>OY288110.1:47648507-48248507 GCA_958431115.1 Syrphus vitripennis | reverse complement strand
TTTTTGTAAGCGAAATTCGATTCAACACTTTACGTCGGCACCCTTCAATCCTGAATCTAACGGGGCCGCAGAGCGTATGGTACGCACTTTCAAGACGTCTTTGTCTAAAATCTTGGACGGTTCATCTCAAGATGAGGATGCATTGGCTACTTTTTTGGCAACATATCGCTCGACACCAGACAGTGCAGGAATCTCACCAGCTGAAAAGTTGCATGGTCGATTGCATCGAACAGTATTAGCTGCCATGGTTCCAGAGAAACCCATTGCTACGAATCCATGCGAGAATATCACTAAATTCTCGCTGAAACAACCGGTATTTTTCCGTCAATACCTCAACAAACAGAAGTGGTTACCTGGTGTAATCTCTAAAAAACTTGGTCTTAAAATGTACATCGTGCACACTGATAGTGGCAACTACAGAAGACACCAAAACCAACTTCGAATTCGAGAGAATCATCAGACATCACAAGACATTCATGATGGAGCAGTCGATGGTAATTTGTTAGTTAATAATCGTACTAAAACTCTAATTGCAGAAAATAACCATCCAAATTCACCACGAACAAATCCTGCAAATGACTCAATAATTTTGGAGAGTCCTACTGCTGCAAGTCCCGTGGACTTAACTTCTCCAATAGCACCCAAAAGTCCGCAAGTGAATCCGTCCCATCAGAAGAAATTTCCGGACCCGAGTACACCCAGAAGATCTGACCGTTTGCGTTCCACCAAAGTTACGTATTATCCTTAAATTAGATGCGAGGGAAGCTGAAGCATCAGCAACTACATTGCACACTGGCAACACTTGTTCACACAAAATATTGTGACATTACTTCTTTATTACAATTATCTTTGTTCGCTTTTTACTTGTTAATTCTTACCTCATGGTTAACTTTTCTTTTTGAATTCTGCCTTCCGCCTTCCAAATCATCATAGTTAAAAAATACTCACATATATTGAATAAAATTATAATAATTAAAAGATCCAGTCTTTTAATTTAAAACTTTACTTGAAAATTCAACAGTAATGCTTAGTACTGACGACTGGTAGATCTATTCATATTTATGTATAAAAAAAAGTCTCAGTAACAAGTGAACAATGTCTGTCCATATTGTCAGAAACTTTATTCGAATTGAAATCAAGTTTTGGCGGTGAATTTAAAAATATTTTTTGTAAACACCCTTGTGTATGTGATAGGATTCCATCTTACTGCATACATCTGAATTTAAATGAGAAGCAAATAAAAAACGACAACAAATTGCAATCTGTAAGCGTAGTTTAAGGGTGCCTTTCCAAATTTAAACTTTTGAGTAAAAGATTTAAATGCTTCTTGTAAAAGCATTAAGTGCTGATTCCAAAAAGGTATCATTCATATCTGTACGATTTACGGTTGGCCAGATACACTGCAAAACGTTTTCCAACTTTCTCACTTTTTGCCATCATGAAGAAAAATCAAAAACATTTTGCAGTGTATCCAACGAACGATACGTCCTACAGAGAAGGTTGATACCTTTTTGGAATCAGTAATTGATGCTCTACAAACGAGCATCAAAATTAATTAAAAAAGAGTTACCATTAAAAAAAAATCACTTTTGGGACTCACATAGAGGAACCTGTATGCGTAGTTTGAGGGTGCTTTTCCAAATTAAAACGTTTGATGAAAAGATTTAAATGTAACTTGTAACAGCATCAAGTGCTGATTCCTAGAAGGTATCATTCATCTCTCTACGACTTACCGTTGGACAGATACACTGCAAAACGTTTTCCAACTTTCTCACTTTTTGCCACCATGAATTAAAATAAAAAATATTTTGCTGTGTAACTGACCAAAGATAAGTCTTACAGGGATGGTTGATACCTTTTTGGAATCAGTACTTAATGCTGTTACAAGTAGCATCTCATATCCCATACATTTTAAATGCACCAGATTTATGGTAAAATGCATTTTGCGAATTCGAACAAATTTACTGCAAAATCGAGTAACATATTTTTGTTTGAAGTTTTGATAGCTCTCTCCTTCTCTAGAAAATACCTGTAAACATGTTAAAAAATTAAACAAAAAACTCAATTTTAACCTTGAGGGTAAAACTACCGATTTTGTAATTGCTACAATTATTTGCAACTATGTATCTATTTTTATCAACAATAAATAAACAATCTGAAGTTTTTGGGTGAGTTCAGTCGACGAAGGGACTGCAAGGCAAAAGCAATTTTCTTGTCTCTGATTGTCCAGCTGTCAAAAAGTTTCCTGCAAATGCAGGTGACTTTTGACTGGATAATAAGGGAAGAAAAATCTCCCTTCATTTCAATTGCAGTCCCTTAATTCTCCTGAACGTACCCATTATGGAATATATTAATATTATTATAGGCATAAGTTCCACTAGAATAATGTAAGTTCATATATTTTAAACATGATGAATAAGATACCTAAATAAACTGTGCTACACACTTTTATATCATAGCATAATTATTTTAATGCAAGTTGAATTAAATACATACATACATATTTAACTACCTACGTTATTATTTGCCATTTGCTTATCATAATACTCTCAAATGTTCTTGGTATATTATTTTGTATTTATTTATAATTAATAAATTCTCTAGTTTTTAATTTTTTTTTTGTTTGAATTCAACAAATAGTTTCAACTGGTTCAAACTTATTCTTCTGTTGTAACAGCGCCAGTTTCCAAAATAGCTTTAAATGCAAATGGTGTGAAAGCATATCCTTGGACAGCATAGAATTTATTCTGGAATTCAACCTTGTAAAACAAAAAGAGAACATATTTCAGAACATTATTTCTTTTTTTTACTTTTATAAAGTACCAATGCAAACGCAAAGTATGCAAGTAAGCCGACAAGCCTTCCATCAAAACCAACATTCCAATAGTTAGAATAGACCAATATGAAAACACTATCCACAACATTATACCATCTACCCAGCTATTTTGACGCCATCCAATGGACAAAACCATAGTTCACAAAACTTCAGCAATAAAAACTCAAGCACGAAGATGTTCTTTTACTGACGAGCATGAGCCAATTCCAGCTTAGCATCACCGGGATGAATTGGTTAAATCTGTAAATTGATGGTATATTGTCAGTCAAAGAACTTTTTTTAAAGACATTTTCAAAGCAAAGCAATTGTAAAAAAAAAACTGAATACATCTAGAGTAGCTTGTCGAACCAAACTCTTCCTAGTGTTTTTAGGATTGACTAAGCTATAAGATTGGATTACTTACGTTCGCAAGTTTCCTTTGCTTCATAATGTGGAATGGTTTTCTGAGTATACATGTTAGGGCTACAGTCACCGGTGGGTGTATTTGGGGCTTAAAGAGAAGCATATTAATGAATGTTATCATTATCAGAATAGATGGATCACAGGTAGCCGGGTATGGCGCTGAAAAAAAATATTAATTTTCAACAAAAAAGAATCTTTTTCACCAGGACATCATTTATAACTAAAAAAACGTTTAAATTATCAAAATCTAATCAAAACTTTTTGAGTTAGAGATTGGTTTACAATTTTTTTTTTGAGGATTTTCCTTGAAATTCCCACTATCAGCGCCACATATAAACCGTCACTATTTTAGTTCCACTGGTTGGATTTTGATGATTTAAACGTATTCCAGTTATAAATGATATCCTGCAGGTGTTTTAAAAAAATTTAAAACATTGAATTTTATGTGGCACTAGTGAGAATTTAAAGGAAAACCCTTGAAAAAAAATTAAAATAACGAAAATAAATGAAAATTTTACACCTGATTACACCACTAAAATACTGGTTATATAACTAAACTAATTTAATTTTTATGTAAAACACTTACCTGTTTGCTGAAATAAACGAAAAACGCTCGACAAAAGTTTTTATTAGTAATATATTAATAAATATTTTGAAAAAAGTGAAAATGTAAACCATTGAAATTGAAAAAATGAAAATCACTGAAAATTCAACACAATTGACATTTTTTTTTTAATTTTTTGTTTGATCTGTCAAAGGTGAGTATTTTAACAGATGTGTTGGGATGTGTTGTGCTCTTTTTCTTATGGGCTGCTTGCAAGTATTTTTTAGGCTACTCTTCTACTTTTTGATACTTTTACTATTTATTTGTAATTAAATATATATAAATGGCAAGGGATTTGTATACCAGCACCAATGGCAATATTCAATTATATTTTGTTGAAAAATGGTCAAAAAAACCAATTTTATTAAAAAATATAAAATTTTTGAATTTAACGGATGCTGGTTTTAAATTATCTGGGCCCACTTATCCACCACAATTGGGTTCCGCACATGAACCTTTTCGTTGAGCTAAAGGTGGTTCAGCCTCCATTTAAAATGCACGGGGCACTACAACATGGTCTACGAATCGGTACAAATCAGCTTGTAGGGTGATAGAGAACGAACCCCTCGAGTCGCTTCTCTAGGTAAGTAATTTCTCTATGGGAGTGCTGGTGAGGGTCGTCATAATCTATTTCATTAGCCATACATTTTAAAGGTGGTCACGCAGGTTTTTGAAATTCTCTATCTTTCCTTGGGAAGGCTGATTCAACATCTTTGCAAGCATTCCTCAGCTGATCCAAGGAGGCATCGGATATATTAAGTTCACCAACCTATCGTTGATACTTTTCTTTAAAATTCTCACCAATTCCACTTCTGGAATCTGAATTCGCATTTGAGACTTAATCCAGTTTATCTCCGCGAGGAAGTGATCCATGTTCTCCGAGAAACCCTGTTTACGGTCCATAATTTCATAATCGGACCGATTATTTTTAAACTGGCGCATCAGAGCTTCATGGAGAGTTGGCTAGTCTGGCCGATAGTTACACCTCTGGAACTGCCAGAACCAGTCGTGGGCATTTCCAGAGAGTAAAATGTGGAAATCACGCAATATTTCGGCCCACGAACATTGGTACTGGCTCTGCAGTGTCTCTAAACGGAAAAAAAAATCTTCCACCGTTAAGGTTGTCGGTTGGCATTCAAATTTAAGACCCCACTTATTTATTTTAATCGGAGCTTTGAATCCGGAAGTCTACATTGTAGGAACATATTGAACCTGATATCGCCTGGACGACTCTTGCGGCCTCGTACGCTGTTGTTGTATTGGCTGAACAAATGCACTTCCTCTTGGATGGAGAAGCTGTTATGAGGGAGGAATGACTGGTGGAGGCGGAAAGTTGTACAAAGGGGCTGGTGGCCTTGAAATTGGTTCTAAATTCGTAGCATTGGTCTGTCCCATATTCAATTCTCTAAGGAATCCTCCCAGTTGATGCTGAATCTCCTCCTTTAGGGTGGTAACATCTGCCTGTACCGAAGGTTTGTGGAATGACGACACATCCACGATAACTAAATTTATATAGGCTTCCAAGTCCTCAGAAACTCCTCTTTATTCTGTTCTTTTTATTTGGCGGTGGCCTTTTTTTTTTTTTTTTTTAATAATTTGCGCGCTCTCAAGGGGATGGTGTACCCTTTATATGTTGTTCAACACAGCGCGGGCGTGAAGGATAGGGATGGGAAGGGAAAGGTGAATGGAAAGGTATGTGGCGCGAGGTACTGAGCCTGAAGGTGGTGGTTGTCTCAGATTTTATCTCCAGGGTTGGCGGCCGGAGAAATGCCGTGTCTTATATCAATGTCCCTTTATAATTCGCATTATTTTGTTCATTGTCATATTTGTTGGGCATACTAGTATTTACTCAATCACATGTTGTTAGTTTTATGCCTGAACAACATGTAATGAGTAAACCAGCGGCCCAACAATGATCAATGATAATGGAATAAAAACATGACATAGAATTACGGCAAGGATCACAGGTCACAAGCTGTGAGGTTGACAGGCGACCACGCATACCATCGCGCCACGGCCAACCCCTTTGGCCTTTGTGCTAAACTCCCCAAAATATCTCGACAACCACCTCTATTGTGAAAATTATCGCTAGATGGCCTAGAGTAAAGTGGTCTACCTGCATTTTGAATCACCGTTTCATTATGTGTCCCAAAACCTTCACGGGGGGTTGTGCTTCGGCTCCACCACTGATGTCGCTGAAGGAAGGAGCAGAAATGGAATCAATCGATACATTAGGTTGACCGTTACTGGGTGGAATACCTGAAGTAGTAACCCGTCACCGTTTTCAAATCGAAAATGATAAGACAAAACAAAGGAGACTTTCTCGAAGAAGACATACGAATCTACAAATTCACAACAAGTCCAGTTAAAGAAAGAAGAAGAACACTCAGTAACCGCAGTCCCTGTGGATTTCCAAAACCTCTTCGCATGAACTGAGTTTGTCCGAGACTTTCTCGATGAAGACTTACGAGTTTGAAAATCCACAGTAAGTTTGGTTCAAACATAACGAAAACAAAGACTACAGAAAAATATTAGCTAAAAGCCAATATGTTGGCACCATTTGTTGCGCGGCAAATAGGAGGGGAGATGTTGGATAGAGGCAAGGCTGGAAAGGAAAGAAACAGGCAGCAAATTTGGATTAGGAAGTGTTCCGAGAAAGGAAATGGAATGTTAAGTTCCGAGGGACGCGGCCTGCTTGCGTAGCTCGGCTCAGCTCAGCTCGCCGGAATGGGGGGAGGAGGAATATTGCCCCTGAAACCTGACCTCACCTACAAAAAAACATAAATCAGACCTGGTTAAGTTTACTAAAAAGTGACGTCAGGCGGACAATCACCACCTCAAGGGCACTGCAGGTGTTGTCGCAGTGATGCCAACCCACCCAACCTAGAAATCCATTGCCTTACTTAGATTTCCCCATAAGAGAAGACATCCACGTTCCGGTCACTCCATCTTCACCTCGGTAGCTACCATCTGCACTCCTGCAAATCAGTCTTCAAACGTCCATGTTTCGTTCAGACGAAACAAGTAAACACAAAAGGGCGTGAAGTTTTATTTATATATGTAAATAACAATTATCATCTGTAGGCATGCCAGAAGTTAGGAAAACAAAAGCTGAGTGAGAAATAACAAGATCATATGATGAACACTAAAAGGTAAATTTTATTTTGACGTTACGTTAAATTCAAAAATCCTTATCAACGCTGAAATAAGAAAATCTACAAACAAATATTCAACAAAAAAAAAAAGAAATAAGAAATGTGACACGGTAATGTTTCGTTTCTGGACTGTCACCAAAAGTCCTATTAAAGTGCCCTTTTTGGAACATTCTACAAGATAGAATTAGCGAATCAAAGAACAATAAAGTTCCCTACCTACAATAAGCTCGTTGGTCACAAAAAAGAGGGAAAAATAACTCTACGATCTGCCTGTGTTTTCATTAAGCTCTCTAGTTTTTTATTATTTTCATCGGTATTAACCTGCATTTATTATACAAATTGTGTGTCAATTTACAAACTCATCTTTGAATTTTAAAATTTAATTTGTAAATTTAAAGTGCATTAGATAATTATTGCTAAATTCAATAAATTAAATTCGATAAAATTGACTAAAAACTGATCTTTTAAGTACTTTCTTTGTTATTTTATTTGATGTTCTCAACTTTCAACGTGTTTGACGATCAACATATCTTTTTCTTTGTCTTACTGTGTTGCGGCTGCCGATTGGGACGTCTTGTCGTCGCTTAAGGGCAAGGGATGCCGAGTCCTTTATGGACGATGTGGCAGACGAGGAGTCGTAGGCGCGTTAATTGTACCTACAATAAAAAGAAAAAAAAAAGGAAATTGTAAAAATGATGGCGAATCTATTATTCGTACTTACGATATTTTTGCTCGCTACCAAGCGTTTTGTAGCGGCTGCCGGTTGCGACGTCTTGTCGTCGTTTAAGGGCGGCGGTGGCTGAGTCCTCTTATGGACGATATGGCCGACGAGGCGTCGTAGGCGCAGTAATTGTACCTGAAATGAAAAGAACGAAATGTAATTGTAAGCATGATGTCGAGTATAAAAAAGGATTATTATTACTTACGATAATGTTGCTAGCCGCCAAGCGTCAGCGTGGTCGTCCCAATCCCGAGGTGATGGCGCAGCGCTCACTATGGGACCTGTAAGAGGAAATAAAAATATAAATAGAACATTAAAACGTAAACAGAAATATGAAAAGCAACCCAAACAAAAGATAAATTGAAATAAAAACTTAAAATACCACTATAGTAAATTAGATTTTTCTTGTACTTACGAGTAGGTGGAGGTGGTCCAGGCGGTTGTAGTCGGTCGGTCTGCCGATTGGGACGTCTTGTCGTCGCTTAAGGGCAAGGGATGCCGAGTCCTTTATGGACGATGTGGCAGACGAGGAGTCGTAGGCGCGTTAATTGTACCTACAATAAAAAGAAAAAAAAAAGGAAATTGTAAAAATGATGGCGAATCTATTATTCGTACTTACGATATTTTTGCTCGCTACCAAGCGTTTTGTAGCGGCTGCCGGTTGCGACGTCTTGTCGTCGTTTAAGGGCGGCGGTGGCTGAGTCCTCTTATGGACGATATGGCCGACGAGGCGTCGTAGGCGCAGTAATTGTACCTGAAATGAAAAGAACGAAATGTAATTGTAAGCATGATGTCGAGTATAAAAAAGGATTATTATTACTTACGATAATGTTGCTAGCCGCCAAGCGTCAGCGTGGTCGTCCCAATTCCGAGGTGATGGCGCAGCGCTCACTATGGGACCTGTAAGAGGAAATAAAAATATAAATAGAACATTAAAACGTAAACAGAAATATGAAAAGCAACCCAAACAAAAGATAAATTGAAATAAAAACTTAAAATACCACTATAGTAAATTAGATTTTTCTTGTACTTACGAGTAGGTGGAGGTGGTCCAGGCGGTTGTAGTCGGTCGGTCGGTGGAAGCTATTCATTGATGATGATGATGGCGGCCTGAAATGGAAAAATCGGAAGTAAAGTCATGAATGGAAAATGGGGATTGTGGAACGGCTTTCTGGAAATGACTGGAAGGCTAGACTGGAAGTAAAAAGTGGAACGAAAATACAAACAAGTGTTGAATGACATTGCACGAGGGAAGAAAATAATCCTTTCCCTCAGTCAACACAGATAAGATTAAACAAACAAAACTTCCCTTTGGAAGTAAAAAAGAGAGAGGCCAGCGATCGTGTGGTTGGAAGGGAAGGATGGAAAAAGTCAGTCATCTTGTAACCACGAAAAGTGCGGTCGCTGGTCAATTTTCTCAATAAATTATTCCGGAACACTGTTTTTATTTCAGAAGTGGGATCAAGAACGGCTGTGAAAATTAAAAACAAAAAAAAAACGAAAAAAATAACCCACAAAGTGTACCTATTTTCATTGCCCATATCTAACTAACCCTTAATTTTGAATGTTTAGTTTGAGAATCAATTTCTCGCTCGAATTGGTCTGTGTCGTGTGCAGGTTTCGTTTAGTTTAATGTACAAACCATTGTAGATATCTGTCTGGATTCGTAATTAAAGAAAACTCCGTATTATAAAAATAAAAAAAGAATAAAATGTGTCGGTACCCGAAAATATTACATTTTATAATTGCTCAGTGTTGTTTTTAAATCCTAACGGTCTCAACTATTTTCCATTGCGCGTATGTACACACTTATGTTTGTCGTGGTGTTTATTTAAAAACTTAAAGTTGCTTACAGTTACAGTTGTTTTCAACGCTACCCCTAATGCGAGTGAGAACATACAGTATGTATGTAGTGGTGTCAGAATAACAACATGCAAATAATGAAAGAAAAACAAATCTTACTCGATCATTCCAGTGCTTCCAATAATTCCCCTTGCGTGCAATAAATTTGTGACAGTTTCTTTTTTTTCCGTGGTCAGTACCTATAGAGCGTAGAGAAAATAATTGGAAACAAAATACACTCTCTATATGGTTTGGTTGTGTGTCGCGGTTGCCTGTTCTGGACTATTTTTTTTTGTTTCCGTGTGTTGGCTGGTGAATGAGTTGTAAAATTTCAAAATAAATAAATGTATGTGGTTCTCATGCGAGGCTGATTACTGATGCTGAGATAGGTTGTAAGATAAAAAGAAACAAAAACAATCCCTTGTTGTATGCTCCTGCAGTCTGGTGAGTACACCCATACTTGTCTTGTTGTTTTTTTTTTTTGGGTTTTCGTTTGTTGTTCTTCTGCATTCTCCAAAATGAGCCGCCCAACTAACAATCGTCGAAAGAGAAAAAGCGAAGAGTCACGTTTAACTGAACTTCTCGACGAAGTTAAACGACTCAAAGAAGAGAATTTGCGTTTAAAGGGTGGGAATGCAAGATGTAAGGAGGATGGGGATGTCTTAAGTGTTACTTCAACGCCACGGCCGGATTCATTGAGAATGTCCCTAAATGAAGTAAGGGCTTTAATTAAAGAATTCGAACCAGGGGTATCGGCTATAAATCCGACACAGTGGGTTGAAAGCATCGATAGATCGGCTACTATTTATGGGTGGAGTTCACTTGAAAGCCTTTTTTATGCAACGGCCTTGTTAAAAGGGGCAGCCAAACATTGGTACGATAGCAAGGGTATAGAGGTCAATTCATGGGAACTGTTCAAAATAGCTTTCGTTAAAGGTTTTCCAGAAAGCATGAGCAGTAATAAATTGTTAATCGAAATATTAAAGAGGGAAAGAGCCAAGGATGAGTCCATCGAGGACTATTTTTATGGTATGACTTCCATGGCTCGTCGAGCGGGGTTAGGGGAACAAGATACTATGCAGCACATAGTTTCAGGCTTGAAAGACGTCTCCTTGATTGCAGTACTTGATGCTAGAAAACCCGAGAATTTGAGTGACCTTCTGCAAGAAATTAAGCTTCAGGAAGCTGCCATGGAGTATAGGAAGACTAGGAAAGAATTTCAAAAACAAGAAGGAAATCCACCAAAGCGAGGGTATGATGCAAATCCAGAACGACGATTGGCTCGATATTCGCCGTATTCAAGTGAACAATCAACACGCAAAGACAGTCGCAACAAGGACCCTTCCACTTCAAGTGGGACACGTGCTTTTGCAGAACGTTTGTGTTACACTTGCCGCAAACCGGGCCACATTTCATATCAGTGTCCAAACAATAAGGTAAAGGATCCAGTAAATGTTGCCCAGAAGAGCATCATGAAGCGAATTATTGAAAGAACGACCGCAAATGAGTGTTATCAGCGAGTATTCGTAAAGGGACATGAACTGGACGGCTTCATTGATCTCGGAAGTGATTGTACGACCATGAAAGCTAGTATAGCCAATGACCATAACTGGTCTCATACGGAGACTGATACCGTTTTGCAGGGTTTTGGTGGTGGAAACTGCAGAGCATTAGGACAAATGATTCGAGAGATGAAAGTTGGAACGGTGGTGCTGAGAACGAGTGTATTTGTCGTAGATGATGAGGCCCAAGATTCGTCTATTATTATCGGCAGGACATTTTTGGACCAACCAGGCGTATTAGTGATGAAGACAAAGGGGTCATTAAAAGTGTCAAACATCGAAGAGAATATTGGGACTGTTGAACAACACTCCCAAAAAAATGGTGAAACCAAAAAGGTAATGAGGATCAAACGCCAGATAACGTTGGCAGACATAAAAATAGGCGATGCGGCTACAAAAGAAGAGGTCGATCTTTTAATTGGTTTACTTAACAATTATAGGGATGGGGTGGCACTCGATATGTCGGAACTTGGACTTTCGAAGACGAACGAGATGTCTATTCAACTGAAAACGGACGAGGTCATTAGATACAAGCCTTATCGAGTTCCGTTTGGGCAGGTGGAGGAGCTCCAAAGTATTATCAATGAACTTAAGGCTAATGACATAATAGACGACTCGAATTCCGAATATGCGAGTCCAGTCCTTTTAGTTAAGAAAAAGGATGGAACTTTTCGAATGTGCGTGGATTATCGGAAATTGAACTCCATCACAAAACGTAAGAATTTCCCGACACCTAATATAGAGGAACAGTTGCAGTTCATGGCAGTAAAGTATTTAGCGTTTTGGGCCTTATGAGTGGATACTACCAGGTTCCGATTTCTGAACAGTCTAGACACCTCACTGCCTTCGTGACACCTTTCGGGCATTTCCAGTTCAAACGTATGCCCTTTGGACTTTCAGATGCTCCAGCGGAATTTATGTCAATGATAGCCAAAAAAGCCTTCCCGATTGAAGAAAATAAAATAAAAATATATGTAGACGACACCCTTTTGGCGACAGCTACAGTTAAAGAAGGTTTGAACATTCTCGAAAAATTCTTGAACGCTCTTCAGAACAGCGGACTCACACTGAACATAAAGAAATGTGACTTCTTTCGAAGCACCATAACCTATCTTGGACATGAGATAAGTTCCAATGGAAAATGTCCTGGTAAGAAAAACGTGCTGGCCATTCAAGAATTTCCAACTCCAACCAACGTTACTGAAGTTAGAAGATTTTTAGGTTTAAGTGGTTTCTTCCGAAAATTCATAAATGGGTACGCCATTATTGCAAGACCTCTTCACCAACTTTTAAGTAAGGACGTTGATCTCGTGTGGAATGATGAGCAGCGGAATGTTTTTGAAGAGCTTAGGCTGAAGTTGTGTTCAGAGCCTGTCTTAACATTGTACAACCCGAAGGCGGTGCATGAGCTCCATACGGACGCCTCGAAGTATGGGCTAGCAGGAATTCTTATTCAGATTGGTGAAAAAGGAGTCAAACAAGCGGTTGCGTATTTTAGTCGGGCAACAAATAAGACAGAAGCAGTGGCCCATAGCTATGAATTAGAAGCTCTGGCGGTTGTCGAAAGTCTCGAGCGTTTCAGATATTATCTTTTGAATAAAAGATTCACGGTATTCACTGATTGCAATTCTTTGAAGCTCACTCAGGCTAAGAGAGATCTGGTGCCAAAAATTGCTCGATGGTGGCTCCGTATCCAAGAGTATGACTTTGATCTCGAGTTCCGAGCCGGAAAACTAATGGAACACGTAGATGCGCTGAGTCGATCACCAGTCGAGGACTCAGTGGATACTAATATGGTAGGTCACCGACAAGTAATGTCAATTGGGATGTAAGAGAGCGATTGGGTAGCAACGTTGCAGAAACAAGATCCGGAACTCATTAAGATAATCGACGCCTTAAATTATGGAACCGGCACCAGGAATTATCTTCGAAGCTTGAAGCAGGAGTTTGAACCAAAACACGGAAGGCTCTTCAAAAAAACCGATGAAGGGCCGAAATTCGTAGTACCTAGACCAGCACGATGGAGGGTCATAAAGTCATTACACGACGATGTTGGTCACTTAGGGCTGGACAATACAGTTTCTCTTATAAGACGAACATACTGGTTTGCAAAAATGCGAACTATCTGTAAGAAGTATATCGACTGCTGCGTGGATTGCCTGTATAACAAGCGAGGACAAGATAAAACTCGATTTAAACTACATCCCATTGAAAAAGTTGCAGTTCCTTTCCACACTATACATATTGATCACGTAGGCCCATTTCCAAAGAGTCGTCGACAAAACTCCTATGTCTTAGGAATCATCGACTCATTCACAAAATATGTAATACTTAGACCACTTCGGGCAACTAACACTAGTGGTGTCACAAGGACTTTGGATGAGGTATCCCAAATCTTCGGTCTCCCACTCAGATTCGTGAGCGATCGAGGTACTGCGTTCACGTCTAATCTTTTTGCTAAGTACGTCAAAGACAACAACATTCTTCATATTAAGACCGCCGTAAGAACTCCAAGGGCGAATGGGCAGATAGAGAGGTATTTTCGTACATTTAACTCTGCATTATCGTGCATGTCCCAGAATAAGAACCGGAAGGATTGGGATGAATGTGTGTCAGCAATTCAATGGGGACTCAATAATATTCGTCACGAGATTACCGGGAAAACCGCTCACGAATTACTCTTCGCCTATCAACCAGCAAATAACGTGCATAATAAGCTTTGCCTTGCTTTGCAGGGTGATCTCAGTCATCAGAAACCCGATCTCGACATTGAAGAACTCCGGAAGGTTGTGGAACAACGCATGAAGCAAACCCAAGAAAAGCTATCGAGTGAGTTCAACAAGAAACATAAGGGACCCAAACAATATAAGCAAGGAGACTTGGTGCTTCTTAAAGCAGAACACCCGGCTACAGGCATGTCAAGAAAACTACTACCACGATTTCGAGGACCCTTTAAGGTAGCAGAGATATTACCGAATGACAGATATAACATTGTGGATACTGAAGAAAGCCAGGTGTCTCAAAAGCCGTTTCAATCAGTATATGCTGCAGATAAGATGAAGCCTTGGGGAAATTTTGTAGACATCGTTTTTGAAGATGAAGCTACTGACGAGGATGGCGAATAATTTAATTTATATTTTTTTTTTGTTTGTCATTTATTTTCTTGTTTTTTTTTGAATTCCTATTACTTACCATGTGTAACATTGATGAATAATAATTTTTCTTTCTATTTTTATTTTTTTTTAAGTAACTCTTGAGGGCTTTAAGTCGTTGAGTGTTAATTTATTTTATGCATACCTATCAGTGGCGTGGCGTGAATAATCTCAAAAGGTAAGTCGAAGAAAAATTAGCCACCAGAAAAGTAAACTGCAAATGTATGTTTGAAATTTTTTCGTGCAATGTATATCTGCTTATCAAGCCTAAAAAGTTGAGCAATTCAAGCCAATTTTGTTATACCATCAAGTCATTAATGTAGAAAGTTACAATGAGCTCAAGGCATAATAAAAGCGGCTTCGAAAGAAACCTTTTTGGCAGATGCAAATGCGATATCTTAAATAAGATTTTGGTATTCAAAAAAAAAAAAATAAGGAACTTCGCAAATATTTCTTCATTAATAAATTAAAAAAATAAATAAAATAAATTAAACTCTTCATAAGATATACCTATACAACAAATATAAATTGACATTTTTTTTAATAATAAATTAAAAATGTGAAAAGTTTTACTAAATTGTTCTATTCTTATTTATATTCTAAGGCTATTCTACGATCTTTTTTATTAAATTCAGCAAGAACTTTTTCGTAAAACTCAGGTCTACTTTTTATTTTTAAAAGAAGTTTTTTTTCTGTAGATAGTAGTGCTAAATCAGAAAGCCTATTTTCTCCTTGCGAATTTCTTAGATATGTATGAATTCGCTTTAGAGCTGAAAAAGATCTCTCCACGGAAGCAACAGTTATCGGTAGTGTTAAAAATAAACTACTCAAGTTAAAAATTTGCGGAAATGTGTCATGCAATATTTCATTTTTAAAATGCTTATGAAGTGCTAGAACTTCAAGGTGTCGAAGAGAAGGTGTTGTATATAAAACTCTAAGTTCGTTTTTTAAAGCTGTAAAATCGAAAACTCCAGGGAAAAAATTTATAAGGGAAGATATTTTTTCATCTGGATTTGAAATTGCAAAATTATCATATTTCGGTTTATTAAGTAAATCTAAAAAAATTTAACTTGTAAAGGATTTATATCTTGAATTAATTTGGGATATAATATTGTCCTTTATTTCTACAAAAAGACGTTTGTAGTGTGTTTTTGAATCGATTTCGAGCATTCTTCTTTTTCGTGGCGGCTCAGCAAAATCCTTCAAACTTTCAAAAATTGATTCAAATTTGTTCAGAAAGTCAGAGCAAAGCCAAGACTCAAAACTTTCGATTTCTCTTTTTGCAAATTCAACATCCGTTTGCTTATTTTGAATTAAATTAAAAAGAATATCAGTCTTACCAAAAATTTCGGAGAGAGTATTGAGAAAAAAGCAAAAATCTTTGCTTTCTAATTTAACTAACAGGCTCTCGGCTATAGAAAGCGTGTCATTGTCCCATTCGTTAGAGTTATCTAATATTCTGTTAAAAGTTTCAATAATATCTAATCTGCAATTTAAAATTACGTTTATTATTCGCGAATGATAATGCCAGCGAATCTCCGAAACTCCAGGCATGCGTCGGTTGGCTATTTGTTTCAAAAGATTTGAACGTTTAGTTGATTTATTGAAAAAAACGGACTATAGTGTTAATATTACCAAAAAAACTTTTAATTCCTATATATTTTCAAGTGATCGCGATAAAACTAAATTTAAAACATGTGCGTAGCAAGGAATAAAGTTAGCCATTGGACAAGCATCAAGGACTTTCTTTCTCACACCACCCACTTCCCCTGACATAACTGCCGCACCATCGTATGATTGTCCAATTAACTTTTCTTTACAAGAGAATATATCTAATACATTCAAAATGTGCTTTGTCAGCTCGTCTGCGTTGCGACACTCACTCACGTCAAAAAAAACAAGAAACCTTTCTTCTATCCCATCCTCCGATAAATACCGTAATACTGCACTTAGTTGTTCCCTATGGCTGACGTCTGGTGTTTCATCTATCATAACTGACACAAATTGCGTCTGACTTATTTCAATCTTAATTTCAGATTTTAAAACTGCAGCGATACTGTGTATCAAATCGTTTTGTATGTCATTTGAGAGACCGGATTTTGTACACTTGAACACTGTTCTAAATGAGTGTCCATTAACGTGTCATATTTGGATAAGTATAATATTGTTTCAATATAATTTCCACGATTGTTGGAATCCGACTTTTCATCGTGACCCCGGAATGCCTGCTCCTGTTTGCCTAAAAGAAGTACCGTATCAATAAAACGCTCCATTAATTTACGATTCCTCTCAACAGTTTTGTTATGCGCTATAAAAGAATTGCCTAAAGAGGTTTCTATTCGATTAATGCCAAATTCATGCAGAGATAAACAACTGCGAATATGTTTTTCCGTTTTGACATGCTTTTTTGCAGAGTTAACCAAATTATTAATGTCGGCGTAGCCTGTACGGCTCCAAGCACTAGGAGAATTGGAAAACAGAAGGCAAGGAAAACAAAACATTTTATTTAACTAACAACTGGCAGTCAACCAAGTATACTTTTGGTATAATAAAACATTGAAATGAGAAGTGAAACCATCTTTTCTTTTAAAATCTATTATAATGGAAGGGGTGGAGCGTCCTAAAACTATAACTTTTTTTTTCTTCATAAAACTAAGCTGATTAAAATTATTTGATTCCTCTAAGAGAAAATCTGTTAAACAACAGTCTACACTTAATAAAGCCATAATCAAACAACGGAATCTTACTGCCAAAAAACTTTTCACACTTTTTACACTTTTATTTCGAATTTTTTAAGATTTAACTGTCAATATTTTTTTTTAATTCACAAGTAACACAAAATCGATTTAAGTTTCACACTGCGTTCTGCTTGTAAACTAAGTTTTTCAAATTAGAAAAGCCATCACTTGGGACCTGTTGAATTCATTTAGGCCAGTTGTACCACTTTATGGAAATTGCAGTAATTTTGTGTACTTTCTGACAAAAATATGTCTTATGCCAGTAAATCTTATACATATACAGCGCTTATTTTTCTTGAAGTGGCAACCTTTGACACATCAGCCCAAAGCATACAAATTCATACAAATTCACCAAAAAAGTCGGATGTAGACCGGGTTATTTCATTTTTTCTGCATAACCTTTTCTTATAAAAAGAAACCTACCTCAACCTGCATCAGCTCTGCGCACTGCGCAATACATCTGCTTCATCGTCATCACCCCAACAGCAGCCTACACTCTACATCAACCTTGCTACATTTGGTTCATCAGCCTAGTGATTGAAAGATACATACGAATTCAACAAATATGACGATGAGTACCGGGTTACTTTATTCCATAAGAAAGCGTGTATTAAACAGAGAGGTGTCGAACGCAGTGAATAGTATATGAATAAAGAGGAAAGACAACAAATTTGTTCTATCCAGAAATGAATTTTATAACCCGACTTATTCCGATGACCTTTTTTATTTTTTTCCTATCATTTTGTGTTTGTTTGTGGAGTGAGTTGAAAAGCAGTCGTGTGTGTATGTGCAGAATAGACCGCAGAGAGGGTAAAATAATGTTAGCAGTGCAGTGTTTGCAGGCGTATGATTTTATAAGATTCATGTTGTTAGGAGAAGGAGTTTGAAAGTATGTATATTATTTGTAAGTGGGAATTTCAAAAGGTAAGTCGGAAATAATCGACTTATATGGACGCCACGCCCTGATACCTATGTGTAATTAATTCTTTTAAATTGAATTACTAATTATCTTATGTTTCGTACTTACATATAAATTTATGAACAAATCAAATAAAAAAAAACTGCAAAGGAATCTTTGCGAAAATCAAATAAGACTCATTGATTCATTATTTCTTTGGAGGAGTAGGACCTTGTCCACTGTAGTGGACATCTGTGTGGAAAGCATTTGTATGGTGGGTAAACAGCTGTGTGGTGAGCACTTGTAAGGTGAGTAGATAACTGTGTGGAGAGCACCTGTATGGTGGGTAAATAACTGTGTGGAGAGCACCTGTGTGGTGGGTAAATAGCTGTGTGGTGAGCACTTCTATGGTGAGTAGATAACTGTGTGGAGAGCACCTGTGTGGTGGGTAAATAATTAAGTGTAGAGAACCTGTATGGTGAGTACGTATCCGTGCGGTGAGAGGTGGAAAAAGCAGCCAAAGGCATAACAATCTGTGTGGTTCATTTGGAGATTGTGTAAAAGAGGAGCAATCTTAAGAATTCACCGGGACGGTGAATAAAGCAGGATGGCCGAATGTTGAATGACATTGCACGAGGGAAGAAAATAATCCTTTCCCTCAGTCAACACAGATAAGATTAAACAAACAAAACTTCCCTTTGGAAGTAAAAAAGAGAGAGGCCAGCGATCGTGTGGTTGGAAGGGAAGGATGGAAAAAGTCAGTCAACTTGTAACCACGGTCGCTGGTCAATATTCTCAATAAATTATTCCGGAACACTGTTTTTACAAGATAAGGGTAGTCGCACATTAGTGTTTGACACTAATTAGCGTTTTGGAGATCAAGTTGTTTTGTTTGGTAGTATAGTTAGCGTTTGACAACGATAAATAAAAGATAATAGTTTGAGGTGTTATAAGAGATTTTTTATTCTTTTTTATTAATACATAAATGAACTTAATTACTTGGTACAAATAGAATTAAGAATACGAAAACACAATTGGAACAATTTGAGGAATTACAATCTAGTTGTTCAGTTGCATAATAATCCCTGGCGACCTACATCAATGCCATATGCACATTTTGACGACCCAACATGCTGACCAGCTGGATTACGCCACTTGCTTTGGCATAAATTCATTTAACACAAATTCTTTTCATATAAAAATTCCAATTTAATAATCTTAGTGCTGACATACCTATTTTATGCAGTTCATGAAGTAGGTATGTAATTATTAATATTATATCTAGATGTAAGCATTTTTGTATCCATAGCATTAAGTATAAAAGAGGCATTCGGCCCAATAATAAAAATCAATATAAACAAAACAGTTGTTAAATATTCATTCATTTTGGTGACCCCGACGTGATCTTATTGTTTGTACAGTAAGAAACCCATTTGCTTCACGCGCAAAATCTTCATACGTCTCGAACTGTTTGTACAGTAAGAGAGTTAAAAAAAAAATCTTCATACGTCTCGAACTGTTTGTACAGTAAGAGAGTTAAGAAAAAATCTTCATACGTCTCGAACTGTTTGTACAGTAAGAGAGTTAAAAAAAAAAATCTTCATACGTCTCGAACTGTTTGTACAGTAAGAGAGTTAAGAAAAAATCTTCATACGTCTCGAACTGTTTGTACAGTAAGAGAGTTAAGAAAAATCTTCATACGTCTCGAACTGTTTGTACAGTAAGAGAGTTCAGAAAATCTATCATACTACTCGAACTGTTTATACAGTTAGAGAGTTAAAAACAAAATTATCTCATCAAATCAGACAAATCTTCATCAAGCGTTTCAGATACTCTCAAGAAGAATTTGAAGATGGACGTCTTGATGGCAGAACAACGTCAAACCGGAGAGGAAATACAAACCATCATCCGGAATTTTAGTAAAGACTCTTCCACACGAAAAACAACTAAAGAGTACTTCACGTCACGACTTAATCGATTGGAAGCTCTATGGAAGGTTTTTCAAGCTAAGGACGAGGAAATTCGAGCTTCGAAAATATCATTAGACGATGCATATTTTACCTCCGAGTTCTTCAACAAAATCAAAGACCTATTCCAGAAGTATAAACAAATCTTCACAGAGTCGCTAGCCCAAATAGAGGCCAGCGAAACCAAGCAGCCCGGAGGATCAAGGGTTTCCGACATCAAGGAACTTAAACCTGAACTCGAGGTACCCAAACACAAAGCTCTTATGCGGCGCCAAAATCCATTATTCAATTTGGGAAAGCTGTGAAGATCCAGAAGCAGAGGGCTACAACCTAACATCCTATGCAGAGCTTGAATTGGTTGTACTCAAGAATCCAGCCTCGTTAAGATGTAAGACATCGATCACTTCATCAAATGAAACATCATCAGTACGAAAAATTTACTGCCCTTCGATACAGCTTCCAAAAATGACAATTCCAAAATTTGACGGAGACTATTTGAAGTGGCAGACGTTCTCGGACATCTTTACCAAGATGATCCATGAACAAAACTTACCACCCGTTCAGAAAATGTGGTATCTTAAAACAAATGTGTCAGGTGATGCAGAACGATTGCTGCGACACTTGGAGCTTACCGAAGATAACTATATAATAGCATGGGACACTCTCCAAAACCGTTTCAGCAATAAACGGGCTCAAACATCAGCACTCATTCAAAGAATTCTTGGACTACCAAACCAAAATTCTGAAATGAAAGCAATGAGAGAGTTTCATGACGCTATACATGAATGCCTCTCGGCACTCAAAACTCTTGGTATTGAGACGGATTCATGGGCTCCACTATTAATCCATCTGTTAATAAAGAAGTTAGATCGACAAAGCCATCTGCTCTATGAACAAACTCTCCAGAATCCTCGAGAACTCCAGACGATGGACGAGTTCCTAAAGTTCTTAAAAAATCGTTTTGAAGCATTAGAGGCTGTTGGAGGCAAGGACAAAAACAAAGTTACAACAACCATAGCCACATCAAATGTTGACAGCTGCAAGGTATGCGGAACAAAAGGTCATCCAATATTCTACTGTGAAAAATTCCTGAAAATGACAGCTGCTGAAAGATTGAAGTGGACTCAACGACAGCGTTTGTGCGTAAATTGTTTCGAATCCAATCACAACGCAAAGGCATGTTCAGCACGATCTTGTACTAAATGCTCAGGGAAATATAATAACTTATTGCATTTAGAAAATACAAATACGAACAATCAGAACCAACAAAGAAATTCAAGGTCATCCACCAACATCGCAGCAGGTACAACAAATGCCAATACCGGCATATCAAAAACAGAACAATTAAGCTCTCCATCACCACTTACTGTAGCAACTATCCAA
Organism: Syrphus vitripennis; assembly: GCA_958431115.1. Classification (NCBI taxonomy): domain Eukaryota; kingdom Metazoa; phylum Arthropoda; class Insecta; order Diptera; family Syrphidae; genus Syrphus; species Syrphus vitripennis. The sequence goes on along the minus strand of OY288110.1, from coordinate 48,227,247 downwards.
TAAGTAAACAATAACAACCGAGACTATGTCCTTCTGGCTACAGCAAGAGTCTTAATAACTGGCAACAACGGGCAAACTTCTGAGGTCAGAGCAATTCTCGACTCAGGTTCACAGATTAATTTAGTCACAGAGAGGCTAATCAAACGTTTATACTTAACACCAAAACCATCTTCTCTTTGTATTGAAGGCATCGGAAGAAAAACACGAAGCTCATCACAAAGAGTCAACATCAAACTCCAATCCTTATTGGGCAACTTCACCTGCAGATTAGAATCATTCATCCTACCAAACATTGTATCACCACAACCAACCCAAAACCTAGACATAACGACCTGGCATATACCTGAAAATATCAATCTTGCAGATCCTAATTTCTATCAATCCGATAAAGTTGATGTTCTGCTTGGGGCAGAATTTTATCATCAATTAATTCGTCCCGAGCAAATAAAGATTGGTAACAAGTTGCCAACGCTACAGAACACAGTCCTTGGTTGGGTGGTGGCCGGAAAAATTGAAAGCACAACCTATAACATGGCAACTTGTGGAATACTTTGCGAAGAAGAATCTACAAATGATCTCATTGAGCGATTCTGGAAACTTGATGATTTCGAAGGTGCAGGAAAACCGATGACTTCAACAGAAAAGTTTTGTGAAACACATTTCACTCAGAATGTGTCCAGATCAAAAACCGGCCGATTCATCGTTCGGTTACCGTTTCGAGAAATTGGTGCAGCCTTAGGCGAATCTAAACAAATAGCACTGAATCGCTTTATGTCGTTAGAAAGACGACTCCACAAAAACCCAAACTTAAGAGAAGAGTACGTCAAATTTATGGACGAATATGAATCGCTAGGACACATGGAGGAAGTTAAACCAGAGCATGTTCTTAAACCACACTTCTTCATTCCTCATCATTGCGTGGTAAAGCCAGAAAGCAGCACAACAAAACTACGTGTAGTCTTTGATGCATCCGCAAAAACTTCTACTGGGCTTTCTCTTAATGATATACTCCATACTGGACCTACAGTTCAAAGTGAACTCTTTTCTATTTTACTTCGTTTCCGCATTCACAAATATGTCTTCACATCTGACGTTGCAAAAATGTACAGACAAATACGCATTCACGAAGAAGATCAAAATTATCAACTGATTGTGTGGAGACGGCAGCCATCTGAAGATATAAGATATTATAAACTTAAAACCGTAACCTACGGAACTTCAGCTGCACCTTACTTAGCAACAAAATGCTTACAATATTTGGCCTCTCAAAACAAAACAACACATCCAATTTGGGGTCAAATACTGTTAGAAGATTTTTATGTAGACGATTGCCTAAGTGGATCAAATAGCATCACCCTGGCAATGGAAGCTCAAGCTCAATTAACATCAGTCCTCAACAGTGCCGGACTCAAGCTTCGAAAATGGTGTGCAAACCACCCATCGCTGCTAAAAGACATTCCTCCTGAAGACCAAGAAGTCTGTCTAGACTTCAGCGACACAATCAATTGCACAATAAAAACACTAGGCGTCATCTGGCAGCCGAAATCAGATCAATTATGTGGAAGAGCTCACGTCTCTGATGCTTCCTCAATCACCAAACGGTCTGTGAGTTCAGATCTTGCACGCATCTTTGATCCATTGGGATCAAAGGGGATTGGGATCCCCCGTGGTAGTCAAGGCCAAAATCTTCATTCAAAAGCTTTGGCTATTAAAACTTTCTTGGGACGAAGAACTTCCCCAACACCTTAAAGAAGAATGGCTTGTCTTCAGAAGGAGCATGTCAGAACTCGATCAAGCAAAAATTCCTAGACACATTTTCAACAAAAGGAACCCAACTTCAATACAAATTCACACATTCGTAGACGCATCAGAACGAGCTTACGGAGCTGCTGTGTATCTCCGTTCAACATATACAGATCAAACAATAATCAACAGATTACTCTGTGCAAAGTCTCGCATTGCTCCAGTAAAGCAACAAACTCTACCTCGGCTAGAACTGTGTGCCGCAGTACTAGGAGTTGAACTCACAAACTGAGTTAGAGAAGACTTACGACTCCAAGACGCAAAGACATTTCTCTGGACAGACTCTCAAGTTGTACTGTCTTAGATAAATTCAACGTCCTCTACAAGCGAAATAATTCATCAAATCAATCATCGAAATTCCTTCAAGTTTCTGCAACATACCATTGGCTATATTCTGCGGTTCATCAAGATAACCAAGAAAATTAATGTTAATCCAGAAGGACTGACAGCATTATCACCTAAGGAATTGGACGAATACTTAACTGTCATCATAAGACAAATACAATCGTCTGAATTCAGAGCTGAAATCAAAGATCTCAAAACCCACAGAGGTTTGTGCAAATCCAGTGCTTTGCTAACCCTAACACCCTTCTTAGATGACAAGAAGATTATTCGAGTAGGAGGAAGGCTAGAGGCTGCATCTATTTCATTTGATGCAAAACATCCAATATTGTTACCATACAATGAATCAATAACAAAATTGATATTCAAATTAAAACACGATGAACACAACCACTGTGGACCACAAACTCTATTATCTATTGTCAGACAGCAGTTTTGGCCAATCAAAGGAAAGATCACGGCTCGGCATATAGTTCACAACTGCATCAGATGTACCAGGACCAGACCAAAGCTAATGACTCAAATAATGGAAATCTTCCAGCTGATCGAGTCAGAGCAAACAGACCATTTCTTATATCCGGTGTAGACTTCTGCGGGGTGCATTACAAAGTCAGAGGCAAAAAACCTCACAAGGTCTACCTAGCAGTCTTTTGCTGCTTCACAACTAAGGCAGTACATTTAGAGATAGTTACAGATCTAACTACAGAAGCCTTCATTGGAGCCCTAAGAAGATTCATTAGTCGCCGAGGAAGAGTTCAAACCTTATATTGTGACAATGCAACCAATTTTGTCGGAGCCAAAAATCAGCTTCAAGAACTCAACAACGTATTACTTACACCAAAAGCTCGGGAAGCCATCGTAAAAACCAGTAGCGATAAGAGAATACAATTTAAGTTTATTCCACCAAGAGCTCCTCATTTTGGCGGTTTATGGGAAGCTGCAGTCAAATCAGCTAAACATCTGCTGGTGAAAACAGTTTCTACAGCCTCCCTCACACACGAAGAATTAGAAACTGTAGTAATTGAAATAGAATCCATTCTAAATTCAAGACCACTTACTCCACTCTCGACCAACCCAAATGATCTTGCTGCACTAACACCGGGACACTTCTTAATAGGTGAAGCCTTAACCGCTCAAGTTGATCCTGATGTTGCTCCAGAAAAAGGGAAACTCAAAAATCGCTGGAATTCAATTTGCTACTTGAAACATGAATTCTGGAAACGATGGTCCAATGAATATCTTAATCAATTACAGCAAAGAAACAAATGGACTCAGCATCAACAGAATATCAAGATTGGCGACTTAGTTATCATCAAAGAAGATAACACACCAACACTTCAATGGCCTTTGGGTAGAATCGTCGACATCTTTAAGGGAAATGATAACGTTGCTCGAGTAGTCAACGTCAAAACCAAGTCAGGAATAGTGAAACGAGCTATTCATCGTCTAGCCCCACTTTTTGAGGACATCGACAGTAAGGCCGAAGGAGTCAACATTGAAGACGTTCATGAAAGGGACAAAAATATACAGTCAGGATCTCAAGTTACTGATTCAACAGAAACAACAACAAAACGAAGAAAGACGTCAAGTATATCCTTAATTTCAACAGTAGTTCTATCATTACTTCTGCTTCCACAATCTTGGTTCCACAAATTTAGTGGCGAGTGAGTGGAGACTAGTAGTCTATTATGATCTCGCACCCATTCGAGCTGAATTAGAGGCATTCAATAATGGAACAGATGCTCTTCAACATTTATGTAACCAACTACAGCTAAAAACAACATGTAATGCGGTAGTTACATACCTCAAAAACACGAAGATTTCTCTACAATCAGATACTAACTTAATCTCAAGACATAGAAGCACCAGGGCAGCGATAAACATAATTGGAAATATAGCACATTCCTTGTTTGGACTTCTTGATTCAAACTACGCAGAAGAGCTGTCTAAAACTATAGATCAAATAAACGACAATGAGGCACAACTATTAATGATGTTAAAAAATCAGACCTCTGTTATTGATTCAACCATCAACATAATGAAACAGGACCACCTTGAAGTAACGAAACGAATGACGGCGCTTCAAAACCAGGCTGCAGAAATCTTTGCCAGAATAAGCGAAGCAACTGATCAATTCAGAATCTTTCAGATTTTCACTTCACTTACAATGCAATTAATGATGATGGCCACAAACCTACAACGAGTTGAAGGCACCATTCTTAATACACTAACGGACGTTCATTATGGAAACATCAATCCTCTCTTGCTCTCACCAGTTCAACTTAGAGCGGAAATCATAAACATAAAGAATCACCTGCCACAGTCACAAAAACTACCATTTGAACAAGACGATTTGCTTCAATTCTACAAAATCTCAACAACAAAGGGAGGAGCCGCAGGAAACCATTCAATCTTTGTAATCACAATCCCATTAGTTGAACAAGAAGCTTTCAATCTCTTTCAAATCACACCACTTCCCTTAGTAATGAACAACACACTTCTAACTATCAACCCAGCAATGGAAATTCTGGCTGTAAATCGTCATAGAGATCAATACTTTGCTATGACAGCATCCGAATTCAAGGAGTGTGACAAGGGAAAGGACATGCAGTTCTTCTGTGCCAACAAAAAGGCAAAATATCACTCTGGTTCGAAGGCATACAATTGTGAATTCAATCTTTTCATTAACAACACCGCGTCATCATGCAGCATTGTGAAGCCGACTAACGACATCTTATGGACTCAGTTAAACAATAGAAATCAGTGGATTTTTGGGACCCTTCGCAACATTCAACTATCAGCTGTATGTAAAACCGAAACGCTTCAAATGGAACTTTCTGGATCCGGTCTTCTATCAATAGAGAACGACTGCACACTAAGAAATAACTTAATTACCATTCAAGGAAGCCAGATGATGATAACTAATCTACCATCATCTTACGTCAGTTTCGGAAACATATCATCAATTGCCAATCCCAATGACATTCACGCAGCCCTAGAGTTGATGCCAAAATTCAACAATACTCATCTAGAATCATTGACTACACTTCAGACTCAACTTTCAGCCTTACAAAATCAAGACCTCACAGATCTGCACAACAAAGTATTCGTCAACAGCATTCATCATCATTCCATCAGCTACTTAGCCTTGTCGCTAACTTTATGTTTTGGAATCATATTTCTGTTTAGGTGTCGAAAACAAGTGACGTCAATTCAAAATTCTACTTCGCTGCCGCAACCTCGAACACAATACAATGTCAGCGTAGTATAAGAGTTAAATGAAACCTCATTTAACGCGGGGAAGAATGTTCAGTTGCATAATAATCCCTGGCGACCTACATCAATGCCATATGCACATTTTGACGACCCAACATGCTGACCAGCTGGATTACGCCACTTGCTTTGGCATAAATTCATTTAACACAAATTCTTTTCATATAAAAATTCCAATTTAATAATCTTAGTGCTGACATACCTATTTTATGCAGTTCATGAAGTAGGTATGCAATTATTAATATTATATCTAGATGTAAGCATTTTTGTATCCATAGCATTAAGTATAAAAGAGGCATTCGGCCCAATAATAAAAATCAATATAAACAAAACAGTTGTTAAATATTCATTCACTAGTAGCGGTCGTTTTATGACAATGTTTTTTCTTGTCGTCTGTGTTAAAAATCTTTAGTGTAATCTTGTGTTTGTCTGGGACGTTTTGGATACATTTCTATGTCTTGTTTTTTGGTTTGTTTTCCTTGTATCGAAAATTCGAACAAACACAAATTAGAACGCGACATTAACCTCAGCGACTAGAATCTATGTTCGAATGTCCGCAGCGGCTAGAGACTAGGTCGAGCGTCCGCAGCGGCTAAGATGGCTGGCGACATGACTAAGCAATCTACGGTTGACAAAAAAAAGTGTATCGACAATTACTGTCTGACACCGGTCCGTCGAAAGTTTCGTCCCGTGCCAGAGTGATTTGAAGTTCAGGTTTTTCGGCGGTTTTGTTTAAGACATTTTTTCTTTTCTTGTTTTAAAACATTTTTTTTTTGGTATTTTGAGAAAAATTTCCATTTTGTTCATAGATTTTTCTAAATTTTTCATGTTTTAAATTTTAAAGCCACAAAAATTCAACTTTTTTATTTCATGTAAGTCATATTTTTTTGGAGTAATCGCTTTAACATGTTTATGTCGCTGGTGACAATAAAAAAGATCCTTTTTATTTTGAATTTTGGTCGAGCCAATAGCTCGATGGAGTAGTGAAGGACGTACTAGGGGGTGAGTAAAGGTAAGCTAGGGGAAGTGACGGGAATGACGACGTTTTGAGGTTGGATGATGATGCCTTAGGATCCAAACTTAAGGGGAGTCCGATCAATAGGATGGCCGGCCGGATTCCACGGAGGGGTGGGAGCACAAGGCCAAGCTGCGCCAATACCAGCAGCCTTCGAAAGTGGTGGTCTTCAAAGTGGTGGTCTTTTTATCTTTAGTTCGTTCTAGGCATGATTTATGTTTTTTTTGAAATAGGAGTAAGTCCGTTTGCGGAGGCAAGATCCCCCCCATTCCGGCGAGCATAGCCGAGCACAGCAAGCATGCCGGACAGCTGCGTACTCCTCTATCTCCTCTTAGGTCTTTCCTCCTTTTCTTTCGAGATCTTTCTTGACGTCTGTCAAACAAATTTCCTTCCAGCCTTTCCATCTACCTGTCCTATTTTTAGCCCTGTTCGGACCTAAGAAGATCTGACACCGCACGAATATCAGCGAGTGACTGCGAGGAGTGCCAGTACAACGTCAGCCTTACGTCGAAAGTCCATTAGGGCTGTTACATTATACGTCATCCCTTTATCATACTTATATTTCAAATGGCGCCCAAAACGTGTTGCGCGAGTGTTTTCCCTCAATGTTGCGACCGTTTCGTCAAACACGTCAAACCGAGGCGTAAGTCTTAACAACGATAGCTTTTGAGAAGGTGTTTGAATTGCGACGTTCCGATTTGGCGTACGAGACGAAATCGGTCGAAACATCTATCTGTCTAGTCAGTTGCGTTCCTTTGTTTTTAGTTTTCATGTTTTCATAGGTATAGTCTTTATATAACCTGTGAATTGCGGTCAGCTTTACGGAGTTCAAAGAAGCCGCAACTGGCGTTTTCCGTTTGAGTCGTGCTTGTTGCCGGGATTGAACCAGAGCGTAAGTCTTTGTTAAGATAGCTCTTAAGAACGCTTTTCAAATCGCGACGTTGTGTTTCGACTCCGACAGCAAGTACAATTCAAAATTGTCCTCGTTTTGTTTCAATATTTTTAGTCCACCACACTTCGAGAAATACGTTGTTTTTGGAGCATCATCAACAACCGACAGTCAAGTCATACATTTTCGTCAACAAAATTTCAGAGCAAGTCACTTCCCTTGCTACCCCAAACACCCCCAAATTAGAAATACAAATACAAACATTATAAATACAACAATCTAGTAGGGAACCAATTCATTTATCATTTTTTTTGGGAAGTTTCGAGAAAATTTTTGTTTTGAAGTTTGTTAAAGTTCTAATTGAGATTTTGGTCTGAGGTTTTCCAGTCTCGATTTTTTTTGTCGTATTTCTTTTAGATATTTTTTTTTATTTATTTATTTATTTCTTTATTAGTTTTTTTTTGTCATTTTGGTGATTGGTAGTTAGTAAGATTTAGGTCGTAAGTCAAAAACACAAAAATCAAAACAAAAAAAAAATATATTATTAACTTAGTACATAGTAAGGTTTAGCAGTCTTAAGGTTTTAGCAAGTCTTTGACAACAGGGAGTAGGTGTTAGATTTTACACATACATAATTTGTCCATATTTTTTTTTGTCTGATTGGTGTTTAGTCAGTCTTGACAACAACAGTTAGATAGTCAGTTTCCTTTTATTATTTATTTTAGGTTTATAGTTTAACAAATAAATATTCTTTAATTCATTAGTTTTTTTTTTTGTTAATTTTCTTTTCAATTTCCTTCAACTCATATACCTTATATTTTTTTTTCGGTCTCTTACAAGTTTAAGTTAATTTGTTCATTTTGTCAAATATAACATTTTCGAGACAAAGTTACTTAATTTTCTGTCTAAATTTTGCCAAATTTCAACAAGCTTTGACCTCCGTGATTTGCTGCTAAATTTTCGTTTTTCCACCAAGTTCATTATAGGTCATCATTTTAGCAGTTTTCGTTATATACATATATCGTCAACAGCACGTATTTATTGCCGTACAGTCATTCAGTTTTTTTTATTGCAATACGGTCCTGTAGGTCAAAAGTTTGATAGATCTCCAACAGACTTAATTGGGCAAGAATTTTATCAGTTCGGTTGAGTAACCATTGAACTGAGATAAGAGTATGAGAAAAAAGCCTGTAGATAAAGAACAAAACACACCACGTACTTCCAATCCAGTTCACGGACCAGTCACCCGGAGTCAGCCCAAAGTAATTGTCAAGAAGGTTAAAATGCCAGTGCAGTATTCCCCTCCAAAAGGGACTAGTGTTCCACCGGTTGCGGGGTCCGAACCACCACCCATAAGTAAGCCAAGTGTTTCCCAGATTCAGGGCGTGGGTGGGACAAGTTCGTCAAAACCTGCAATGCATCCACCATCGCAAGGCACCAGTGGGTCGGAAGCGACGATTGATACCGAAACGTCGCCAGCGTATAGCGAGCTTACAACAGCGGATATGAGATCTCAATCGAGGAACCAAGACTTATTAGAGCATGTCCAGGGAGTCCGATCCGGAGACATTAGCAAAAATTATGACGTTCCAGCGAATTCACAGCAAGAAGGAGCTGCAGCAGTCCAAACAACGCTTGAACAAAACGAACAAGTACAGGAAGCCACAGTGAGTAGTGTACCACCGGAGTTGAAATCACTCATCAACTTGGCGGTGGTTAACGCTTACGAATCGTACACAAACTCACTTGGAGAGAATGTTCCTGAGATGGTTAGAAAAGAAGCTCAGAGGGGATTTCTGGATTTCCTGAAATAAATAAATTATACTACGCGTCCGATCCCACCCATAGAGCAGAGAGTTCGACCACCGGATTCAGTAGCTACAATACCGATACCCCAAGCATCACTAGCTCAGGTTCCAGCGACACATCGACTACAGCCACCGACAAACAGCTCTCAGAGAGTGACACCTGAGGTGTATAATGCGCCACCGATCCATGGTATGAATGTACATGTACCACCGCCTAGAATGTTTGGGAGAACGTTTCAAGAGGAGTCTTATTTCAACGGAAACCAACCGAACGAAAATGACAACACCGGTCGACGGATGCCCGATCCGCCGGGAGGTTATCACCATGAAGTGAATCGATATCCAGAACCACATTTTAGATCTCCACCGGCTTACCAACTACGCACGGCAAGGCAGCCGATCCGTATTGATAAGTGGGGAATCCTATTTGAAGGTAAAGCTGATCGACTAACGGTAGAAGACATTATTTTTCGAGTAGAAATGATGCAACAGCAACATGGGTGTGCCTGGGAGGAGGTACTTCGAGACTTCCATCTGCTGTTATCGGGAGCAGCTCATGAATGGTACTGGCAGTACCAAAGGACTAGCTATCGTCCAGACTGGCCAGCACTTAGAGATGCCCTGATGCGGCAGTTCAGAAATGCCAAATCGGATCTGGAAATTATGCGCGACATTATAGATAGGCGTCAAGGAGCATGGGAGCCCATCGACACATATTTTGCAGCCATATATAAATTAAAAAGTCAGCTTGGCATTCAGATCTCAGAAGAAGAACTAGTGCGCCTTCTTAAAAATAATCTGAACGACCGGATAGGCAAGTTAGTATATCCGCAAGCGCTCTTCACTCTCGAGCAGCTAAAAAGAGCATGCAAAGATGCTGAGTACGCGTTTCCACCGAGAGGAGGGGAAAGAGAAGTCACTAGGCCGGTAAGACAACCAAACCGATATGCAGTGAACGAAATGGCGTACGAGGATCATGAATACGGGGAAGAACATGTTGACGCCTTCCAACAAACAAATAATCGACCCAGGACTCCCAAAAACAATAATGATCCAAGACAACTAAAATGTTGGAATTGTCATGCCGGGGGTCACACAAACGTTGACTGTCCGACTCCAACTAGCAGGATCTATTGTTTCGGCTGTGGCAAGGAAGGTGTTATCAAACCCGAATGTCCACAGTGTCGGCCGGAAAACTTGAGGCCGAACGCGAGGAATTTGGGGAGTCGCGTTCGACACAAACACCCCACGAAGAACCTCAATCGTCTTAAACGATCAACCAAAGATCAGCCACAACAAACCCTTTTCAATATTAAAAAGAGATAAACCAAATGATAAGTTAGATAGTAAGTCAAAAGATAATTATGTTTGTAAGAGTACAATTAAACCGTTTCATATTCGTCTTAAAGAATACCAAGACGCTAGAAAACGAATATTCAACAAACAAGTAAATGTGATCTCAAATCGAGTTTTAAAAACCCGAGAAAGATATCGCCTTAGGAAGAGTAGTAGAAATTGCATATCGGCGACTAAACTTTTCACAAGTTCCGATCCTCGTCCTCATGCAAGAATAGTAATAAGAGTTATATGGTTTATTAGACAATGGAGCCAGTATTAGCATACTCGGGAAGAACTGTCTGAATTTAGTTAAAGAAGTAGGAATGAAAGTCAGCCCATATAAATCGGGAGTTAAAACCGCGGATGGTAAAACCCAAGAGATTGTAGGTAAAGTAAAATGCAAATTAGTTTACAACGGAATAGAAGAAGAAGTTTCATTTTATCTAGTACCAGGTCTCGACCAAGAATGTTATCTTGGAGTCGACTTTTGGAAGTCTTTTCGTGTCACCCCAACATTGTCAGTTCCGTAACGGAATGCGAAGATCAAAGTCATCCAAAGGCTCATGTATAGTCACAGGAACAACAAACAAGATTAGATGCTGTGAAGATGAGGTTCCTGGACTATGAGCGACATGGTCTTGGAAAAACAACCATAATGAGTCATGTTATTGACGACGATTGGCGACGCGATCCCAGTCAAACAGCGCCATTACCCGGTTTCTCCAGCGGTACAGGCGTTGCTATATGAAGGACTAGATAGAATGCTGAAATTAGGGGTAATAGAGGAAAGTGAGAGCCCATGGTGCTCACCAGTAGTTTTAATAAAGAAAGTAGGAGAAAATGGAGTAGTCAGACATCGATTCTGCTTAGATTCGCGCAGAGTCAATGCCGTTACAAAAAAAGATGCAAACCCACTGCCACACATAGAGGGCTGACTAAGTCGCTTGCCCGACACATATTTTATCAGCAGCGTAGATTTAAAGGAAGCCTTCTGGCAAATACCGCTGGAGAAAGCCAGCAGGGACAAAACGGCGTTCGCAGTGCCAGGGCGACGCTTGTACCAGTTCATCTTCGTTTATTTGGATGATTTATTGATAATAGCTCCAGATTTCGATTCCCACATTCAATTGCTAGAAGAAGTTGCTACCTGTCTTAAGCAGGCCAACCTCACCATAAACGTAAAAAAGTCAAGGTTTTGTTTCAAGGAACTGAAATACTTGGGTTTTATCGTTGGTGGTGGGAAATTAAAGACAGACCCAGAAAAGGTAGAAGCGGTAGCAAATTTCCCCATTCCAAAAAACCCTAGGCAGGTTAGGAGATTTTTAGGGTTAGCGGGTTGGTATAGACGATTCGTGAAGGATTTTTCGACCGTAACCGCGCCATTAACGGACACTCTCAAAAAGTCAAAAACGAAATTTGAAATGACTGATGAAGCCCGTTTGGCTTTCGAGGCACTTAAGAAAACCTTAACCTCAGCACCAGTTCTCAACCACCCCGATTTTAATAAACCGTTTTATGTGCAGTGCGATGCGTCGGATTCGGGAATAGGAGCCGTTCTATTTCAGAAAAACCATGACGAAGGTGAGCTGCCAATATCTTATTTCTCCCAGAAGCTAAACGCTTGTCAAAAGAACTACAGTGTGACCGAGAAAGAATGCATGGCAGTGGTGATGGCGGTGAAGCGATTCAGGCCCTATATGGAAGGTATGAACTTCACGATCATAACCGATCACTCCAGCCTGAAGTGGCTCATGACCATGAAAGATCTGAGTGGTCGGCTGGCTAGGTGGAGCTTGGAACTCCAAGCATATGCCTTCAACATAGAACACCGGAAAGGTTCGCAGAACGTCGTGCCAGACACGCTTTCTCGGGCACACTTAGACGAAATCTCGTTAGAACAGGTAACTCCAATGATCGACTTAGACTCCGAAGAGTTCAAGTCAGATGAATACGTTGAACTCGTACAAACAATTCAACAAGGTGAAGAAGAACTGCCTGATTTAAGAGTCATAGATGGTTACATCTACAAACGAAGATTCCCAACTGCGGATAGAGAGGTTCTCAATGAACACAAATGGTGTTTGTGGGTCCCGTCAAACTTAACCCGAGAGATAATTGAAAAAGCTCATGACCCCCCTTGTTCATCACACGGTGGCATAGCAAAAACTTTGCATCGAATTAGGCAATTTTTCTATTGGCCAGATATGACTATTCAAGTTCGTCAGTATGTATTGAGTTGTAATATATGTAAACAGTCCAAAGCGTCTAACATGGTGTCACGTCCACCCATCACGAGCAGTTACTCGACTGACAGACCGTTTCAAAAACTGTTTGTAGATTTTATTGGTACGTATCCGCGATCGAAAAACGGAAACGCATACGTCTTTGTTGTCCTAGACCATTTGTCCAAGTTTGTGTTCCTAAAACCTTTGCGTGCAGCGAATGCGTCAAGTGTAGTTCGATTCTTACGGGATGAATTGTTTAATACCTTTGGTGTCCGCCAGTTGATCCATTCGGACAATGGCAAACAATTCCTTTCGAAAGAATTCCAAAATTTATTATAGACACACGGTATAAGGCATTTCAAAACGGCCAATTATGCCCCACAATCAAACGCCTCAGAGCGAGTTAACCGAACACTACTGTCAGCCATTCGATCCTATCTCCAAACCGATCAACGTGACTGGGATAGCCATCTGGGTGAGATAGCAGCAGCTTTGAGAAGCTCGGTTCATTCGGCTACTGGCACGTCTCCGTATTTCGCGTTGTTCGGAATGAATATGATGATGCACGGATCGAGTTACAAACTGGCAAACAAATTAAACAACTTAGCCGATGGAGAAGTGTCGACACTACCCAGACAAGCCCGATTACAAATTAAAAGAAAACGTCCTCAAAAGCAATGACCGTACAGCGAAAATCTACAACTTTCGCTCCCGAAACGTGAAGTATGTTCCTGGACAAGAAGTGTTCAAACGAAACTTCATTCTTAGTGACTCGTCTAAACTGTTGTCAGCCAAATTATGTCCAAAATTTGTTAAGTGTCGTGTTGTCAAAGCGATAGGTAAAAACCTATACGAGCTAGAGAATTTATTTGGAAAAAGTATTGGTATCTTCCATGCTAAAGATATAAAACAGTAATTTTAAGTTTTTTTTTTTGCACATTCTTATTTATTTATTCTAGTCAGAAATTCAGTTCCAGTCAGAAAATCGCTGGTAAAATTCTATAGCAATCATCAAAAGGTTCTAGTCAATCCAGCCTGTGGCCACACATAAAGCAAAGCGTGTTAAATCTCCAGTCGTAACAGTGATATATTATTTTTTTTGTTGTTATCTGGGATGCCAACTCCAGACTGAGGTCATTGAGCCTCATCAACATAAATAGTCACCATTGTACCTGATTAGCTTTAAGTTCTACGTTAATTTAGATTTAAGAGCTAATCTGTGATACAAGAACTTTAATTTAAGACTGACTAGAGAAGTAAGGACACCCCTTGATAAAGGCTGACTAGAATGTAAGAACACCCTGTGATATGAATGTAGAAAGTATCGAAAGACTGATTAGGAATTAAGATCTCCCAATGTGATAATAGGAAATTTATGAAGACCGACTAGAATTTAAGAACACCCTGTGATAATAAAGCAAAATGTTTTGTAGAGACTGAATAAGAATTAAGAACAGCCAAGGAGAAGCTTTAACTCTGTGTTAATAACAAAGTAATCAAAAATTTTTTTCTTAAAGTTCAAATCTGTGATATTTATTCCTGAGTTTGTTCAAGTTTCGTTTTCTGTTATTTATTTTTTTTGTATAAAATATAAAAGAAAGGCCTACGGTCTAGTCCACCATCCAGTATAAGAACAAGAAATTACTTGTGAAACAAATAATAATAATAAACATGAATAGAAAGCCTAGCTAAATATATGGTAGGTATATATGTGGTATGTATATAGTATGTACATATATACTTATATACATATATATATATAGTATTGGTGTATATATAGTGTATATATGGTGTATAAATACTTATATAAATATGGGTAGTGTATATATAGTATATGCATATACCTATATACATATCTGTATGCATATACCTATATACCTGACAAACAAAACTTTTTCGCGGTACATTCGACCGTCCCGAATCCTTTTTTTTTTTAAAAAAAAAAGGGAAAAACAATTTTTTTTTTCATCCTATGGGAATGAAAAGTATCCATAATTGTCGCAAGTTTCTTTTTTTTCCGAGTGTGAATGTAGCTACACGAATAAAAATTGTCATAAAACGCTACACTTCGTTGATTACAATAAATAATATTTATTTGGATTTTTACTTTTTATATAAAAGGAAAAAAGAAGAAAAAGAAAAATAACAAGAAGGACTCGCAACGAAATGCCGCTTAACGATAAAATACAAATACCAAAAGTTAACACGTAGAAGGTGAGAAAACTTCGCGTTAGAGTCGGAGTAGATCTTTTTTTTTAAAGTGACATTTGGGGGAAATCCCTTCGCCACAGAAATTTAATTTTTTTTCCCTTCCATCTTTCCTTCACGATAAAATTTAATTCACTAGTGACCATGACCATAGCTAACACGTACGAATAGTAATGTCGGTTCCGCGGTAAAATTTTAAGCCACCTCAATATTTAAGAAAAAAAAAAAAACCACAAAACAAAGAAGGGGCGACTTTATATTACAGACCACCCCCTTTTGGGAAAATTTTTTTTAATGGGTAGGGGGGCATTTCTATAGGACAGCTTCAAAATATTACTGTGAGGAAACCCCCCTAAATACGTTTAAAAAAAGTTTGAAAATTTTAAAAATCGGTTTTTTTTTAAATTTTATATTGGATAAGAGCAATATTATTGCACATAATGTGTCAAATAATGTACATATATATATTATTTATACATGGATGTATATATATATATATATATATATAGGTACATACTTATATACATATACAGCTGTGGACAACTAATTAGAAATACAAGTAATACAAAGTAATAATAAATACGCCAATGTCAACAGTTTTTTGAATAAATAGTACCTTGCCTGGCCCGCTTCGCGGGTTCTCAGGATTTTAACTCCCTTTTTGGGGCCCCTGTCCCGCTCACGCAACTTCGTTGCTCCGCTTAGGGTATGTAAAGTCGCCTGGCAGGCGCCAGTGTCAATAGTTTTTTTTTAGTTTTTAACTTAAAGAAATACAACAGTTTTAATCACATTTTTTTATTTATTTTATTTAACTAACTCCTAAAATCTCCATATTCATGGCGTATAGCCTCTATAAGCGCATCAAACGGATCATTAAAATGCTTACGACATTTCCTTCGCCACTGGTATTCTACCACCCAGTTGGCAAAATTATTTGAATAACTGTCGTTATAGAATTCTCTCTTCACAACTCGCCATTGGGAGTCAATCCTTTAGGTGTGAGTGCCATCCTGCGCCACAAACGGATTATCAGGATCGCTATGGTTAACCTTTTTATGGACATAACCATAATCTTTAAGGCAATCGTAAGCTTTCCAATAATCCGTGTGGATTACTGTGCCTGGCAGCACATGCTTCCTTATTAAGGGAATCAACACCTTAAAATAAAAAAAAGTAAATAATCTTTTCCTACAAATGTATATTTTCATGTTTTCAATAATTTTACCTCAGCACTCCTCACGTTTTCTGGGCAAACTTCTAATCGAAGATCCTCTGATCCATCTTCGATCATTCCCAAAACCTAATGGCCATCTACCCTTCGACCTGTAATTTTTTTTAAATATAAATAAAATTGTTATAATTCTAAATGTGTTTATTCTTCAATACTCTCGAGAGAAAATAAGATCAACAAAAACGACTTACCCACACCTGCACCACCATCATCAACATCACCATCTTCACAACCACCACTACCTCCTCCACCACCAACATCATTGCCACCACCAACATCATTGCACCCACCACCAACATCACAACTTTCACCACAACTCCAGCCATCTCTCAACTGACAATCAACTTCTTCATCTTATAATTCTTCTCTTCTGCTCTCCAATCTAAGTAACAACAAACAAACAAAGAAGGGGCGACTTTATATTACAGACCACCCCCTTTTGGGAAAATTTTTTTTTAATGGGTAGGGGGGCATTTCTATAGGACAGCTTCAAAATATTACTGTGAGGAAACCCCCCTAAATACGTTTAAAAAAAGTTTGAAAATTTTAAAAATCGGTCTTTTTTTTAATTTTATATTGGATAAGAGCAATATTATTGCACATAATGTGTCAAAAAAAATGTACATATATATATTATTTATACATGGATATATACATACTTATATACATATACAGCTGTGGATAACTAATTAGAAATACAAGTAATACAAAGTAATAATAAATACGCCAATGTCAACAGTTTTTTGAATAAATAGTACCTTGCCTGGCCCGCTTCGCGGGTTCTCAGGATTTTAACTCCCTTTTTGGGGCCCCTGTCCCGCTCACGCAACTTCGTTGCTCCGCTTAGGGTATGTAAAGTCGCCTGGCAGGCGCCAATATCAACAGTTTTTTGAATAAACAGTACCTTGCCTGGCCCGCTTCGCGGGTTCTCAGGATTTTAACTCCCTTTTTGGGGCCCCTGTCCCGCTCACGCAACTTCGTTGCTCCGCTTAGGGTATGTAAAGTCGCCTGGCAGGCGCCAATATCAACAGTTTTTTGAATAAACAGTACCTTGCCTGGCCCGCTTCGCGGGTTCTCAGGATTTTAACTCCCTTTTTGGGGCCCCTGTCCCGCTCACGCAACTTCGTTGATCCGCTTAGGGTATGTAAAGTCGCCTGGCAGGCGCCAATATCAACAGTTTTTTGAATAAACAGTACCTTGCCTGGCCCGCTTCGCGGGTTCTCAGGATTTTAACTCCCTTTTTGGGGCCCCTGTCCCGCTCACGCAACTTCGTTGCTCCGCTTAGGGTATGTAAAGTCGCCTGGCAGGCGCCAGTGTCAATAGTTTTTTTTTAGTTTTTAACTTAAAGAAATACAACAGTTTTAATCACATTTTTTTATTTATTTTATTTAACTAACTCCTAAAATCTCCATATTCATGGCGTATAGCCTCTATAAGCGCATCAAACGGATCATTAAAATGCTTACGACATTTCCTTCGCCACTGGTATTCTACCACCCAGTTGGCAAAATTATTTGAATAACTGTCGTTATAGAATTCTCTCTTCACAACTCGCCATTGGGAGTCAATCCTTTAGGTGTGAGTGCCATCCTGCGCCACAAACGGATTATCAGGATCGCTATGGTTAACCTTTTTATGGATATAACCATAATCTTTAAGGCAATCGTAAGCTTTCCAATAATCCGTGTGGATTACTGTGCCTGGCAGCACATGCTTCCTTATTAAGGGAATCAACACCTTAAAATAAAAAAAAGTAAATAATCTTTTCCTACAAATGTATATTTTCATGTTTTCAATAATTTTACCTCAGCACTCCTCACGTTTTCTGGGCAAACTTCTAATCGAAGATCCTCTGATCCATCTTCGATCATTCCCAAAACCTAATGGCCATCTACCCTTCGACCTGTAATTTTTTTTAAATATAAATAAAATTGTTATAGGTAATTCTAAATGTGTTTATTCTTCAATACTCTCGAGAGAAAATAAGATCAACAAAAACGACTTACCCACACCTGCACCACCATCATCAACATCACCATCTTCACAACCACCACTACCTCCTCCACCACCAACATCATTGCCACCACCAACATCATTGCACCCACCACCAACATCACAACTTTCACCACAACTCCAGCCATCTCTCAACTGACAATCAACTTCTTCATCTTATAATTCTTCTCTTCTGCTCTCCAATCTAAGTACACGTAATGATCTCTTAGGTTATTACCAAAACATTGGAGGTATGCGCACAAAAATGCAAAAAATGCTCTTATCTTCGTCATCAAAACAATATGATTTCATCGCACTTACTGAAACTTGGCTTACAAGCAATCACAACAATGCTGAAATATTTAACAACCAACAATATTCGGTCTCTCGCAAAGATCGCTGTTCAACGACTACTGGACTTGAAAGGGGAGGAGGTGTAATGCTTGCTCTTCGCTCCACATTCGCATGTATTGAACTAGTTTTGCCTTCTGATACTTCTTCCAATTCGTATTCAAAATCATTGTGTTATATTTGTTGTTGTTAGTTATATTCTGCCAAGAAATTGGCAGATATGACACAATGATCTGATGAGCCTAGGGGCGATAATACACTAACAGTGTATTTATCAGGGTCAGAGGTAAGAAACAAGTATATGGTGTTGGCGGTTTGACCTGCAACGTCAGGGATTCGAGTTGGCTCGTCAACAAGCTGAGTAAGTTAGTTTAACTCAGCAAAGACCTCAACATACCTTCCTTCGGGTGTTGTCTGGCCTGAAAAGCGAAGCCACCTAGAATTGTGTACATTGAAATCGCCCGTAATGACGATTTCAGTGTGAGGATAATGGGAAACAATTCTTTGGATTGAATCGGACAGATCATCAAATTCGTTAAAAGTTAATTTCTGTCCAAATTGGGGCTTCGATAAATAAAACAGGAGTGAATGATGTGCTTATTTACCGTGAATTTTAACCACAAGAAATTAAAGTTTGTGTTGGAACACAAACCATATTGTGGTTGAAGTTGGTAAGCTACATCATTTCTTATATAAACGGCTAGTCCATGATTAGGGAAAAATAACGGCACTAAGCTATACCTATATAGATTAAATTCTGAGTGATCAGAATTTTCACCTATCTGGGTTTCGCTTAGTGCCAACACAGCTGGCCTGTTATTTGCAGTGTAGACATATGCAGCACAGAAATTTTTCCGTAGTCCACGAATGTTGCAATAATCGACTCTAAATGTACCAACCATTTCAAAATTTCAAACTAACTAAAACCTAAGTCAGACAATTATCTATGTTGTTTATTTAGATTCCAATTTGAGCCGATCTATAACAAACAGTCACTAGTGTTATGCCTTGGTGACTGAATTGCTACGATCCGCCCCTGGTTAACTAAAATAAACAGCAATTTATCTGAGATCACATTAGCTCAATCAATGTACACATTATGTGCGAAGCTCCACACACAATATGTGTATAGCGATTTAGCCAGTGTAACTGTGTGAAGAGAAGGGAAAAGGAAAAGGAAGGATTACCACTCATTGCACTGTTGTTTCTTTTTTTTTTGTCATTTGCTCTCTTTTGTTTTTGATTTTTTTTTAGGCTGCGCTAATCTGCATAAGTTTTAGTTGCACTCGTTTATTGATTTTTTTTTTGTGTTTTTTTTTTTATGGAGATTTGAGGTGATGCGATGTGATGGTTGATGGATGGTGGTTGATTGCACGCACAAACACTGATTTTTTTTTTGCACGTCGCGATTTTAGCTTTATTTTTTTTTCTTGTAGGTGAGGTGGATGGAATTATAATTTAAAATTAAGAGGGTTTTATTTAATTTTTAATTAATTGGTTTGGGATATTGTTTTTTTTGTTGTAATTAAAGGTTTGGCACAAAAGACTAAATAAAACAAAGAACAGATAGGGCGAACGAGGGAAACTCTCACAAAGACGTGTGCAGCCGATGGGAGGCTGGTCGGCACTGCAATTGAATTATGCAAGAGCTGATTTTGACAGCATAGCGAGTTATATGTCGCGTATTCCGTGGAGTTTAAATTTTATTTCTTTAAATTTGTTGCAATGCTACAATTATTTCATTGATAATCTGAAAGAGGCAATTAATTTATATGTTCCGAAAGTTAAAATTAATATTAATTCGAAACCACTTTGGTTTAATAAAAGGCTTTGTAATTTAAGCAATAAAAAAAATAAGGCTTACAAGCTATCTCGTAAATATGTAGATAATACTTCATTGAAGAATAATTATATCCGATTAGCGCGAGAATTCGATGTTCTAAACAAGTTTCTATTCAAAAATTATATGTTGTCTATTGAATCTAATTTAAAACTAAATAGCAAATGCTTTTGGTCGTTTATTAAGAGTAAAAAAAAATCAAATGGGATTCCAAGTAGCATGAAATACTCGGGTTCTACATATTCGGATCTTCAGACTATTTGCAATTTGTTTGCAGATTATTTCAAATCTAATTACACTAACTTAGATGATGAAGAGGATTCAGATTGTACTGAATTTTTAAATGAAGAGTTCTTAGTTGATATTGGACAGCTGAGAGTAAATTTTTCGGAAGTTGAAGATGCTCTTTTGAATTTGAATTGTGATAAGAATCCAGGTCCTGATGATGTTCCTCCAATTATTCTTAAAAAATGTGCAACAGCTCTCACTGAGCCTCTGCTTCACATTTTTAATTGCTCTCTGGCAAGTGGTGAGTTCCTACCTGCATGGAAAAAAGCTTACATTATTCCAATCCATAAATCTGGCCCTAAACAAGAAATATCGAATTATCGTCCTATTTGTAAACTTTCGACAATATCCAAACTTTTTGAAAAAATTGTATATGCTAAGTTGTCGTTTTTCCTAAGGGAATATATTTCACCATTTCAACATGGCTTTGTAGCAGGAAGGTCAACAACCACCAATCTTTCAATTTTCTCAAATTTTGTCCTTTATAAACTCGAGCAAGGTTACCAAATCGATGTTATTTACACCGATTTTGCTAAGGCTTTTGACAGAGTCAGTCACTCTATTTTGATTAAAAAAATTGAAAGATTGGGTTTTCATTCAAGTATGTTGAAGTGGCTAGTATCTTACCTAAAAGGTCGAATACAATTTGTTTTCATTGATCAATTCCTTTCCTATCCAATAACTGTATCGTCAGGTGTTCCTCAAGGAAGCCATCTTGGTCCACTTCTTTTTCTCATTTTTATTAATGACATGCCAAACATCTTTTTAAATTCTGTTCGACTTTTATTCGCTGACGATTTAAAATTCCTCAGATGTATAAAATCTGTTGATGATTGTTTTCTGTTGCAAGAAGACCTTGAAAGGCTAACTAAATGGTGTATTTCTAACCTATTGTTTTTAAATGTCTCAAAATGTCATTGTTTTTCTTTTTGTCGCAATTTCTCACCAGTTTGCTTTGAATACAAAATTGATAACCATATTCTAGAAAGAGTATCCGAAAAAAAAGATCTAGGTGTCGTTTTTGATTCTAAATTGAATTTTGTTAAGCATGTGGAATATGTAGTAGCCAAAACTAACTCAATGTTAGGTTTTGTTAAACGCAACTCTATAGACTTTAAGGATCCTTTCACTCTTAAAACCCTATATAGCTCATATGTGAGGTCTATTTTAGAGTATTGCTGTGTGATTTGGAATCCACACTACAGTATTCATTCTTTTAGAACTGAAAAGATTCAAAAAAACTTCACTACATACGTAATTTTGAAATTGGGTTGGAACATCGAAACACCATCGTACTCAACTAGATGTCAACTTCTTGGAATACAGTCACTGGTCAATAGAAGGAAAGTTTTCTCGGTGATGTTCATAAGTGATATTTTATCTAACCATATTAAATGCCCCTTTCTATTATCTTTAATTGATATTTACGCTCCATCTCGACAGCTAAGAGAACGTGTTATGCTTCGTGAAAACGAACACAGGGTAAACTATGCATTAAACGAACCTATAACTCGCTGTGTTAGAGAAACTAATCTTGTTTCGAATAATATTGACATTAATTTTCATTTAAGTAGACTGACTTTAAAAAATAACTTAATGTTTTATTTTTCAAATTAGTAAATTATTTTTATATTACTTGTACCTATATGTTAATACTATTTATATTCAATTATTATTTATTTTTTTTTTTTTTGTGTAATTTTTATTATTGTTACTTCGTTATACGGTATTCACACCAAGCCGAAAACACGGTTTTCGCCAAAACATCGGTTTTCGATGAAAACCTAATCGAAAACACAAGTTTTCGCATACATTTTTTGTAGCTTCAGGTTTTCATAAACGACATGTTTTATATAAAACCGGTCGAAAACTAGTGGAAACTCATAGATGAACTAAATCAAACACACCTATGGAATATTCAGCGCCAAAAAATTAACAAGAAAGAAATTGATGGAATGCTTTCAAAAGAAATCAAAAACAGCTGACTGTCATATTATTTGAGTTTTTCATTTGTTTGTTGATAAACATTGTGGTAAGTAATTGAATTGAATTGCTTTCTTCTGATTGTATTAAAATAAATAATAATATTTTTTTTTCAAGATGGAAGAGAAAAAAAAACAAAAAAAAAGAAAATTGTGGAATTGCGAAGACGAGGAGTTGCTCTTGGAGCTTTGGGCCGAGAAGGAGCCTGGCCTTCGCGGGAACAGAAAGAATGCCCACATCTATGCCGAAATATCAGCATCGTTTAATGGACGGGTTGTGCAGTACTCTACTGAAGAAATTAAAGTAAAACTGCATAACCTGTCCACCAAATACAAGTAAGTACATATATTATTATGTATATACATCTCTACCTACATACATTTATTTTCTTTATTTAATACTAACCAATTTTTATATTCCAGGGCTGAAAAAAAGAAGGTTGGGCCTTCTGGAGGCTCGCCTTCCGATTGGCCATTGTATGGCAAAGTACATACTATTATCGGTGCACACCGCATAAATAATTTAAAAAACTTTGTACAGGACAGTGCCCCGTCACCAGGTAAAGTATTTTAAAATTTAATTCTAAGTTTTATTTGCATTTTAATAATTACATTTGTTCGTTTTTATTTGTTTAATTTCCAGTGGATGAATTTTCTGAGGTCTATCATCAGTTCGAAGAAGATTCAAGGTATTCCATGTCCGGGTACGATGAGATAGAATTCTCTCCCATGGGAGAATCCTCTTCCTCTCCCATCGGAGAGGATTCTACCTCTAGCCGATGCCAGGCCTCTTCGTCGTCGTCCAGGGGTGGAAAAAGAAAGGCTGAAATGGAGGAAAAAAAAAACATAGATAAAAACATCGAACAATTCATGGCCAAGTGCAGTGCAATTGATGAGAAAAACTCAAAGTTAGAAGAGGAGAAGGTAGCTCTCCTAAAAGAGTTTGTTGAAGAACAAAAAAAATTCAATGAAAATTTTTTTAAAATGTTTAAAGAATAACAATAAAAATTAAAAAAAAATTATTGTGTTGTGAGTGTTTTTTAATTAAATAATAACAAAAAGATAGCAATGCATATAGGTGGATAAGTAGGTAGGTAGGTATACAGGGAGATACAAAGATAGGTGGATAAGTAGGTAGGTAGGTATATACTTAGATAGTTAGGAAAATGTATGTATGTAGGTAAGAGTATGTATGTATGTTTGGGTGTATCATTCAATAAGAAGGTAATTCCGATTACATTAAAGATTCCGAAAACCTGAAAGCCGAATCTCCGATTAACACTACAGGCACATCCACACCACATATTTTTTTTGACATTTCCTTTAAAATGGGTTGCCGATGTTGTTGCCTTACATATGAGTCTTCGTATATTTTGGAATCATTGCAACTGCCTGGACTCCCCACGTTTAAATACAGGATTCTGTAACTAAAATTTTTGTAACGAGTATTAGAACAAAATTTGCGATTAAAATTTCCTTACCGATAATCAACCACAGCCAGAAGGACAATAGAGTACCATCCTTTATAATTATGATAATCCACAGCATCCTGAGCCGGAGGTTGGATCTCTATAATATGACAACCATCTATATTCAAATTAAAAAAACAAATTTATAAATTATAATTATAAATTAACTATCCATACCAATGGCTCCAAAACATTGAGGGAAACCAAGTTTTTTGAAACCTTCGACGTTTTCCTTAATAATTTCTTCAGTCAGTGGATATGCGCATAAATATCTTGGTTTTAGAACACGCCAAACTTCTTCACAAAATGTCTTCACAGTTATGCATACTGTGGATATGCCTACTCCAAAGAGAGCTGAAACCGTTCTGTATTCAGCGGATGATCCCAACGCATATACTGCTATTGCTACTCTTTTTTTTAATGGTATACACTTTCTGTAGTTTGTATCTTGCTTTCCCAGATTCGTTAGTTCATTGCAGAGCACATTAAAAGTTTCGCGAGTCATTCTGAAATGGTTTTTGAAGTACTCATCATTGTTACACGACAATTCTTCCTCCCAAAAAGTGCTAGTTCGTATCTGCGTTAAATATTTGGATATTAAAAAAGGTCTTTTGTATGATTGTTATCATAAGATCACCTTTGTCCATATAGTCCTTTGTCTTGTACCATTTACCATTGCATCAATAGCTTTTCTTCTTTCAAGAAGCTTCAGGATTTCTAAATGATAGCGACGTTTTTTTATCATGTTAGAGTTTTGAGATACGAAAAAGAACTTTAACAAAACATTCATGTTTTCTTCAATTTTCTTTTTATGCATATAAATTAGTTTAATTTGTTTAGAATTCATTTATTGTTGCAAATATATGTGAAATATGTGAACACAAAAAAATTTTTAATTTTTCAATACAAAATTTGACAGTAGTGTTGTCAAAAAATTGAAATGACAAACGAAAACACGTAATATGCAGTGTGAACGCATTTCGTGTTTTCGAAAACTTTTAACTGAAAACCGCGTTTTGAGTTTGGTGTGAAAAGGCTATTAGTCTAATTGTAGATTTAAAGATCTCTAATTGATGTTAAATAAATAAATAAATAAATAAAAAAGTAAACAACAATTTCCCATCTGAAATCTGAAAATTCATTGAAAAAAACAAAAACATCCCTAAAATATCCATAGTCTATCAACATTAAATATGACACATGCACACAGCATGTGTCAAAAAAAAAAATGGAAATGGTGGTTGTTATCGATGATTTTTGTGTGAAAATGAGAAATTTTAATAATTAATTAAAATAGTTTAAACTTATTTCCTCAACCTAAAATTGTGAAATTAAATGATATTAAGTGATTATCTATCATATAAAAATAGTTTGGTGTACAAATTTGGTGTGCTGTAAAGTAAAGTAGAGCCCCCTAAACCATACACTCCGTACACTACCAGTAAGCCTCAGAACTTACAGGGACTCTAAAACCGTCCTGGCAGCAAAGTGTATGGGTGCCCAATTTCCTTACCGCGCGGCATGCTTGCATGGCCAAAGGTAGCTCGTCGGTTTTGTCGGGGTTCTTCTGGTTTGGAAATTGGACGGCCGTTACGTTTTCATGCCGTTTCAAAAGTTGTACTAAAATATTCGCGAAGCTGACTTGTCTCTGTTGTTAAAGAACATTTTGCGTCCCTGTGTGTGTGAGGAGAGCTAGATGGTTTGCCCTCTGAGGAATATCCCTCCCTATTGTCACATGATCACACTCTATGAGTAAGACCATGCGACCAACCTGGCTACCAAGACCTCGACTATTTTTGGTAACCCCTAACGAACATGAGAACAAAATTTATGTTCTCATCGTATCTTTCGCCTTCGTCGTCGCACAGCCCTTTTCGTCAGAGCCACACCCACCTAAAAATTATAAACCTAAACCATAATCATGGTTTCAAAATCAAATTTCAAAATCCAAAGAAACTAAAATAAAATCTTATCAGATTGATTTCAAACTCAAGGTAAATGAGAAAAAATAGTTAATATCCAAACCCATTCCCAAATTCAATAAAGAGATATGTTTTTCGATTTCAAATTAAAATAACAATAATATTTTATTGAAAATAACTGAATATCAAAAAAAAACTTTAGTTAAATTAATACTAAAATTAATATGTCTGGTTACAAACTAAAAAAAAAACTCAAAATATAAATAAAATCAAATGTCAAATTATGCAAAGAAAAAAAAAAAAATTTGAATGTTTCCAATTATGTGTACATAATTATATGAATGTGTAAATTTTTGCTTATTGTACTTAATTTTCTTCTCACTACTTTATCTCCAATCAAAATCCTTCCTTCTTTCTAATTTCTTTAAAATAAGTCTTTTTTTTGTTTGTTTATCATGTAAGTATACTTTCAAAGATTATTTAGCAACTTACGATTATCAATTTTCGTTCAAATAAAGTATAAAAGGAAAATATCACTTACCACATTACATTGCATATTTTTTTATCACCTAATTTGGTGTAATTTTACTTTATGTTGTTTAAGATTCGCAGTAGGTCCATTCCCCCTCATGGTGTGCACAGCATCGCAGGATGGTGTTTTTGTTGTTGTTATACTTGTTTGTTTTATTTTGCTAGACTTTAAAGGTAGAGGAAAAAAAAACTTGATTTGAACGAATTTTGAATATTAAACATAAAATAAATTTTTTATATTGTTTTGTATGTCATGTGTACCTACATATTATGTTATGTACATAAGTACATATATGTATTATGTATTCTAATCTTTTTTTTTATTTTTTTAAAGAAAGAATGAAAGAAAGTTGGTACTTAGCTTTTAATTAAAAAATAATGTTGACTATTGTAAGTAAGTTTGGATATGTTGATGTACGGTGAGAATGCTGGTGGATGCAAATTGATGGATGTGAGTTATATGTTTGTGCTTATTCTGGATGGATGAGTCCGGTCTATTGTTGGTCGTATGTATTTGCTGATGTATGTTGGTTTTTTATGTCTTTATTGTTTTCTTATGGATGATTTGGATTTTTGAATTTAAAAATTTTTTTTTTCAAGGTGTAGAAAAAAAAAAAGGTGAAAAGGTGGGCTTATTGGGCGAGGTGTCTTTTCCCTGCGAGTTAGTTTTTTTCTTTTTATAGCGCTTGGACGTGTGGTTGAGCCTTATGCCTTCGAAGCACGGTGTCATGAAGCGAGGGGTGGAAAAAAAAGTGTTTTTACGGGATTTTCGGGATTCTTCACCTGTTACACCTGATTAAGTTATCACAAATAACATTTTCTCATTTTATGTACATATTTACATGAGTGATGACAAAAAAAATCTCACCTTTGAATTTTTATCGCTTTCACAAGTTAAACATATTAAAAAAATATATTGGTATGTTGAATTTGAATCGAATTTAATCAATTTGAGGTTTTCTAGTGGAATACCTGGTTGAAAAAAAAAATACGAAGAATGTGTTAGCGAAAATGTTTCACTCTGTTCTTTTTTCTTTAAGAAAGAAATCTCACCTTTATTTATTTTCACTTGCGCTGAGGAATTATTTATTTTTTTTTTTTTAAAAAAAAAAACCTTTGAAGAAAAAACTTGTGTAAAAAAAAACTTGAGAAAAAAACTTTTTCTTTTAACTCCCAATAGAAAATGCCACGTCTTAAAAATTTTAGAAAAAGAAAACACCGAAATGACCTATTCTTGGGTTAGGCACAGGTATTTATACCCTCGGCTCCTCACTTTGATTTCCTCACACAAACATGCAAAAATTTTAAACATGGACGAATATTTCAATTTCCGATTTGCTAATTTCTCAATGAATTTTGACTAGAAAAATACAAATGTTGTATCAAAATTCCTTTTTAATTTTTTTAAAAATAGGTGTTATATTTCCAAAACTTTTTAGTCAAAACCAATGATTTTAAGGAAGTTTAATTTTATATTTTCAGTGTGAAGGTAAGTTGCATTCTCGAATTTCGAACTATGAACAAACAAGATTATTCCTATAACCTTGAAGTTGTTTTGATATGTTTTTGGTGTTTTAAATACTTGTCTTTTCTCCCTTTCCCTCTCTATCCACGCGCTTACCTCATGAATTGAATTTTCGCTTAACATACTTTAAGGTGTGTCGTAGTTCGATGGTTAAAGACAAAGACGCCCGCCGATCCTATTCCAGCTCCACCCGGTTCAATCCCTATTGCGCTTTGGAAACCTCTTTTTTTATTACTATTTTTTTTTCAATCTAGACGATTAAAATCAAAAATTAAAAAAAAAGTGCTCAAGTGCTTTTTTGGAGAAAATTCTATAGAAAGACCTTTTCGTACATGAATCTATAATTATCTTATCTTATCTTATCTTATCTTATCTTATCGAAAGTTTTTCGCCTGAAAATATGCAACCTTTTCGGCATTAGATTTATTTATGTTCCAAGCTACTATATCACAGCTCCTCAAACTATTTCTCTACTACAGCTAACATAGAAAAAAAAACAACAAAATAAGTTTGCAACTCAGCTCTTTCGTTAGAAGAAAAAGTTGACAGTTTTTTTTTATGAAATTAGAGATAGTCTTGTTATATATATAAGTAGTCTAGCTGGAAGTTAAGACGACAGGTTTCCTACAAAACTTTTTCATTTTGTAAGCTTCAATTCTAAAAAAAATGAAAATGAAAAGAAACCTGTCTTTAGGTGTGATCTTTTCTCTTCACATATAAATACCCACACCCGAGAAAATTATCTCATGCTCTACGGACTGAGCAGCCGTTTGTCTATATTTACTTTTTAAGGTCTTTCGAGTGAAATACACCTAGTTTCCCCTGTTCATTTTCGAGCTCATATAAATGGTTACCCACAACTCTAACTATTTTAGCTTTTAGAAATTTAGGACATAGTTTAGCATTCATTTTCTTAAATGCATCACTTAAGATAAAGTTTCGCCTATAGATTATGTCACCGACTTTGAAATTTGTGGCCTTACTTTTGGTGTTATATTTATGCTCATATTGTGAGTGTGCTTTTTCGAGCGCCATTTTAATGTTAGCATGTAGCATGTTGATTTTTGATGGCTTTGGAATAACGTTTAATTCCGAGCTGTTCACTTTGCCCAATTTTTTTAAAAGCTTGAAATCCTACCCATGTTGGATCATCTTTTGGCCAAACAAGGCTTCATACGGAGATACTCCAATTGCGGAATGCACTGCTGTACGCAGCGCACACCCAATAGCTGGCAGATGGTTATCCCATTCCCTCTGGTCTTGCTTAAGATACGATCTTATTGCTGTTAATATGGAGCGATTAACCCTTTTGCTTGCGTTAGCCTGAGGTGCGTAAGATGCTGTTTTGATGTGTTGTATGCCTAATGAATGTAAGAAATGTGTGTAGGACGCACTAGTAAATTGTTTCCCGTTGTCTGTCATTAATGACTCTGGTACTCCGAATAAACAAAATATATTTTCATGCAAAAATTGGATCGCAACTTCTGAAGTTGCATTCCGCAAAGCTTTCACAATGGTAAATTTAGTCAATTGGTCTAAAGCAATAATGATATAAGTGTTGCCTCTTTTGGAACGTGGGTATGGACCAAGAAAGTCCACATAAAGGTGTTGGAAAGGGTAGTCGACGGTGAAAGCTTTTCCCATTTGTTCTCGCAAAATTTGATTAGATGGTTTCGATGTTTTAAACGTTTCACAGTTGTTTAAAAATAGCTTAACTTGAGATGCCATATTTGGCCAAAAGAACCTTTGTTTCAGACGGTACAGCGTTTTGGCTATTCCCCCATGCGCAGCCTTAGCTGGCTGATGAGCCAGGGAAATGAGCTGGTCGGTCAGCACCGATGGTACCCACAACTTCCATGTTAGGTCATCTTCGAGTGGATTACCTGTACTATGGTTAACCTTCTTGTAAACGAAACCTTCCGAAACAAGAAGATCAGGTAGTTGATGTTCTTGTTGTTCGATGCCGTCTATGATCTTCAGATATTCGTCCGATTTGAAAGCGGGGTCTGTAAGATCTAAGTGAAGGACATCGGAAGGATCAATTGAAAGGGCTTCTAGGCTCACTGCATCCGATGAATGAACCCTAGAGAGAGCATCAGGCACCACATGAAGTGAACCTTTTCGATGCTCGATTTCAAAATCATATCCCTGTAGTTTTAAGGACCATCGGGCTAACCTACCACTCAAATTTTGTTGTCCCATCAGCCATTTCAGGCTCGCATGATCTGTAACGATTTTAAACCTGTAACCTTCAATATATTGACGAAATTTTTCCACCCCCATCACCGCTGCCAAACATTCCCTTTCGGTCACGTTGTAATTTCTCTGTGAGCCATTCAATTTGTGGGAGTAATAGTATATCGGGCGTTCTATGCCATTTCCATCTAGCTGACACAAAACACACCCGATTCCTGAATCTGATGCGTCACAAAGGATAATAAACATCTTGGAGAAATCCGGATAAACAAGAACAGAAAATGTTGTTAACATGTCCTTTATAATTTCAAAAGCCTTAACGGCCTCATCGCCGAATTCAAATTTCACCCCCTTTTTCAGGATATTTGTTATAGGTGTAGCCAGGGTAGCATAATCTCGGATAAATCTCCTATACCACCCTGACAAACCTAGAAACCTGCGAACTTGGCGTGGTGTAGTCGGAACCGGAAAATCTCTAATTGCAGCTACTTTATCTTTATCAGTTTTTAAACATCCATTACTAACAACATATCCTAAGAACTTCAATTCTTTGAAGCAAAATTTCGATTTTTCGACATTGATCGTAAGATTAGCTATGTTTAACCTACTAGCAAGTTGCCTAAGAATTTTGATATGTTCGTCAAAAGTACGCGAAATAACCAAAAGATCATCAACATATGGGAACACATTTAGCTTAAGCTCAGGTGTCATCACCTTATCCATGAGTCGACACATTCTTTGGACACCACCACTTAGAACAGGAGGCATTACCACAAATTCTAATAAGGGCTTACCAGGCACCGTGAAGGCAAGTTTTTCCCTTGATGACTTTTCTAATGGGATTTGTAAAAATGCATCCTTGAGATCAACGCTCGAAATATAGACCGCATCTTCCACCCTCGATAGAAGTCCCTCAATCGGATGAAGCGGATAGGCATCATTCTTAGAGACAGCATTCACCTTCCTGTAGTCCAGGCATAATCTATTTTTGTCGGGCTTACGCACCAGGACTACAGGAGAGCTCCAAGCACTGTTACTCTCTTGAATGATACCCATCTTCATCATGCGATCTAGTTCTGTATACATTAAGTCTTGAATCGCCGGTGAAACAGGGTAATGCCGCTGCTGTATAGGCTTGGCATCCCCGGTGTCGATGAAGTGCTCTTCTAAGGTGGTACGACCTAAACCGTGTATGGCGAATGAAGGAAACATTTTTATTACCGCTTGAAGTCTACTCGTTTGCTCTATTGTCAACTCATGTGGTTCAAAACAATTATGCAATGGGTTTTTTTCAAATCTGTCTGGCACTATCTCAGAAACTATTTGTGGCGCTAAATTAAAAGCTGACCAAAAATGTATTCCTAAATATAGTGTTTGCTTCAAGGACGGAACTACGAAAACTTCAATATCCTTACTCATACCTTTATATGTTATGGATGTTGTAAATTTCCCTCTTACGGCTTGGTCTTTGCCATCAGCTGTTTTAACATTAGATGCAAAATCTTCACACAAAACACCCCATCTCTTCAACAACTCTTGTCCACCTTGTCCCAAACAACTAATGCTGGCGCCACTGTCCAGTAATCCCAACATAGTTTTGCCACATATGGTCACCTCAGCGTAAGGACGAAGATCTCCATTTGTGTAAAGTGTGGTTGCTTCTACAGCCCTATAGGTCAACTTTTTGGCTTTGACCTTTTCTCTGATTCTGTGGATATTTTTAGAAAGAGGTGTAGACTTAGGTCCAAAAATTCTTTCTCTAGCTGCCTCATACTCTGCCAGACGTTCGTGTAAGGTTTTTCTAGGTGGAAATTCTTTTTTCTCTATGTTTGTTTCAAATTCCTTAGGTTTGCTTTCATTTGTTCTTTTCAAAATTTGAATTGCCTGCTCTTTATTTGGATTCAAATTGTTTTTTACTTTTGGTGTACTGCGTGTTTGATTGTCGTTTTCTTTTATTGATTCGAATCCCGATTTTTGTTCAGAGAGCAATAAGTTTCGGGAGCCTGATTGCTCTTTCGAAAGTTTCCCGGGCACTTAGGATTTGGACATTGAGGAGAGGTTGTATCCTCTTTTCCACATCTAAAACAAAAAAGTGACCTTTGCGTCACCGGGCATTCTAAGTAACTGTGGCCAACAGCCTTACAGTTCCAACATTTGTACAAACTTGTATCTTTTTTCAATTGTATCGCTTCAATTTGGCCATCTGACTCTAAAGAAGGATTAATTGCATCAAGTTCAACTTCGTTGATATATTTACGAAACTGTGGAACTGTTTGGGTCTTACTTCATCTTGTTCGTAGATATATTTCTCAATTTTTCTACATACGTAGACCATTTCCTGCAAGTTGTGAGTTTGATAAGTCAAAAATAACTCACCCATTCTCCTACGCACATTTTGCTTAATAAGACTTATCAATTCAAAGTCTGGTTTAGGTACAGGAAGTCTTGTATTTAATCTTTGTATATCTACATAAAAGTCGTCAAACTTTTCACTTGATCCCTGTCGCCTATCGTATAGTTTTTTTGACAATTCTGCGTCAGTTTCCAAAGTACGAAATTGGTCAATGAGAGCTACTCTCAAGTAAAACCAATCAGCAGAAGGGTGTGATTTACTGTACAACCAATACCAACTTTCGGCGAAGCCAGTAACGAAATGGTGAAAATGAAGAAAAATGTCATGCCAAGTCGCACCATAGCACTCTTTAAGACGCTCTAACCTGAACAAAAACTCATCTATGGTCATATTAGTGCTATCGAACTTGAGACCCCATCTATCACATTTAAAGAATTTGGAACTCGCGCTAGAAGATCTACCTGACGTGTTTCCATTTGCTTGGGACGATGGAATTCCCCCTGAAGCTATAATGGATGGATCACTGAGCCTCAAGTTATGAAGTTGAGCTAAGAAATCGTTAGCTGTAGCATTTGGAGTTTGGTGTTAATCCAAAGCAGAAGTCTGATGTTGTTGTTGTGATTCTCGTTGAGTGGGAGGAGGAACGGAGACTGATCTTGGTGGAACTTCACTGCGCTTATGCAAATCGTACTCACTGGGTGAAACGACCGTTGCAGCAGGCTTCGAAGCCGCAAGTTCTTGACGGATCTGTACAGCCAACTCCTGCCTTATCACAGCAGTTCTTTTTGCTAGTTCTTGTTGCATAAACTTCATATCTTCAGCTCTACCCAAGCCAACCGTAGCAGAAACTATTCCTTGAATATAGTTTGAAAAGTCTTGTTCATCAACCTCTAAAGCTTCTGATTGATTTTGGGTAGACGTTTGATTTTTTTGTGGGACTTTTGGGATAGCACCCGTTGGATTTTGATTCCTTATGTTTGAAATCGCATCATTAGCATTGGATGCAGCTGCATCAGATACATTGGAGGCATTTGAAGCAATCTCCGCATTTGAAGCATTATTTGCTAGGTTATTTGACCAATTATCAACATTATAGTTATGATTTCGGTTTCGGCCATAATAGGTACCTTTCCTAGGAGGAAGACCTCGTCTTGCCATGGTCAAAAGGAAGTAATCGACAACTCAAGGAAATACAAAAAAAAAAAAATCAAAATAAAAAGGGAATAAAAAAAATTTTAAGCCTAAACCAAATTTTTTTTTTTTTTTTTTTAATTTCCCTAAAACAAAAACCTTAATCTAGAAAAATTGAAAACTCAAAATCATTTTTTTTTTCAATTTTTTTTTTCAATCAATTTTTTTTTCTCTTGTTTTTCGACTAAATAATTAATCCTCGAATCCTCGAGAAAGGGATCTAAAAACAATCGAACACTTTAAATCAAAAGTTTCCTAAGGTAAGAAAAAACTATTTATTTAAATGTAGATTGATTTATAAAAAAACTGATAGCTCAATTAAAAATCAAATCAAAATGGTAATTATTCTATAAATCAAATCGTATCAAAATAAATTTGAATTGAAAAAAAAAACAAGAAAAATATACATATCAAAGAGAAACAATTATTTTTCAACAATATTAAAAAGTATCTTCAACTTTATTCAAGTTGAATATAAAAAAAATCAAAAATGTTTGTTTGCTTTCACTATTCATGGTGTAGGTGGATGTGACTCTGCTTACGAAGAAGACGACTGTTAAACTCACTCACACAAGGAAACAATGTCTTAAAATAATTTATATCAGGTATACGTGGACGATTTGAAAATCTATAGTGCTTATAGGGAAAAAAAATTGACATTTAAAAATTTGAAAAAAGGTGTTTTATTGAAACTAGCAATTTAAAAAAAAATGAAGGTAAAAATTGAAAAAAAAGTTTGTTTCACTTCTGCAGCGAACTAGTCAGGCTCTAAGCCACGCTATCGGTCAAAAGATAAAACAAAAATTTGCCGAAAAAAGCAAAATGAAAATTTAAGAACAATACTGAAACTTTTTGAAGTTTAAAAAAAAAAAAAAAAATATGCTTTAAGTCTGCAAAAAGAGAGAGGTCCGATGCAACAGACTACATGAGATAACCACCCATTTACTGGACATCTTTTCCAATCTTAATCTGAGAGCGTATACCAGCTGCAGACTAATTGAGGGTTTCACCCAATTACTGGTCCAGTTCTCGAAAATCTTGTCAGAAAATACAAAAAAAAAAAAAAAAATATAAAAATGAAATAAAGCACTAAAATTTTCTTCTGGTTTGGAAATTGGACGGCCGTTACGTTTTCATGCCGTTTCAAAAGTTGTACTAAAATATTCGCGAAGCTGACTTGTCTCTGTTGTTAAAGAACATTTTGCGTCCCTGTGTGTGTGAGGAGAGCTAGATGGTTTGCCCTCTGAGGAATATCCCTCCCTATTGTCACATGATCACACTCTATGAGTAAGACCATGCGACCAACCTGGCTACCAAGACCTCGACTATTTTTGGTAACCCCTAACGAACATGAGAACAAAATTTATGTTCTCATCGTATCTTTCGCCTTCGTCGTCGCACAGCCCTTTTCGTCAGAGCCACACCCACCTAAAAATTATAAACCTAAACCATAATCATGGTTTCAAAATCAAATTTCAAAATCCAAAGAAACTAAAATAAAATCTTATTAGATTGATTTCAAACTCAAGGTAAATGAGAAAAAATAGTTAATATCCAAACCCATTCCCAAATTCAATAAAGAGATATGTTTTTCGATTTCAAATTAAAATAACAATAATATTTTATTGAAAATAACTGAATATCAAAAAAAAACTTTAGTTAAATTAATACTAAAATTAATATGTCTGGTTACAAACTAAAAAAAAAAATCATAATATATATAAAATCAAATGTCAAAATTATGCAAAGAAAAAAAAAAAAATTTGAATGTTTCCAATTATGTGTACATAATTATATGAATGTGTAAATTTTTGCTTATTGTACTTAATTTTCTTCTCACTACTTTATCTCCAATCAAAATCCTTCCTTCTTTCTAATTTCTTTAAAATAAGTCTTTTTTTTGTTTGTTTATCATGTAAGTATACTTTCAAAGATTATTTAGCAACTTACGATTATCAATTTTCGTTCAAATAAAGTATAAAAGGAAAAGATCACTTACCACATTACATTGCATATTTTTTTATCACCTAATTTGGTGTAATTTTACTTTTTGTTGATGATGTTTTTGTTGTTGTAATACTTGTTTGTTTTATTTTGCTAGACTTTAAAGGTAGAGGAAAAAAAAACTTGATTTGAACGAATTTTGAATATTAAAAATAAAATAAATTTTTTATATTGTTTTGTATGTCATGTGTACCTACATATTATGTTATGTACATAAGTACATACATATATGTATTATGTATTCTAATCTTTTTTTTTATTTTTTTAAAGAAAGAATGAAAGAAAGTTGGTACTTAGCTTTTAATTAAAAAATAATGTTGACTATTGTAAGTAAGTTTGGATATGTTGATGTACGGTGAGAATGCTGGTGGATGCAAATTGATGGATGTGAGTTATATGTTTGTGCTTATGTTTGTGCTTATTCTGGATGGATGAGTCCGGTCTATTGTTAGTCGTATGTATTTGCTGATGTATGTTGGTTTTTTATGTCTTTATTGTTTTCTTATGGATGATTTGGATTTTTGAATTTAAAAATTTTTTTTTTTCAAGGTGTAGAAAAAAAAAGGTGAAAAGGTGGGCTTATTGGGCGAGGTGTCTTTTCCCTGCGAGTTAGTTTTTTTCTTTTTATAGCGCTTGGACGTGTGGTTGAGCCTTATGCCTTCGAAGCACGGTGTCGTGAAGCGAGGGGTGGAAAAAAAAGTGTTTTTTCGGGATTTTCGGGATTCTTCACCTGTTACACCTGATTAAGTTATCACAAATAACATTTTCTCATTTTATATACATATTTACATTAGTGATGACAAAAAAATCTCACCTTTGAATTTTTATGGCTTTCACAAGTTAAACATATAAAAAAAATATATTGGTATGTTGAATTTGAATCGAATTTAATCAATTTGAGGTTTTCTAGTGGAATACCTGGTTGAAAAAAAATACGAAGAATGTGTTAGCGAAAATGTTTCACTCTGTTCTTTTTTCTTTAAGAAAGAAATCTCACCTTTATTTATTTTCACTTGCGCTGAGGAATTATTTATTTTTTTTTTTTTTTTAAAAAAAAACCTTTGAAGAAAAAACTTGTGTAAAAAAACTTGAGAAAAAAACTTTTTCTTTTAACTCCCAATAGAAAATGCCACGTCTTAAAAATTTTAGAAAAAGAAAACACCGAAATGACCTATTCTTGGGTTAGGCACAGGTATTTATACCCTCGGCTCCTCACTTTGATTTCCTCACACAAACATGCAAAAATTTTAAACATGGACATTGTATATGGAACCTATAGTACTATCATCACGATGATTTTTGTGTTGTGGGGTGTGGTCGTTTTTGATGTGAGGGCGCTGAGATAGTTTTACTTGTGTATAAACATCGCAATTTCTTATTGATGTTTATACACAATTTCACTATAATTTTGACAGTGGAGAGTTCAATTTTTAATTTTCTTCAGTGAATGGGCGACCACAGACGAATGAGAACTGATGACGGAAGAAATCAGGTTAAGTATATCTTCTACTATTGGGGTAGCACTACATTCCTCATTAGGAATTATTTATTTTAGTTCAGAGATAAATCTCGACCCTTTTGAGGGTTCTTTAAAAATGTTATTTGATGAGCTTTTCAAAAATGCTCACTTAATAATCTTTATTTTCAACCAAAAAAAATAAATGGGTTTAGGTCTGAGAGTAACCTTTATTTTTTTTTTATTTCTTTTAATTTTTCTGATTTCTGCTTTAAATACAGCTTTACCCAAGTAGAATCTCTTCATCAGCTTGTTTTGTTTTTATTTTAAATAAATATACCTACATAGGCATTGTATATGCATTATTATTATATTACATATTAGGTTCTCTATACAATGTTACAAAAAAAAAATGTTATTTCTTTTATCTGAGTAACAAAGGGGAGTAAGGGAGATAGTTAGTAGTCGG
This sequence comes from Syrphus vitripennis, assembly GCA_958431115.1. Lineage (NCBI taxonomy): Eukaryota > Metazoa > Arthropoda > Insecta > Diptera > Syrphidae > Syrphus > Syrphus vitripennis. The sequence goes on along the minus strand of OY288110.1, from coordinate 48,189,546 downwards.
GTGCTTGAAATGTGGCAATGTTGTACGAGGTTTTTGATTGCCAAATTTCTCTGTTGATGGTTGCGATTTTTTTTTTCAATCCAATGCATGTATGTATGTAGGTACTTTTGTAAATATTGTAAGTTATTTACTGTTTTTTTACTAAATTTTCTTGCAAGTTCAAGGGTAGGTATTTCTGTAGTTTGCATACATACCTATATGTTCCTACATACATAGGTACTTACCTAGGTTAACAATAAAATAACTTTTTTGTGTGTAAGTAGGAATCCCTATGAAATCTTGAGAATTCAATTTTATTCTCATCAATGGAATAGGTACTAAATTAATTCTTTGTTAGGTGCCTACTTTAAGATAGGTATTCACATTTTTATTGATTTAGGTATTAACATATTTTTCGCATTTTTTCAAAAAAAAAAATTCAATTCAATTTTCCCGTCGGCAAAACAACCGAAGAAAATTATTATTATTTTTTTTTAATTTCTTGGTTACAAAAAAAAAAAAATCAATTAGGAAGTGAACCTACCTAAAAAAATTTAATTTTCCCGTCGGCAAAACAACCCACGGGAAAATTATTATTATTTTTTTTATTATTCTAGAATTTCTTGGTTACAAAATTAGTAACCTAGGTCTAGGAAGGTTGGAGTAGGTACTGCTTTAAAATAGAATACTTAGGAACATTTTCATGGAATATATTCATACTTCAGTAAATTTAAAATATCACTTTAATTTTCAAATTTTTTAAGTAAATTTAAAATACCACGTGAATTCGAAAAATTTCACCTGATAATTTTCACGTGAATTTTTAACTCAAATGAAGTTAAAAATTTCACATGGATTTTCATAGTTCTCAATGAAATTTAAAATTTTAAAAAGTTTTTTAGTAAATTAAGAAAAATTTGAAAATTTTTGAAAAAAAAATGAGAAATATAGAATTAAAAATTTAGAAAATTTACAAATAATTTGTGAAAAAAATTGAAAAATTAGTATACAAAATTGAAAAAAAAAGATTTAGAACAGAAAAAAATTTAGAAATTTGGAAAAAAAGTTTTTAAAATTAGAAAAAAAATTGTTCACTTTGAAATCTAAAATTTGAAGTTATCAGGTCATTTAGTTTTCGAAAATGAAATACAAATTGTGAAAATATTTTTTTTCTTCAAATATTTTGGAAATCATAAAATTGAAAAAAAATTATTTTTTCAAATTCGAAATAGATATATTTTCTGAACCAACATTTCAACTAAGCACCATTGCCATTCGATAAAAAAAGTTAAATAAAAAATATTACAAAAAATTCAATATGTATTTGACTAATTCTTGTACCCATAAATAAAAACGAAAAATACATCTACAAGGCTATTTTTTTAAATTTTTGTCAAAATTCAAAATAATTTTCAGGATTACATAATAGACATCATTTATGACTGGAATACGTTAAAATTAATAAAAGAACTCTTGAAATGAAAGCTTATCATAATCACCAATTTGAAAAATTTTATACGATTTTCCTTGAAATTCTTTTAAGTGTTACTTATAAAACGTTATCATTTCAATATTTCTTGATCGATTTCAATGATTGAAACGTCCCTAAGTCACAAATAATGTCTTCTGTCCGGTTCTACAAGAAAATTGAAATAAAAAATAAAATGGCAAAAAATTTAATACATGACTCATTTCGTCGGATCAGTACAGAACCGTGGAATGGAAAAAATAGTTATATGCCGCAATTTTTTCAAATCTTTACAAAAATTCAAAATGATTTTCAGGATCACATAGTAGACACCATTAAAGACTGGAATACGTTTAAATGAATAAAATCGAATAAGAATTGTTGAAATTAAAGCTTATCATACGCAGCACTTTCAAAAATTTCATATGATTTTTCTTGAAATTCTTACAAGTGTGAGATACAAACTGTCATCATCTTAAATCTTAAATCTACAAGCTCGATTGGGATGATTCAAACGTTTCCTAGTCATGTATAGAGTCTTCTAAGTGATTCTATAAAAAAAAATATATAAATATAAAATTTCAAAAAAATCGAACATTTGACTCATTTCTTCAGGTCAATGGTATGTACCAGTACCTGATAATGGGAACAAAATATTTCTGTATGGCTATTTTTTTAATTTTTTGATAAAATTCAAAATGGGTTTTAATAACGGTAACAATACTTAAATTACAACTCAGACCTATTTCAATCATCAAAATCGAGCAAGAATTGTTGAAATTAAAGCTTATCATAAGCAATACTTTCCAAAATTTCATACAATTTTCCTTGAAATGTTTATAAGTGTTACTTAAGAAACGTTATTATTTCAATAATACTTGCACGATTTTAATGATTGAAACGTCCTTAAGTCACAATTTGTGTCCTCTATGCGTTTCTTTAAAGAAATTTTAATAGAAAAAAAAAATGACAAAAAATTTAATATATGAGTCATTTCGTCAGCTTTCGTGCAGTACCCAAGAATTGAAAAATTATTTATATTTGTCATTTTGTGCCAGATTTCAAAACAGGTTCGATAAACACATATAAAGGGGATAATTTATAACTGCAGTACACTTGAATTATTAAAATCAAAAAAAAAATTTGAAATGCAAGCTATCATATGCAGCACTTACAAATTTTTCATACAATTTTTGATGATCTTTTTTTCAATTCTACTTACTTGATTTAGATGATCCAAAAAAAAAAACGGCACAGACAATTTTGATAAAACTTTTTGAGTTTGTTAAAATTAGCACTGCCTATTATAAAAAAAAATTAAAATTAATCCCATATCAATGTTATGGAAAACACATTCTCAAAAATCTAAGAATTTGTTTTTGGCATTATACTTACGGTAATATTAAAAATCTGACAGTAAGAATTAGAAGTTCCTTGTTTCTAATCTCAAGTCAGCCGTTTTTAATAACCTTGAATCTGAAAAAATAAAAGTAGCATTTCGTATTCTTTTCCACATCACCCAATGGGGTAGAATACTAGACGCGTTTTTTTTAACGAGGTTCCCCAGTAGGCCTGCCTCCTAAACTCTACTTGTTACTACTACAATACTACAAGTTACTACTACATAAATACTTTAAATTACTATAGCTTATAACTACATTTATACTTAAAACTACTAAAGCGAATTACTAAAGATTTTTACTATGCACTACGTTCAACTAAAACTACATTTTTTTTTTGTTTTTTTTGTTTTTTAGTTTTTTTTTTGTTTTTTTTTGTTTTTTTTTGTTTTTTTTTTATTAGTAATAAATAAATAAATCCTAAATAAGTTTTAAAGCGCGACACGAGGCAAGAAAAAAAGAAAAATCCGATATCGTAAAAAGAAATTATATACTGAAAATTAAAATTCTGAAAAAAAATTACACTGACATACGAAAATTGAAAAAGTTTTCTTACATACAGACCAAAAAAACGGTAGCAGATTGAGATAAACTAACCAAACAAGAAAGAAGTTAAATTTGAAATATAATTGACGGAAGCTAATTGGGAACACCATAGAAAAAAAAACTGAAGTTGACGAATTAGAATGAGTCTGATCAGGAACGACACTGATCAGGAAAATGGCTGAACTTGACGAAGGAGAACGAGTCTGATCAGGAACGGCACTGATCAGGAAAATGGCTGAACTTGACGAAGGAGAACGAGTCTGATCAGGAACGACACTGATTAGGAAAATGGCTGAACTTGACGAAGGAGAACGAGTCTGATCAGGAACGGCACTGATGAGGAAAATGGCTGAACTTGACGAAGGAGAACGAGTCTGATCAGGAACGACACTGATCAGGAAAATGGCTGAACTTGACGAAGGAGAACGAGTCTGATCAGGAACGAAACTGATCAGGAAAATGGCTGAACTTGACGAAGGAGAACGAGTCTGATCAGGAACGGCACTGATCAGGAAAATGGCGGGTTCAATAAAAAAAGACCGTATACCTGAAGTAATGAGAAAAAAAAGAAGACAACTGAATAAGAATAAGAAGAAAAGAGAAATTTAAGAAGAATAAGTATAATAATAACTATGTATATGCATATCAATAAAAACTAACAAAATACTTTAAGAAATTTAATCGTATTTTGTTGGCTTTTTGAGCTTTGGTTTTAAATCCTTGTTTGTTTTTTTTATTGCAAACTTAAATAAACCGATCAAAAGAAATTTTACGATTGCTTCCTTATGTTCGGTGCTGCAACTATTTAAGGAATTAAAATCGTCTAGCTTCATCAAATCTTTCAGCCATGATTCTACTAAATTATGTAGTTGCTGTTTGTCTGTGGCGTTTGCATCGAAAATTTGTGTCAGTCTTTTAAAAATTTCTTCAAACATTATCGATGGAACGGTAAGTTTTCCGAATTCTGAAGGTGTGGTGATGCTATCATAAGCTCTCAGTTTTATAAGCATTGTTTGCTCTCGTGTCCCATCTGTTTGATCAATCATATATTGAGAGCAAACATCACATTTAAGCCTTTTCTTCAGTTTCATTGCTGCAAATCCAGAGTAGTATGCAGAAGCTGCATTCTGGAGTTTTGCTGAACAATTACTTTTGGCGCTTAGACTTTGCCCTAAATCTATACTACGATTAGGTTCACCATGAAAGTCATCTAGGTTATATTGCAACGCATTAACCAAGAGATGATCTTCTATGGGAATTTCCAATAAAAAGTCCCTGTCATCTTCTAGCTCAATTTCTAACTGTGCCTCGTAGTCGGCTCCCTGGAGCAATGGTTCTGCTCCTGCATCATCGTATCCCGAATGTTCAGCCGAACTTAGATGCTGAAAGATAATCTGTTTCAGATTACGAACAAACCTCCACGCTGAAGGGTTTTTGTCATATGAGCCTCTATTCGAACGCACCATAGAAAATAAATTTTCCGCCACATCTGTGTTAAAGTGAGCTAGAAGAAAAAAACTCTGCTCCTCATTTTTGAGATACTCCCACAACTGAGTGATCCCTAATAAGGTTTGTTGCAGCCCCTTAAAGCAATATGGGATTTTATGAGTACTGCTTGACCTCCAAGTAGATATCCATTCCCTTGCGTCATTAAGTGTATTTAGGGTATCAGTTGAGTCTGATAGTACTTGTTTATTGGGGTTCCTAGAATAAAGCTTACCCGTGTTTAAGCTATCAAAAAGATCATTCATGCGCTTAAAAAATCTAGCAGTTGATTCAGCATTTTTTATTCTATGATCTTCAAAGCACTTTGCATTTATTGCAAACAAGATCCCTGAATAAACGTTTTCACTAAAAACTTGTGTTGCCAACTTAACTGAATACTTATCATAACTATTTGGTCGAACATGAGCCGCAGTAAGCTTATGGAAAACTTGGAGATTGTTTTTCTCGTCTTCGTCATAAATCCGTTGGATAATACTCCAATCTACAACATCTTGCCCTATAATAATTTTGTGCTTAAGTAATATATTGCGCACACTCTTGAAGAGATGGCAATAGTCAAACAGCAAAAAAATTCTATGATTTTCTATGTCTACATAGGGTTTCAAAAGCATAGAATTAGGAGAAGTAATTTTATTGTATGCCGAGCTGTTGTTGGAACCTTGGTCACAGCTTGTTGCTACAACAATAAGTCCGCATTTTAGTACATCAGTTATAACTGAAACCAACATTTTGGACAAAACTTCTCCGTTTGGATTTCCAATGTAATAAACAATGGTCTGCTTCCAATTTTTATTTAATCCCCTAAGTGTGAATACCATTGCCTTAGAGGCAATAGTATTCATCCTACCATATTCTCCAAAGTCAGTAAAACCGTAAATAATATCGTCTTTAATATTATATTCGAGTTCTTTTTTTATTGCCATTTCGTCAAATAGCAATATACATTTTTTCTCCATTGTCGTCATGCGTGCTGCTTTTTCAGTCAGCATTTCGGATATGGGTTTGCTGAAACCTGTTGGTAAACGAATTTCCGAGTGCCAACGGTAAATTGTACTAACTGATGGCAGCTTGAATCCTGCACTCAGCATAAAATTATAGCAGGCTGGAGATTTATAAAAAAATTTTAAAAACAAATCTCTTTGGTTTGGTGTCCATTGAGCATTTGGTTTATGAAATAGTTGCGCAAAGATAAAAACGCGTAATTCATCTGTTGAATTTTCTAACTGCTTTTCTAAACCTTGTTTTAAAATGTATTCGCGATTTTGTTTTTTTTTAATGGGTGTTTTGGGAAAAATATTTAGACGTGCAAATGGCTTTCGAATTGTTTTTTTCACCCATTTATATGATTGTAATCTAGGCGAAGGAAACTGGGAGGGAGAAATTTTTGCAGAAGGAGTTAGAATGGACAAAGAATAATCCTTAACGTAAGTTGCATTACATTTCGTAGCCATATTTAATATGGACGCAACTGGACTGCATGGAACAGGTACTTGTATTTGCTCGGAGCAAGATACATTTACTTGTGGAGTCTCGGAGCCTTCAATGGGAGAAGTTACTGTAGAATTAGGCTGTTTCCGACACCTCCATTCATCCATTAAAATGGAACATTCCTTCGCATTAACCAATTCGTTACAAGCACATATCGAAACTGAAGAAATTGGTAGTGCGAATTTGTTTAAAATTTTTCGCAAACCAGTAACTCTTATGTCTTTAGCATAAAAATGGGCTTCACACATTAAACTTGCCTTTGGCAAAACCTTATTGGGTGAAACATTGCCATGTTTCAACCAAACTGACCTTCTGTGGTCTTTAGGGAGTTGAAAAAACGAATAATCACAAGGGACTAATTGCTGTTTATCACAATTTTCATAAATACACGTCCTCCCCATATTAAAAAGTAGTATTAAAAGTAAATGCCGAAGAAAATAAATCACTTAAAAAATAAATATATACAAATAAATTTAAAAAAATAAATTTGTATAGTTTTGTGTGCACCCTGTAAGTTTATATAATGAAAAAATACAAAAAGAAAAAATTGTAAACTCACCAACAGCCAATTGTTGTTATTAAAAACAAAAAGGCAAATAACTATATCCAACAGAATTTTTAAAAAACTAATTTCCAAAATAAAAAAAGTTTAACAACACAATCGACCTACCTAAAAAAACACATTCACTGAAAGGTGATAATTATGCACAAATGGAAAAAAATGCACTAAAAATGGGTTAATAACCAAAGAAACGTAAAACACAGTCACTTATGATGGACTAAACCTTATTTATTTAAAAAGGGTAAATCTAAAGAGAAGAAAAGAAATCTAAAGAAAGAAAGGAAGAAAACTTTTTCAATAAAAAAAACACGAATATAATTAAAATTTTGTGATTACAAAACACAATCACTGATTATATATGGACAAAATGAAAAAAAAAACACACACAAAATACACTTCGGATTCAATCACCTCTGAATGCAAGGGTTAATAACTTTTTTTTTCAATTAAAAAAAAAAAACAGGAATATCAATTCATAAGTTTTTTAAAATTGTATAATTATAACACACTTATGATATGGAAAAAAACACAAACACAAAATACACTGCAGATAGATTTAATATTTATTTTAAAGATTTTTTTAAATATTCAATCAGTTAATAAATGGGTGTTAATAAATGGGTGAAAAATTGGGAAAAAAGTTAGAGCAGGGGTACAATTTTTTGGTTTTGAAAAAAACACACAAATTGAAAAATACCGTAGGAAGAACCGCGTAAATTAGAATTTATATTTCGGGAATAATACAATAAGCTAATTTTGAATCACAATCACTTCACTCTCGATACGATACTGATCAAAAAACGGGAACGAAACACGAAAGCAATCAGAAAAAAGTATAAATATATAGGTCATATGTATGTTCTGTTCTGACAGTTAAACAACCGTTAATAAAATCCCGTCTCTGCTTGATCTCCCATCTTTTTCCATCTACCCATTTTTACATCCACCCAACTCCTTCCTCTTCAACATTTCCAAGTCCCATACAGATAAAAAGAAAAGAAAACAAGCACTGGTTCGTCTATGTAATTCTTTTTATATAACTCCTTCTCAAGTTTGATAGTCCGTGCTCCCTCATCACCCTGTTCTTTAATGAAACTCTCCAGTCTCCACACATAAATGTATATTTGTGGTTTACTCGCAGCATATGTTCCTTATTAATACCATCCACTGGCAGCATGTTGACAAATTTTTGTATCTAGGAAACCAGAAAATTAGTTAGGGGTGTGATCGCCAGGGGGCCGACGTGTGGAACGTGTTCATAATAGTACTATAAGAATCTATATACAAAGAACATGGACGAATATTTCAATTTCCGATTTGCTAATTTCTCAATGAATTTTGACTAGAAAAATACAAATGTTGTATCAAAATTCCTTTTTAATTTTTTTAAAAATAGGTGTTATATTTCCAAAACTTTTTAGTCAAAACCAATGATTTTAAGGAAGTTTAATTTTATATTTTCAGTGTGAAGGTAAGTTGCATTCTCGAATTTCGAACTATGAACAAACAAGATTATTCCTATAACCTTGAAGTTGTTTTGATATGTTTTTGGTGTTTTAAATACTTGTCTTTTCTCCCTTTCCCTCTCTATCCACGCGCTTACCTCATGAATTGAATTTTCGCTTAACATACTTTAAGGTGTGTCGTAGTTCGATGGTTAAAGTTCAATCCCTATTGCGCTTTGGAAACCTCTTTTTTTATTACTATTTTTTTTTCAATCTAGACGATTAAAATCAAAAATTAAAAAAAAAGTGCTCAAGTGCTTTTTTGGAGAAAATTCTATAGAAAGACCTTTTCGTACATGAATCTATAATTATCTTATCTTATCTTATCTTATCTTATCTTATCTTATCTTATCTTATCTTATCTTATCTTATCTTATCTTATCTTATCTTATCTTATCTTATCTTATCTTATCGAAAGTTTTTCGCCTGAAAATATGCAACCTTTTCGGCATTAGATTTATTTATGTTCCAAGCTACTATATCACAGCTCCTCAAACTATTTCTCTACTACAGCTTAACATACAAAAAAAAAAACAACAAAATAAGTTTGCACCTCAGCTCTTTCGTTAGAAGAAAAAGTTGACATTTTTTTTATAATTTCCTAAAATAAAGTCTGTCACAATGAAATGAAATTAGAGATAGTCTTGTTATATATATAAGTAGTCTAGCTGGAAGTTAAGACGACAGGTTTCCTACAAATTGCACGAGTGTTGATGTTTTTTTTTGTTGCTGGCTGTTGAGTATTGCTGTGTTGTTTTGGTGCCGGTTTGGGACAGTATTGTCTCAGCATCCGTAACCTTGCTAAAAAAAAAAAAAAAAAAAAAAAACAAGGCAAAGTGGTTAGAATCCATGTCTCGAATTCATAACACACAAAACTTACCTCAGGGAGCGCAAAAGATGTTGTTTTTTTTCTGTTGTTTTTTGGGTTTCCTTGATTAAGGATGGTCCCGGCTGTGATCGTGGGTTCATTCTCTCGTACAGGGAGAGTAAAACCAATATAGTGGTGCCGTTGCCACCGTCTCCGAAAAAATGGCAAGGCATCGTTTCGGTGTCGGTGTTTTGTTGCGGCTGCCGATTGGGACGTCTTGTCGTCGCTTAAGGGCAAGGGATGCCTTTATGGACGATGTGGCAGACGAGGCGTTGTAGGCGCGTTAATTGTACCTACAATAAAAAGAAAAAAAAGGAAATTGTAAAAATGATGGTGAATCTATTATTCGTACTAACGATATTTTTGCTCGCTACCAAGCGTTTTCTAGCGGCTGCCGGTTGCGACGTCTTGTCGTCGTTTAAGGGCGGCGGTGGCTGAGTCCTCTTATGGACGATATGGCCGACGAGGCGTCGTAGGCGCAGTAATTGTACTTGAAATGAAAAGAACGAAATGAAATTGTAAGCATGATGTCGAGTTTAAAAAAGGATTATTATTACTTACGATAATGTTGCTCGCCGCCAAGCGTCAGCGTGGTCGTCCCAATCCCGAGGTGATGGCGCAGCGCTCACTATTGGACCTGTAAGAGGAAATAAAAATATAAATAGAACATTAAAACGTAAACAGAAATATGAAAAACAACCCAAACAAAAGATAAATTGAAATAAAAACTTAAAATACCACTATAGTAAACTAGATTTTTCTTGTACTTACGAGTAGGTGGAGGCGGTCCAGGCGGTTGTAGTCGGTCGGTCGGTGGAAGCTATTCATTGATGATGATGATGGCGGCCTGAAATGGAAAAATCGGAAGTAAAGTCATGAATGGAAAATGGGGATTGTGGAACGGCTTTCTGGAAGTGACTGGAAGGCTATACTGGAAGTAAAAAGTGGAACGAAAATACAAACAAGATAAGGGTAGTCGCACATTAGTGTTTGACACTAATTAGCGTTTTGGAGATCAAGTTGTTTTGTTTGGTAGAATAGTTAGCGTTTGACAACGATAAATAAAAGAAAATAGTTTGAGGTGTTATAAGAGATTCTTTATTCTTTTTTATTAATACATAAATGAACTTAATTACTAGGTACAAATAGAATTAAGAATACGAAAACACAATTGGAACAATTTGAGGAATTACAATCTAGTAGCGGGCGTTTTATGACAATGTTTTTTCTTGTCGTCAGTGTTAAAATTTTTTAGTGTAATCTTGTGTTTGTCTGGGACGTTTTGGATACATTTCTATGTCTTGTTTTTTGGTTTGTTTTCCTTGTATCGAAAATTCGAACAAACACAAATTAGAACGCGACATTAACCTCAGCGGCTAGAATCTATGTTCGAATGTCCGCAGCGGCTAGAGACTAGGTCGAGCGTCCGCAGCGGCTAAGATGGCTGGCGACATGACTAAGCAATCTACCGTTGACAAAAAAAAGTGTATCGACAATTACTGTCTGACACCGGTCCGTCGAAAGTTTCGTCCCGTGCTAGAGGGATTTGAAGTTCGATAGTCGATACAATGTGTCAAGTTGTAACGTGTACCTCGAGCTGACATCGAGTAAGGGCAGACAATTGAAAATATCTACCCCTAAAACCATCCACTCCGTTAGCTACCAGTAGGTTTCAGAGCTTACAGGGACTCTAAAACTGTCCTGGAAGCAAAGTGGACGGGTGTCCAGTTTCACTAACGCGCGGCATGCTTGCATGGCCAAAGGATAGCTCGTCGGTTTCGTCGGGGTTCTTTTGGTTAGGAAACTTGGACGGCCGTTACGTTTTTCATGCCGTTTCAAAAATGTACATAAATATCGCGAAGCTGACATTGTCTCTGATGTTGAAGATCGTTTTGTTTCCTTGTGTTTGTAAGGAGAGCTAGCTGAAACGCCCTCAGAGGATATCCCACCCTATTGTCACACGATATCACTCTATGAGCAAGACCATGCGACCAACCTGGTTACCAAGACCTCAAAATTACATGGAAACCCCAAACGCAAATAAAAACAAATAATTATATTTTTATTGCTTCGTATTCGTCATCGCCAATCCTTGTATCGTGCCACATCCACCTAAAATTATTTCTTTAAGCCATAACCATGGCTTCTAAAGCGAAAATTTCAAAAATAAGTTTTCGAAACGAAAAATCATCAGGTTGATTTTAAACCCCAGGAAAAAGACCGAAAGTAGAAACAATCAAACTTATTCGCCATTGAAAATTTCCCAAAATCAAAAAAAAATAAGTTTTTGTTTCACTTTCAAAAATAATATAAAAAATATAATTTTATTTCAATGTCCTATAAATTTGAAATATAATTAAAAATATAAAATATAATATTTGTATGTATGTAAATGTAATTTGTTTTTTCTTATCATAACCCTTTTGTAAAATTGAACTTTTTTTAAAAGTACGAAGTAAAACGATAATCTACCATATAGAGTTCAAACTTAAAAAATATTTATTATACGTATAAAATATCTAACAAAATAGATATCAAAACACCATTAAAAAAAATTAATTTCTCGATCGTCAATCATCAATGAAAAATAAACACTATCATTTGAGTTAACTATGTTCTTGTTGTTTTTGTGTTTTTTTTTTCTATTATCGTTTTTTTTTTATAATGTATGTAGCCTTTTCTTTCTTTTACTTTTTTTTTTCTATTACACTTTTAATATTTTTATATTTTGTAAATATAATATATGAAATCTTTTCTTTTTTTTTATTTAAATTGTAATTTCAATTTTAAAATCAATTAAATGAATTTCGTTCTAATTAAGTAATTAATGAAAAACATCACTTACCGAGTACAATGCAAAATAGTATGTAGTTACGTATATTTTTACACCTTGTTTAATATAATTCACAGATGGTCCATTCCTCCTGATGTTGTGCACAGCATCGCAGGATGGTATGTTTGTTGTTGTAATATTTTTGTTTTCGTTGTTTTTGCTAAGCTAAAAGGTGTGTATAAAAAAAACAACTTAATTTGAACGAATTTGTTTGTGATTTTTAAGAAAATGAACTTTTTTTTGTATTTTTTTTAATTTTTTTTTTTAAGAAAGAAAGAAATTGGTACTTAGCTTTTTTTTAAAGATATTAGCTGACTTGACTATTGTAGGTAGTTTGTAAAGATGACGAGTATGAGAATAGATGATGTATGTATGTATATAATGTGTGAATGATGATGGATGAATGTACACCATGAAACTAATGCAGCAAGAAAATTTGATGGGCGTGCGATTTTGTTGAATTGCTTGTATGTGGTTTCTGGTTGCGTGGATTTTGTATGGATTATGAGTGCTGTTTTGATAATGTATTGATGATCTTTCAGTGATGTTTTTCGATATTTGAATCTTTTGTAGATTTCTTTTTATAGGTGTGTAAATCAAGGTTAAAATTGATATTTTTCTTCTTTTAACGTTGAGAAAAGAAATTTACCAAGATGAAGATCTCTGGCGAGGCGAGTTTTTTTTTTTTTTTTTTGTAGCGCCTTAAAGTGTGCTTGGTCTTTAAGCGTATTGAATGTCGTGGTATGGCTGGGTCGTTGGCGTTGTGGCCAAAGAAGCACCTTTGCATACACTCAGTAGGTATAGGTTTTTTTTTTTTTGATTTTCGTTGAGACTTTAATAAGTCTATTTTTTTTTATTTTTTTGAGATTCTTCACCTTGGAGCACCTGAGTATATCAAATAGGTATTTCATAAATATGCGCACGTAAAGACAGGTATAAATTTAAAAAAAATTACCTTGATCACAAATAAAATGCAAAATTGAATTTTGTCGAATTTTATATTTTTTTTCTGTCGAATTTGTTTAACTTTTAATATGTGGAGCACCTGGTGAAATACGGTGGAGTAAGTTAAAGGGAAAATGCCAATTTAATTAATATTAAAATCTCACCGTTTTAATTTATTTAACTAGCACAAAAAATTAGCTTTTATATTTTTTTTATTATTGATTTTGATAGAAAAAAAAACTTAAAAAAAACTTTTATTGAAAAAAAAAACTTATAAAAAAAACTTGTAAAAAAAACTTAAGATTTTGATTTTCTCGCACTCGCATTTAACTTTTAACTTTTATTCTTGAATAAAAAACACCAAAGAGAAAGATTTTTGGTTCTTTCACAGGTATTTATACCGTTGATACCCTACGACGATTCCCTCACCCATACATACATAAATACATCTTCGAAACCATCATGGACGAAAATTTGCGGTTTCCGATTTATCATTTTCTTAATGAATTTTAACCAGAAAAATATAAATTACATGTCAAAATTCATTTCTGAATTTTTAAAAAATAAGTGTAATATAAAAAAAATATTCTGGTTTAATTTCATTATTTTAAAAAAAAATTTAATATTTTATTTTGAATGTAAATGTGAGTTTTCTCGCCGTAAAAATTCGAATTTCAATTTCTCTCCTAAATATTGAATATTGAAATTGTTTTGATGATGTTTGTCCTTGAAATTGATTCGATGTTTTAAATTTTCATCTTTACTTTAATTCTTTTGCCTACTGTGCTAACCAATCCACTTTAATTTCGCAAAGAAAATTTCAAACCTCTCGTAGTGCGATGGGTAAAGACACAGTTCGTGTCAGTCGATCTTTAGCTGTGGAAGAGTGAACACGTAGCGACTTCCCCAGAGACTTAAAACTAGATTCGGAGTGCTAATTCAATTACACTTTTAGTATAGCTATTTATATAGAAGAGTAGCTCAGTGGTTAAGGTGGCTGACCGGCAAGCGAAGGGTCAGCGGATCAAGTCCCAGTCGGGCATAAAAATTATTTCTGCTTTTTTTCACAATAGAGAAGTAGAAAACTTCATTGAAGAAGAGGAAAAGCAGTTAATGACCAAAAACAAAAAAGCAGGGGCATCGAAAGGTGTCTCTGCAACAACAACAACTATGCAGCCAACAACGGCAGATAAAGCGGCTACATCATCGAATGATACCCACGCCACAACATCCGATGCAGCAACGGCACCATCAGCCGTTGCGCCGATGAAAAGGAGGAGGAGGATCAGGAGTGTGCCTAACCTGGTAAAGCGCCGCTCCATACCCACAGCTGAGCTGCAAGCTGAAGGGAAGGAGACGGCGCGCAAGGCAAAAACAACAGCAGCAGCCAGATTCCAACAACAGCTAAACACCTCGTCATCATCGTCATCCGATGACGAAGACATGCAAATAGCATATATGTCCGAGGGTGGAGAAGGGCTATATAGGTCCAAAGAGAGCCCAGAAATGGTGAACCTCACCTCACCAGAGGCGTCCGCTGAGGAGGAGGAAGCCGAAGTACAAAGCCTCCAAGACGAGATAGGGCAAGTACAGGGGGAGATTGAGACTCTCCAAGCTAGGCTCACCCCCCTGATACTGGCCCTGAAAAACAAGAATGAGGCGCGCCGCCTGAGAGAGGAACAGGAGCGCCAACAGAAAAAGATGCTGGGCCCAGCAGAAAAGTGGTGATGGTGAGCTGCAACCGCCAACACCGCAGCCCCATCAACCACAGCAGCAACAACAATAGCCGCTGCAAAAAAACAAGCAACAGCAGGAAGCAACAGAAACAGCAGCAGGAGAACCAACAGCAGCAGAACCAGCAGAAGGAGATTCACCAGCAGCAGCCACAGCCGCCTACAACAAATAAAAAAGAGAGGGTGCCACCCTTCAATGTCCATAAAATGGAACTACAGGAAACAATTGATCTATGTAAGTCGGCCATAGGCCAAAACTTTATTATTAAACGACTAAGTAATAGTAGACACGCTATTCACTGCACAACAGTGAAAGATCATAATAAAATTAAAGACGCGTTGATTAAAGCCACATCTGAGTTCTTCAGCTTCACGCCGAAAGCTGAAAAGTTTCAAACGGTCCTCTTGAAGGGCATAGATTCCTGCACGGAACCGAATGAGCTCTTAAATGAGCTCCGCCAAAAAGCGGGCAACGATCTCGACTTCATAGAGGTCAAACCCTTTACAACAGTCAGAGCCAGACGGGAGAAACGGAAATTACCGATCTTCCTGGTTCAGCTCTCACCCAACAGTAAACTGGATAGTTTGAGGAGGATTTCCGTCCTCAACTACCAGGTTGTAACTTGGGATAAATTAAAGAGGCGCGGTGACATGCTTCAATGCATGCGCTGCCAGAGGTTCGGCCACGCTGCAGCAAACTGCGCAATGCAGTCACGCTGCGTTAAGTGTGGTGAGAACCACAATAAGGGGGAATGCTCATTGGGTGAGGAAAGGATCCAAGACAAGACCCAACTCAAATGTGCACTTTGCCAGAAAGACGGGCACCCCGCAAATTATCGAGGATGTCCTGTCTTTCAGGATATAAAAAACAAAAAAGCGAGGCAAACAGAAGTAGAGAAACGCCCACCAACGACGCGTGCTCCTACAACAACGCCCGTAAATCCCCAAATCTCTTACGCCCAAATGGCGTCAGGGAGAGGAAATACGGTACAGCCTGCGCCAAAGGCAGCCCCACAGGCCCTCGTGCCTAAGGCTCCTGACGCACAGGCCGAGATTAGAGGCATGTTGCTGGCCATCCAGGGCCATTTAACAAGCCTTAGTAATCAGAAAATGGAGCAGGCGAAAAGGGTGGACCATATCTACTCTGTTTTGCCGAGCTTAACGCAACTTAGAGGTTAAGGGCGCGCTGCCGGAGAGGCCCTTTAGGATCCTTGCGGTGAATGTAAATTCACTGATTAGGACCGAACGTAGAGCAAATTTGTTTCATTTGTTGAACGACCAAAGTCCAGATGTGTTTATGGCCAGCGAAACCAAGCTAAGTCAGAAACATAAATTGACTAACAATAAGTACAATATCGTACGAAGAGATCGACCCAACTCAACTCAAGGGGGAGGTGTTGCAATCTTCATACGAAAAGGCATAAATTATAAAGTTATATACAATAGTGACGTACGCCGATTTCGGTTGCTTGAGGCGTGCATCATATGCATCCCTCTCCAACAGGGGAAGCGGATGTATGTGGTCGCGGCTTACGCACCGGAATCACCTCAGCCAACTGACCTCACAACAGAGCTCGAAAAACTTTTTCAGTCCTTGCAACTGAACTCGCCAGAGAACTATTACCTCATGGCCGGTGATCTCAATGCCAAACATCCCGATTGGGGAAATCAAATCCAAAACCCGAGAGGTAACCATCTGTTTACCTGGATGGGTCAATACAATGTTGAGTATATGCTCGACCTCCTGGCTACTGATAGGCCATCGTTCCCAAGAAGCGGTTCCTATCTGGATCTACTACTCATGGACTCAAGACTGACAATTACTAACACTGTGGGTTCAAGACCAAGAAATTGTTTACGGACGATCGAGTACGACAGCGACCACTGCGGAATCGCGTAATACAACTACCGAACGAGCTAGTGGAGTTGCAGGAGTATGTACCGGTGCACTCTTACAACTACGGTAAGATGCGCTGGCCACGCTTCACCAACGCTCTGGCAAACGAACTTCGTTCGAATAATATATTCCCACCAAATAACAGGAATCTGACAAATAACGAAATTGACGGATACCTACAACAAATGGACGAGACAGTACAACGAACGATGGAAAGAACAATACCGAAATACAAAGAACGAGACGCTACTAACATGTACCGGAACGCGACCATAGACGCACTACACAGACAGAAAAGTGGACTTTTGACAAGACTTAAACGCTTGTACAGACGGTTTACTGACACAAACGATCCGGAGATAAGGACACTGAAGTCGTCAATTAAAAACGTCAACCAACTGATCAAGGAAAATTACAGATTGTCTATTAATTTGTACTGGGACAAAAAAATTCGGGCCGTTAATTCTAGCGATCCGAGTATGTTCCCGCAAATTAATAAGATTTTCAGGAAAAATGATCAGAACGACCTTCCGTGTCTTAAACTTCAGAGGACGACAGATAACAGACACGTACTTCTGACAGCAGGCATAGATCCAGAAGAAGCCGTCTTGGACGATGATTTCTTTGTTATTGAAGATCCGAGAGAAAAAGTTGAGGCGGTGGGGGCTGCGTTCCAGCAAGTGTATAAGGTGAATGCTAGCATTCGCCCGAACCACGACCTGGAAAACAGAGCCCTGCTTAACCACTTCTTTCTTCGGAACGAAATAACGCAATGGCGATCGGAGAATCTCGGTTTCACCGGATTCAATGAAGATAATCTGGCAAACGCCACAGTCGCCGAGCTAAATGGGTCAAATTCCCTATTAATATCGAAGGTGGAGTTGCAGCTCATTTTTGAATCGATAAAGAAAAAGAAGTCAGCGGGTGTCGATGGTATATCCAACATTGTGTTACGACATTTACCTCCGGAAGCCATCGACATTTTCACCACACTGTTCAACAACGCGCTGAATAATGCATATTATTCAGTGCGCTGGAAGACAGCTGTGGTACATCCTCTCCCGAAAAAGTGAAAGGAAGCCTCCAATCCGGCAAATCTCCGGTCGATAAGTCTTCTTCCGAGTATCAGCAAGGTATTCGAGAAAGTTGTCAATAGAGCTCTGTCCAAGTGGGCTGAGGACAATAATATCATACCAGATAATCAGTTCGGGTTTAAGGCAGGACATGACACCATTCATGCCGCGTCTAAGCTCGTTTCTGATATCCAATGGAACAAATCTAAGAGACAGTGTACGGGCGCCTGTCTGGTTGATTTGGAGAAAGCCTTCGACACCGTATGGTTAGAAGGCCTGTATCTGAAGCTGTCCAGACTTGGCATAAGTAAACAACTGTTGTATATACTCTATGACATGTTAAATGGCAGAAAGTTTGTTGTCAAAAGTGGCAATGTAACTTCTGCCACAATCTTCGAAATAAAAAATGGTCTTCAGCAGGGAGCGGTTAACTCGCCGATTCTATTCAGCATTTACACGAGCGATCTGATAGGTAGTCTAACTAATGCAATTGCGTATGCCGACGATCTAATTGCGTACAGAACGGCTCCAAAAGTCGAGGTCATCAGAATTCTTTTGCAGCGTGACTTCGACAAGATTCAGCGATATTGCGATGACTGGAAGTTGAAAATCAACTTTCAGAAATCAGAAACTATTCTGTTTAGGACTCCGTTGGCTGGAGCCTCAAGGGATACGAAAAGAACTGGAAGAATCTAGTGATCGTGGGACCAGGCCGACAGCCACTGGCGAATAAAAGTGTAGTAAAGTACCTTGGCATCTGGTTGGATCAGTATTTGTATTTCGACAGACATATAAATGCTGCGCTGACCAGGGCCAGGGGAGCTTTTGCCCTGACGAAACGCCTGTTTTACAGCAGTCGTCTGGACGCCAGGGTAAAGGTGATTTGCTACATGGCCCTTATCAGGCCAATGATTGCCTATGGATGTCCGGTGTGGTTCAATGTTGCCCCATCTCAAATGGAAAAGATTCGGGTGTTTGAGAGGCAGTGCTTGCGTCGCTGCCTTGGATTACACAGAACACCAGAGTCGGAGTACAAACATTATTATTCCAACCAGGTTCTATACAACGGAGCCAACATAAACAGAATAGATAATTTCTTACTAAAGCTGATTCGGGGTCACATTGCAAGAGCGATGTCCTCAGCTAATAGCCTAATCTTCGGGGCTTACTACCCCAACACAGAATACTTTGAGAGTGTGTGTTTGAGTGGTTATATCCCGCCTAATGCATTCCTCTACTTAGACAGTCGAGGACTGATCCAGGATAGAGAGGCGATTCCGCTAATCTACCTCGTCGGCCGAAGAACTGTGGATCGGCGGCTTCTGTACGAGCGAGACGTTCTCGCACAAGCCGGCGCTGAGCGACTTCGGTTCAGTAGGACTGTGTCCGATCGGGACCGAAGAGATAGGCAGAAGCAGGAGAACCAGTTTTGGTGGCTCTTGTCGGAAATAGGTAGTTAAAAAGTCAACCAGTTTGGCCTCTGGCTGACTTACATTAGGTATAGGGATTAGTTTTAAGCAGGGACAGTCGGGTGGCACCAAAAAAAAAAAAAAAAAATTAAACACACAAAAAAAAAAAAAAATTAACAAAACGCTGCTCTGGCTGCTCTAGTTCTAAGTAGTTTTAAGTAGTATTAAGTAGTTTTAAATAGTTTTACTTTAGTTTTAAATAGTTTTACTTTAGTTTTAGATAGTTTTTAAGTTTTATATAAAAATATAAAAATGATGATAGAGATACCAAGTTTTTTTTGTAAATTCTTTCTTGGTGAAAAATAAAAACCATACTGAATTCTAGGATTAAATTAGTTCGTAGGCCGAAAGGCATTAGCATTAAGATAATGAAGTATAACTTAGAGCGCCCGCCTAGGGCCAGTAAGTTATTTTTAAGTTATTGATAATTAGGCTAGTTTTTTAATGAATTTTTGTCTAGCTTTAAGATAGTTTTAAGATTGAATTAAATAAAAATTGAATTTTCGAAAAAAATAAAAAAAAAAACAGTTCGTGCACTCGACGCACCTGGGTCGAGCCCAGGTTTACGCACCAATGTTTGTTTATTTATTATGTTTTTTTTTTTTTCTTTTTTTCAATTTTTATTTTTTCGATATTATTTATTTTTTTAATTTCAATTTTTTTTTTCTAATTTTATTCTTTTTACTAAAATTTATAGATACATATTTTCAAAAAAAAAATAAAAATTGAAAAGTCCTTAAAACCCTGTGTAACATACATACATAATTTTACCTTACTATACAATGTTAAATTGAACCACCTAATAGAATCCAGTGCCAGTGATGTTATAAAAAAAATTTGAAATCAACGAAAACAAAAATTAATCATTCTATCGCAAATCAATGGAATGAGCCTTTAATAAAATCAAAGTTGTTGACCAAGCCTATACAGGTTTCCTACAAAACTTTTTCATTTGGTATGCTGCAAAGCTTACAAATGAAAATGAAAAGAAACCTGTGTTTTTAATAGGAAGAGAAAAAAAACCCACACCCGAGAAAAGTGTCTCATGTTCAGACTGAGTAGTCTTGAGTTAACTTTCTACTTTTTCAGGTCCTTCGAGTGAAACACACCTAGTATTTTTCCCTGTTCATCTTCAAGCTCAAATAAATGGTTACCAACAATTTTTTTAATTTTAGCCTTTAAAAATTTTGGGCATAATTTAGAGTTTCTTTTTTTAAACGCATCACTTAGTATAAAATTTCGCCTGTAGACTATATCACCGGCTTTGAAACTCGTTACGTTGCTCCTAGTGTTGTATCTGTGCTCATATTGTGCGTGTGCTTTTTCTAATGCCTCTTTAATTTTACCATGTAAAATGTTGATCTTTGAAGGTTTTGGAATGATGTTCAATTCCGAGCTGTTCACTTTGCCCAATTTTCTTAAAAGCTTGAAATCCGACCCATGTTGGATCATCTTTTGGCCAAACAACGCTTCATACGGAGATACTCCAATTGCGGAATGCACTGCTGTACGCAGCGCACAACCAATTGCTGGAAGATGGTTGTCCCAATCTCTCTGGTCTAGCTTCAAATATGATCGTATGGCTGTAAGAATGGAGCGGTTAACCCTTTCGCTTGCATTAGCTTGGGGTGCATACGAAGCTGTTTTGATATGTTGTATCCCTAGTGAATTCAAGCAATTTGTAAAAGAGGTGCTTGTAAATTGTTTCCCGTTGTCCGTCATTAAGGACTCTGGTACTCCAAACAAACAAAATACTTCCTCATGCAAAAACTTAATCGCAATATCTGAAGTGGCTTTTCGCAAAGCTTTAATAATAACGAATTTTGTAAGCTGGTCTAGTGCTATAATTATGTGGATGTTTAATTTCTTGGAACGTGGATATGACCCAAGGAAGTCCACATAAACATGCTGAAAAGGATAGTCTACAGTGAAAGATTTTCCCATTTGTTCACGAAGTATCTGGTTAGCAGGTTTTGAAATCTTACACGTTTCGCAGCTGTTTATGGTGGCGATGATCTTCAGATATTCGTCCGATTTGAAAGCGGGATCTGTAAGATCTAAGTGCAACACATCAGAAGGATCAATTGAGAGAGCTTCTAGGCTCAATGCATCCGATGAATGGACCCTAGATAGAGCATCAGGCACCACATGCAGTGAACCTTTTCGATGCTCGATTTCAAAATCATATCCCTGGAGTTTTAAGCTCCATCGGGCCAACCTACCACTTAAATTCTGCTGTCCCATCAGCCATTTTAGACTGGCATGATCAGTTATGATCTTGAACCTATAACCTTCTACATATTGTCGGAACTTTTCCACCCCCATCACCGCTGCTAAGCATTCTCGCTCTGTGACGCTATAGTTCCGTTGTGCACCATTCAGTTTGTGGGAGTAGTAATATATTGGACGTTCTGCTCCTTCTTCGTCCAGCTGACAAAGTACACATCCTATTCCTGAATCGGAAGCGTCACAGAGGATTATGAAAGGCTTTTGGAAATTCGGATAAACTAAAACAGGCGATGTTGTTAACTTGTCCTTAATCAAATTAAAAGCATTAACAGCTTTCTCACCAAATTCAAACTTCTCCCCTTTTTTCAGTGTATTTGTTATTGGGGTAGCCAGAGTAGCATAATCGCGAATAAACCTCCTATACCACCCTGACATACCCAAAAACCTACGAACCTGACGTGGTGTGGTCGGAACCGGAAAGTCTCTGACTGCAGTGATCTTATCTTTATCTGTTTTGAGACAACCATTACTCACAACGTATCCTAAAAATTTCAATTCTTGGTAACAGAACTTCGACTTTTCAACATTAATTGTAAGTCCAGCAACATTCAACCTACTGGCAAGTTGCATCAAGATTTTGACGTGTTCGTCAAAGGAACGACAAATCACAAGCAAATCATCTACGTAAGGATATACATTTAGTTTTAACTCTGGAGTCATAACCTTATCCATGAGCCGACACATGCGTTGGACACCACCGCTTAGACCAGGAGGCATTACTACAAACTCCATTAAGGGCTTACCAGGCACCGTGAAGGCCGTTTTTTCTCTTGAAGATTTTTCAAGTGGGATTTGTAGAAAAGCATCCTTGAGATCTATGCTGGAAATACAAACTGCATCTTCAACACGAGACAGAAGACCCTCTATCGGATGAAGAGGATAGGCATCATTCTTGGAGACAGCATTCACCTTCCTGTAGTCCAGGCACAGTCGATTTTTGCCAGGTTTACGTACTAGAACTACAGGAGAGCTCCATGCACTGTTACTCTCTTGAATGATACCCATCTTTATCATACGATCTAGTTCTTCGTACATCAAACCTTGAATTGCCGGGGAAACGGGATAATGCCTCTGCTTTATGGGCAGAGCATCCCCGGTGTCGATTACATGTTCTTCTAAAGTTGTACGTCCTAGACCATGAACGGCAAACGATGGAAACATCTTTATCGCGGCTTGAAGTCGTCTAGACTGATCTTCTGTCAACTTATGTGGTTCAAAACAATTATGTAAATTGATCTTATCTATTTTTTCTTCTGTGATTTCAGATATAACTTGAGGTATAACCTGTGGTGCTAGATTAAAGGCGATCCAGGAATCTATACCTAAATACAACTTCTGTTTTAAGGATGGGACTCTATGTCCTTACTTATGCCCTTTACGTAATTAAAATTCCCGACTTTTGTTGAGAGAGCAATAAGCTTCGGGTGTCAGATTGCTCTTTCGGATGTTTCCCGGACACTTTGCATTAGGGCATTGGGGAGACGTTGTATCTTCTTTTCCACATTTATAGCAAAATAGTGATCTATTTCTATACCACTCGATCCAGGGAGAGTAAGTCCTGGAGCCAGTATGCTGGGCGTAGATGAGAAGTGGACACGCCTTAAAAACACTGTCATTAGTACTGCCAATTCCATCTTAGGCAGCAGTCGTAGAAGTCGGGACGACTGGTTTGATGATGAATGCAAGCTAGCGACTGAACGTAAGAATGTTGCGTACCGAGCAATGCAACAATCTCATAGAACGCGGGCACGCGAAGATGAATATAAAGAGCTCAGAAGAATAGAAAAACGGCTTCACAGACAGAAAAAATCAGCCTGGGAGAAGAACATCATCTGTGATTTAGAAAGAAGCCAAAAGCGAGGTCCGCACCAGGCGCGGAAGTTCTACCAATCCGTCCGAAACATGACGCAGTACACACCACGCTGCACTTACTGCAAGGACGGAGAGGGAAATCTGATCACCGATCCCAAAAGCATACTGGAGCGATGGGAAGTGTACTTTAATGAAATGCTAAATGGTCAGCTCACTGCAGAAGTAGAGGCTCCACTACTTCAAGAAGATTACCCTATGTTACCGCCACCAAGCATAGAAGAGGTTGAGAAGGCTATAGCCCGGCTTAAGAAAAACAAAGCCCCGGGAGCCGATGGCATACCAGCCGAACTATTCCACCACGGCGGGCCAGCCTTACGCCAAGCAATTCATGATATTATAGTGCACGTATGGGAGCAGGAAGAAATGCCAGAAGACTGGCGAAAAGGTATAATTTGCCCCATACATAAGAAGGGAGATGTCACAACGTGCAGCAATTATAGAGGTATCACTTTGTTGAGTACCGCCTATAAGATACTCTCCTCTATCCTACAAGAACGGATAGCCCCATACGCTAAAACCATAATCGGCCAATATCAGTGTGGTTTCATTCCAGGCAAATCAACAACTGATCAGATCTTTACCCTTAGGCAGGCGATGGAAAAATGTCTAGAATTTAACATCCCAACATACCATCTGTTTATAGACTTTAAGGCCGCCTATGATAGCATAGCCAGGGTAGAACTTTACAAAGCCATGAGAGAATTCGGCATCCCAAATAAGTTGACACGACTTTGTAGGTTGACCATGACCAACGCAACAAGCCAAGTAAAAATAGCCGGATTGCTATCCAGACCAATCAACATCTTTAATGGACTCCGACAAGGGGATGGTTTGGCCTGCCTCCTCTTCAACCTGGCGTTGGAGAAAGCAATCCGTGACTCTGGCACGGCAACAAGAGGGACCATCGTCAACAGGTCCAGCCAGATACTGGCTTACGCAGACGACATTGACATCATCGGAAGAACCGAACAAGCTGTACACGATTCCTTCATCCAGATCGAGCAGGCGGCACAAAATCTGGGGCTGCACATTAGTGAAGGTAAAACAAAGTACATGGTGGCGTCGAATTCGAGAAGAACAATTGGTCAAACAATCAAGGTAGCGGAGCACGAATTTGAGATGGTGCAATCCTTTAAATACCTTGGGTCAATAGTAGCAGCCGATAATAATATAGAAGAAGAAATACGCGGGCGGCTGCTCAATTCCAACAAAGCCTACTATAGTCTGTCAAAGCTCTTCAAATCCAGAAATCTCACCATAACTTCAAAACTGCTGCTGTACAGGACCATGGTCCTGCCAGTACTCACGTATGGATCCGAGACTTGGGTGCTTAGCAAAAGACACTCCGACCTCTTAGCCACGTTCGAGAGAAAAGTCTTAAGGAGAATTGTTGGCCCCATATGTGAGGAAGGGCGATTCCGGAGACGGTACAATCATGAATTGTACGCAATCTACCTTGAAGCAGACATAGTGACAAAAATTAAGCTCGGTAGACTCCGGTGGGCAGGGCACCTAGCTCGCATGAGTGAAGAGGAACCTGCTCGGAAAGTCCTTTGTGGTACATTCTATGGTAGACGGCAGCGTGGTAGACCATGCTTGCGCTGGAGAGATGGCGTAGACCAGGACGCCCGAAGCCTTGGGGTGCGCAACTGGATGGCGTCGGCTCAAGACCGGGATAGGTGGAGAGACTTGTTGAAGGAGGCCAGGACCGGACCCCGGTTGTCGAGCCGATGATGATGAGTGATCTTTGAGCTACAGGACATTCAAGATAACTGTGGCCAACGGCCTTACAGTTCCAACACGTGAAAGAACTTGTGTCTTTCTTGAACTGAAGAGCTTCAATTTGGCTCTCAGATCCAATTGACGGATTTTTTGCATCAAGGTCAACCTCGTGGACATATTTCCGAAACTGAGTAGCTACACTTGTATGTACCTTACTTTTAAGGGCATCTTGATCGTAGATGTACTTTTCCATCTTTCTACATACATATACCATTTCTTGAAGATTATGAGTTTGGTATGTTAGGAGTAACTCACCCATTCTTCTACGCACATTTTGCTTTATTAAGCTAATGAGCTCAAAATCAGGTTTGGGAATAGCAAGCCTTGTGTTTAACTTTTGTAGGTCAACATAAAAGTCATCGAATTTCTCGGTTGGTCCTTGACGTCTGTCATAAAGTCTCTTAGACAATTCAGCATCAGTTTCTAATGTTCTAAACTGGTCAACAAGGGCTATCCGTAACGCAGACCAATCAGCAGACGGATGGGCTTTCATATAAAGCCAAAACCAAGTTTCAGCAAAGCCACTAACGAATTGGTGAAAGTGTAAAAAAATATCCTGCCAACTTACACCGTAGCAATCTCTAAGTCGTTCTAACCGAAACAGAAACTCAAAAACGGTCATATTAGTACTATCGAATTTGAGCCCCCATTTATGACAGCTAAGGAATTTTGCATATGTTCCAGAGGATCTACCAAAAGAGGGAACATTGGCTTGGGAAGTTGGTGGGATTGCCCCTGAAGTTATAATAGACGGATCACTTAGTCTCAGGTTTTCGAATTGTGCTAAAAATGTGTTTGGTGAAGTGTAAACCGGTGGATCTGAAGCAGAAGACGAAGTCTGTCTTGGTTGTTGTTGTTCTTGCTGAACGGGTGTAGGAACAGAGGATGGTTTAGGTGGAGCCTCACTACGCTTACGCAGCTCATATTCGTTTGGAGATTCGTTAGTTGGAGTAGATCGAGATGCCGCAAGTTTCTGACGAATGATGGCTGTCAAATCTTGCCTCATCGCATCAGCGTTTCTCTCCATTTCTTGTTGCATATGCTTCAAATCTTCAGCTCTACCTAACCCAATCGTAGCAGAAACTATTCTTTGAACATAATTCGAAAACTCTACCTCGTCAACTTCTAAGCCTTCTGTTACAGTTTGATCAGATTATTTACTAATTTGAGATTTCCGAGGATTTTTCGGAATAGCACCTGTGGAAGCAGCACCAGCAGCAGCATTGGATGCTGCCGTTGCGTTAGACACATTCGAGGCATTTGAAGTGAATTGCGTATCGTTTGCCAAATTAGATAAAAAACCAATTATAACCAATTAGCATTGTAGTTAGAGTCACGATTTCGGCCATAATATGAGCCTTTTCTATGAGGAAGCCCACGTCTTGCCATTGTTAAAAACGATAAATGAACAGCTCAAAGTGAGAAAAAAATCAAAGTTAAAAAGAACAAGTCTCAAAAATTGAAACTGGAAAAGAAAAAAAAATAACTCGAAGCTCAGGAATAAAAAACGAAGCTAAAAGTAAACAACGAGACCAAAAAAAAAATTTTTTTTTTTTGAATTAAAAAAAAAAGGCAAAATAATTTTTTGAAAATTGAAAGCCTAAAACGCAAAATCAGTTTCGAAAACAAATCAAAACCTTGATCCTAAACAATTGAAAAATTAAATAAAATCGATATCAAAATTATAAACCGATATAAAAAAAATAAGAACAAAATAATTTAATCGGAAAGAAGAATCAACCAAAAAAGGGAATGAAACAAAAAAAAGCATCAAAATACTTTTTTAAAACGAATAAAAAAAAAGAAATCGCCCAAAATAATTCAAAAAAAAAAATTAATCGAAACCAAAAAAAAAGGTCAGAAAGACGATAGTCTCAATAAGAAATTGAAAAATATTTTTGGAAACAATTTAAAATTGAAACGCAAAACTTTGTTGTATGAACAAAATTAAAATCTTAATCTAAAAATTAAAAAAAAATCAAAAAAAAATAATTCGAAATAAGATACAAAATTTAATCACAAGAACTGTGCAATGGAAAAAAAAAACAAAATAGGCCAAACAAAATAAATATCAAAAACAAATCAAAAATCAAGAAAAAAAGTAATAAATCAATAATATAATAAGATTAAAAAAAAACTTGTATGTAAATAAAAGAAAAAAATGCTAAATTAAAAAAAAAATTATTTTTGAATTAATTTCAAAAAAAAATCAAAGTTGTATTTTGTACTCAATATTCATGATGTAGGTGGATGTGACTCTGCGTTCACAATACACCTGAGCTAAATGACGAAGACGACTGTTGTACCCACTCACACAAGGAAATAGTATCTTCAAATTCTCTTTCCGAGTAGACGTGGACGAATTAAAAATTGTAGTGCTTTTATGTTAAAATGAATGAAATTGAAAATTTTGAGAAATAGAATACATATTTGTTTAATTTTTTTTTTGCAGCGAACTAGTCAGGCTCTTATAGCCACGCTATCGGTCAAAAAAAAAAATACGAACAAAAAAAATTAAGAAGAATTTAAAGAGAGAGAGAGAGAAAAAAAATCTGAATCTAATTATGAAATTGAAAAAGTTTAAATCTATACAGAAAGAGAAAAAGGTCCGAAGCAACAGACTAAACGAGGATCTCACCCATTTACTGGACATCTTATCCTTACTCAATCAGTGAGCAAAAAAAACTATATTCACAACTGAATTTACAAAACGTATTTAGAATAAAATTAACAAGGAAATAATCGATACATGCAGCAGACTAATTGGGGACTTCACCCAATTACTGGTCAGGTTCTCGAATTTATTATCCTGTTGTAAAACTAAAGGAAAGAAAGATTTAAGAATGAAAAACAAATACTAAAGCAAAAGTGAAATAAAAGCGCAAACAAAATCATTGTACCGACCTACGCCTCTCAAAAAATCAATAAAAGGTTATAGTAAATTTTTCAAAATTCTTACAAAAAAAAAGACAAAAATCGGCCCCACGTTGGGCGCCACCTGTAACGTGTACCTCAAGCTGACATCGAGTAAGGGCAGACAATTGAAAATATCTACCCCTAAAACCATCCACTCCGTTAGCTACCAGTAGGTTTCAGAGCTTACAGGGACTCTAAAACTGTCCTGGAAGCAAAGTGGACGGGTGTCCAGTTTCACTAACGCGCGGCATGCTTGCATGGCCAAAGGATAGCTCGTCGGTTTCGTCGGGGTTCTTTTGGTTAGGAAACTTGGACGGCCGTTACGTTTTTCATGCCTTTTCAAAAATGTACATAAATATCGCGAAGCTGACATTGTCTCTGATGTTGAAGATCGTTTTGTTTCCTTGTGTTTGTAAGGAGAGCTAGCTGAAACGCCCTCAGAGGATATCCCACCCTATTGTCACACGATATCACTCTATGAGCAAGACCATGCGACCAACCTGGTTACCAAGACCTCAAAATTACATGGCAACCCCAAACGCAAATAAAAACAAATAATTATATTTTTATTGCTTCGTATTCGTCATCGCCAATCCTTGTATCGAGCCACATCCACCTAAAATTATTTCTTTAAGCCATAACCATGGCTTCTAAAGCGAAAATTTCAAAAATAAGTTTTCGAAACGAAAAATCATCAGGTTGATTTTAAACCCCAGGAAAAAGACCGAAAGTAGAAACAATCAAACTTATTCAATGTCCTATAAATTTGAAATATAATTAAAAATATAAAATATAATATTTGTATGTATGTATATATAATTTGTTTTTCCTTATCAAAACCCTTTTGTAAAATTGAACTTTTTTTAAAAGTACGAAGTAAAACGATAATCTACCATATAGAGTTCAAACTTAAAAAATATTTATTATATAAAATATCTAACAAAATAGATATCAAAACACCATTAAAAAAAATTAATTTCTCGATCGTCAATCATCAATGAAAAATAAACACTAGCATTTGAGTTAACTATGTTCTTGTTGTTTTTGTGTTTTTTTTTTCTATTATCGTTTTTTTTTTTTATAATGTATGTAGCCTTTTCTTTCTTTTACTTTTTTTTTCTATTACACTTTTAATATTTTTATATTTTGTAAATATAATATATGAAATCTTTTCTTTTTTTTTTTTAAATTGTAATTTGAATTTTAAAATCAATTAAATGAATTTCGTTCTAATTAGATAATTAATGAAAAACATCACTTACCGAGTACAATGCAAAATAGTATGTAGTTACGTATATTTTTACACCTTGTTTAATATAATTCACAGATGGTCCATTCCTCCTGATGTTGTGCACAGCATCGCAGGATGGTATGTTTGTTGTTGTAATATTTTTGTTTTCGTTGTTTTTGCTAAGCTAAAAGGTGTGTATAAAAAAAACAACTTAATTTGAACGAATTTGTTTGTGATTTTTAAGAAAATGAACTTTTTTTGTATTTTTTTTAATTTTTTTTTTTTAAGAAAGAAAGAAATTGGTACTTAGCTTTTTTTTTAAGATATTAGCTGACTTGACTATTGTAGGTAGTTTGTAAAGATGACGAGTATGAGAATAGATGATGTATGTATGTATATAATGTGTGAATGATGATGGATGAATGTACACCATGAAACTAATGCAGCAAGAAAATTTGATGGGCGTGCGATTTTGTTGAATTGCTTGTATGTGGTTTCTGGTTGCGTGGATTTTGTATGGATTATGAGTGCTGTTTTGATAATGTATTGATGATCTTTCAGTGATGTTTTTCGATATTTGAATCTTTTGTAGATTTCTTTTTATAGGTGTGTAAATCAAGGTAAAAATTGATATTTTTCTTCTTTTAACGTTGAGAAAAGAAATTTACCAAGATGAAGATCTCTGGCGAGGCGAGTTTTTTTTTTTTTTTTTTTGTAGCGCCTTAAAGTGTGCTTGGTCTTTAAGCGTATTGAATGTCGTGGTATGGCTGGGTCGTTGGCGTTGTGGCCAAAGAAGCACCTTTGCATACACTCAGTAGGTATAGATTTTTTTTTTTTTTTGATTTTCGTTGAGACTTTAATAAGTCTATTTTTTTTTATTTTTTTGAGATTCTTCACCTTGGAGCACCTGAGTATATCAAATAGGTATTTCATAAATATGCGCACGTAAAGACAGGTATAAATTTAAAAAAAATTACCTTGATCACAAATAAAATGCAAAATTGAATTTTGTCGAATTTTATATTTTTTTTCTGTCGAATTTGTTTAACTTTTAATATGTGGAGCACCTGGTGAAATACGGTGGAGTAAGTTAAAGGGAAAATGCCAATTTAATTAATATTAAAATCTCACTGTTTTAATTTATTTAACTAGCACAAAAAATTAGCTTTTATATTTTTTTTATTATTGATTTTGATAGAAAAAAAAAACTTAAAAAAAACTTTTATTGAAAAAAAAAAAACTTATAAAAAAAACTTGTAAAAAAAACTTAAGATTTTGATTTTCTCGCACTCGCATTTAACTTTTAACTTTTATTCTTGAATAAAAAACACCAAAGAGAAAGATTTTTGGTTCTTTCACAGGTATTTATACCGTTGATACCCTACGACGATTCCCTCACCCATACATACATAAATACATCTTCGAAACCATCATGGACGAAAATTTGCGGTTTCCGATTTATCATTTTCTTAATGAATTTTAACCAGAAAAATATAAATTACATGTCAAAATTCATTTCTGAATTTTTAAAAAATAAGTGTAATATAAAAAAAATATTCTGGTTTAATTTCATTATTTAAAAAAAAAATTTAATATTTTATTTTGAATGTAAATGTGAGTTTTCTCGCCGTAAAAATTCGAATTTCAATTTCTCTCCTAAATATTGAATATTGAAATTGTTTTGATGATGTTTGTCCTTGAAATTGATTCGATGTTTTAAATTTTCATCTTTACTTTAATTCTTTTGCCTACTGTGCTAACCAATCCACTTTAATTTCGCAAAGAAAATTTCAAACCTCTCGTAGTGCGATGGGTAAAGACACAGTTCGTGCACTCGACGCACCTGGGTCGAGCCCAGGTTTACGCACCAATGTTTGTTTATTTATTATGTTTTTTTTTTTTCTTTTTTTCAATTTTTATTTTTTTGATATTATTTATTTTTTTAATTTCAATTTTTTTTTCTAATTTTATTCTTTTTACTAAAATTTATAGATACATATTTTCAAAAAAAAAAAAAAAATAAAAATTGAAAAGTCCTTAAAACCCTGTGTTACATACATACATAATTTTACCTTACTATACAATGTTAAATTGAACCACCTAATAGAATCCAGTGCCAGTGATGTTATAAAAAAAATTTGAAATCAACGAAAACAAAAATTAATCATTCTATCGCAAATCAATGGAATGAGCCTTTAATAAAATCAAAGTTGTTGACCAAGCCTATACAGGTTTTCCATGATCCATCGATAAAAGTGAATTATAAATTCAGTAAGAAGTAAAGATTCAGCTTAGCAGATATTTTCTAAAGAATTTCTTGAGGAGCTGGACTTCAACGAGAAAGTGGCACGTTTGGATTGTTTTTTTTTGTACTTTTAGTGAAAGGGGTGAAAGTTCGGACCGAGACGAAGCTCTCCAAAAGTTATCGGGGCCCGAGCCCACTTCGGCCAACAAAAAGTGGTGAATTTAGGCCCGTGAATCTCCGGGTCCCAAGTAAGGTTTCTGGCGGAGGACCGCAGTAAATCACCCCTTTCCGTTTTTTTTGGTTATTTTTTGTGATTTATTCCAACAAGAATATAATTTTTTTAAATCATCTGAAAACCACGATCTGCGCTGATTTGGACGCAGACTCAAGAAAATTTCGAGAGGTTTCGTGCGAGCTTACGGAAACCAACCCCAGATACGGTTTTCAAGAAAACCCATAATCAAGGTCCGGTACATAGAAGCGTGAACCAGAGCACAAAATCGTCTTCCGAAGGTTCCGGAGTGGAACGACAGCGTGACACTTCGTTCAATTTATATATATATTTTTATATTTTTTTTTATTACATAAGCGATTTTCTTAACTTAAAATTAGAATAAATTTTAAATTTTTGATATTCGGCAAAGAAGTGTGGAAAAACCTTACACCGGCAATTTAGTAAGAATTCCATTGGAGGGATTGTCACCAAATCTCGCGGCGATAGCAAGATTTTGCCCCTTTAAACAGAACTATACATAGAGCTCTATTTGTAGATAGATTGTGGAGGGATATCGCGTTGTTTCCGCGGGCGTGAACTAATTCGCCTGGAGAGTAGTTGCGAGAACCTTGGGGAGGGTTATTGCCGAGGAAAAAGGTTATTTTTTCAGGTTTTTCGGCGGTTTTGTTTAAGACATTTTTTCTTTTCTTGTTTTAAAACATTTTTTTTTTGGTATTTTGAGAAAAATTTCCATTTTGTTCATAGATTTTTCTAAATTTTTCATGTTTTAAATTTTAAAGCCACAAAAATTCAACTTTTTTATTTCATGTAAGTCATATTTTTTTGGAGTAATCGCTTTAACATGTCCATGTCGCTGGTGACAATAAAAAAGATCCTTTTTATTTTGAATTTTGGTCGAGCCAATAGCTCGATGGAGTAGTGAAGGACGTACTAGGGGGTGAGTAAAGGTAAGCTAGGGGAAGTGACGGGAATGACGACGTTTTGAGGTTGGATGATGATGCCTTAGGATTCAAACTTAAGGGGAGTCCGATCAATAGGATGGCCGGCCGGATTCCACGGAGGGGTGGGAGCACAAGGCCAAGCTGCGCCAATACCAGCAGCCTTCGAAAGTGGTGGTCTTCAAAGTGGTGGTTCGCTCTTTTTATCTTTAGTTCGTTCTAGGCATGATTTATGTTTTTTTGAAATAGGAGTAAGTCCGTTTGCGGAGGCAAGATCCCCCCATTCCGGCGAGCATGCCGGACAGCTGCATACTCCTCTATCTCCTCTTAGGTCTTTCCTCCTTTTCTTTCGAGATCTCCATCTTTTTCCTCGACTATTCGCTAATCCTTCTGTTTTCTATATTCCTTCTCCATTTCTTGACGTCTGTCAAACAAATTTCCTTCCAGCCTTTCCATCTACCTGTCCTATTTTTAGCCCTGTTCGGACCTAAGAAGAACTGACACCGCACGAACATCAGCGAGTGACAGCGAGGAGTGCCAGTACAACGTCAGCCTTACGTCGAAAGTCCATTAGGGCTGTTACGTTAGACGTTATCCCTTTATTATCATACTTATATTTCAACTGGGTGAGTGAAACTTTTAGTGTGTGTTCTGCCATAGAAGCAAATTTTGGTGATACATAAAATTGTATCGCTCTAGTTACATGCCGCAACAAGTTGCAACCGCTCTCACCGCTTACTTTACTGTGCCATCACCAATAAGCGAAACAATATTTAAAACCAACCGAATGCTAAATGCCTAATCACCACTACTACCCGACTCTCACCTACTAATATTAAAGATCGTCATGATTTTGATTTTTTATCAGGACTTTGCAAGCTGCCTTAATGAACTTTTTTTTCCTCAACCAAAATCTCAAGTCTTCAAAATCTCCAGCAACGTTTTATTCAAACAAAAGCAACATACACTCATCAACTAAATTTCGTTTTGACCCACACTTTCGAGTCTAACCTTAATCTACGATTATATGAGTAAAGTCTACAATACTTGAAAGCTATTATATTTATAGCAGATCTAGTTATCTAATACAACAACTAACGTAAAAGCTCTCCCATATTATTTTTCTACCGCACCATATACGTATACAACAGCCAACAAGCAATAGTACAGTGGTACAATCAAAGTATAAATTTGACTCGAAATAAAAAATCGTTAAAAAAAAAAACAAAACAAAAATAAAAATATATATAAAAAATGGCTACGTGCTCAAGCTGTGATAAAATTGCCGACTATCTGATTGACTCTATAATTTGCCATGGAAATTGTAGAAAATTGTTTCATACGGCTTGTGTTGACGCACCATATAGCACTATTAAGCTTTTCAAAAAAAGGAAATCATTCTATTTTTTCTGCGACGATTGTGACCATTTTACATACTCAAACATCGCTCGTGATGTACTGCAAAATAAATTGAATCTTGACAAACTACAAACGAATTTGCTGAAACTTTCTGAAAAAGTGGACAATTTTACCACGTCCACAATACATCTTAATGACGTAGTTAATAACGTAGTAGAAATGTCCAATATTCCAAACGATTTCGCATCTTTGAAGCGCAAGATAGACGACATTAGCAACCTATACAGGTTTTCTTATCCGGTTCTAGGTTATTTTTTAACATGTAATACAACAACAATTTGGGATCTTGCTTTTTATCTAGGTTATCTTTTGTAATCCAGAAAATAGTTTTAACTTCGACGGCTAGGTGGCCACTTTCATCGTAAATGTTGATATAAGTGTGAAAAGAAACAAGAAAAAGTGAGATGTCAACAACAAAAAAATTAAATCAACGATTTCAGTCAGCCACAGCAGACAAACACAAAAATTTACACCATAAACGAAAATTTCCATACCAGCAACGCAAGGTAAAAATTTTTCATAACCTTGATCGTTTTATTATCACCGGGTCGTTTTATTATCACCGGGTAACCCAGGTTATCGGCAATAATAAAACGCGGCTATTGATTCCGTTGAAAACACTCTTTCAAAAAAAACTTGCCAGGACCTGTAGTGAGCCCGTGCTTTCAATATTATCCACTCAACCTACTGCACCCATACAGCATTCAACAACTGATGATTTGATATAAGCACACACTTCAGCAATTTCTCAACCACATTTGCCAACACTGATAGAAACTCCTTCAACAGACTCTCAACCATCATTGCTGTCAACGTATCATCTCGTTCCTCTCATTACGCTACCTTCAGAAACTGAGCTGTCGAATCTACATCAATTCCTCCGAATAATAAAGTTGGGCAGGAAGCTCAAAACATATCTCCTATCTCTCGTGGATTGAAAGAAGTCGAAGGACATCGCACTTTATTAATTTCTAAACTCGACCCTTAACTAATGCTCTTGATATAAAAAACAACATTTCTAATAAGTTTGGTTTTTCGACAACTATAAAAGTAGAAAGTTTGATCCACCGCAACTTTTCAAAATATGCATCTTTCAAGCTAAGATTTGCTGACTCTATCTTCGGACTTGTCAACTCCGCCTCTATGTGACCAAGTGTTCAGGAATTTGAAAATAAGCAGTTCAACACAAGAATATCATCTTTTATCCCTTTTCGCAATATCGAGATAACGGCACATCATCAAAGAGGCAGCTTCAAAAAATACTCATCTATTATCAGAATGTAAACGGACTAAGGACAAAGGTTAATAAGTCTCCAAAAACATAAACTATCATTCTGACGACATAATCATCTTATCAGAAACTTGGCTAAACAACACCTTCTTAGATACGGTAGATACATTCTCTAAAAATACCCCAAATTCTCAAATTCCTCAAAGGAACGAATTTGGAGGATGAACTGTAGATGAGAAACCTCATCCAGATCATAAAAAAGGGGGCACAATAGATCTTAAGGTCGCAGTGCAAATATACCCGTAATCATTTATTCATTCATTAGATACGGAACTTTTTGATTCAAATTATCAAGTGTACAGACGTGACAGACATCGCCTGAATGATGTTGGCACTGTAGGAGTTGGAATACTGCTTATGGTCAAAAATGTCTTTATATGCAAATGAAGAAGAAATTATATGTATAAATCTTAAAACAGATACGGGATTGCTGTACATGGTCGCAACATATATACCTCCAAGTTCTCCCAACAACGTTTATGACAATTATATGGATTGGATGGAGCCTCAAGATGGCTTACTAGTCATAGGAGATTTCAATCTTCCAAACCTGATCTGGTCTAAGCCGACGGACGAGGACTTTCTATCTCCTGTCAACCTGTCCTCTACCAACGAATTCTTGACAGTTGATGGTCTTGCCGCATGTGGACTAAGCCAATTTAATGGTTACCTACCTCCTTCATTTTACCTCCTTTTGTCTTGATTTGTTCGGAAAACGAAAGCAAGTTGACTGTATCTTCACAGACCTCAGGCCTTTGATATACTTTGCCATAGGACATTAATTATGAAACTGAAGGCCCTATGTTTTAATGATAAATTTATTTTATGGGTCTCTTCGTACTTGTATAACAGATCGTATAGCGTCATATTTAGGAATGTGCATTCATCTCAATTTTACATCAACTCTGGCGTACCACAAGGAAGCCATTTAGGACCTTTACTATTTATTTTATATGTAAACGATCTATCTTCGATTATTAAACACTCGTCCGTTCTAATTTACTCTGTCGACATAAATGTTAGAATATGGCTGCATAGAATGGGTCCCCTATTACTCAGTTCATATAAACAGAATTGAAGGAGTTCATGCGCTTTTGTCTTCGCTTCTTTCCATGGTACAATGGATTTGAGCTTCCACCGTAAAATGAAAAGCTCACACTCATAAATCTTCCATTGCTATCTAAACACAGACAATATATTAATTTTTTTTGTTATAAAATTAATCAATGGGTCAATCACATCGCCATCTATACTGGGTCGCATAAACTTCACTTATAGCCGAGCAAATATAAGGAGACAAATTCCTTTACGTCCTTTATCAAGTAGAACAAACTATGCTAAGAATAGCCCTCTCAACCAAATGATTTCAGTTTATAACGATTACTACTTCTTATTAGGAATCAGAAACGTCAATAAAATGACAGCAAGTATTTTGGTGAATCTGACAGATGTTTTTCTTGACATTTCTGTTACGTAGCAGTTTTTTTTTAGCCTTTTTATTCGTTCGTGTCATGTTTTTATATTTATTATATGTTCTTTAGTGTTGAAAGTGATGTTTACACGACGAGGTTTGCGTTCAATGAAGTTTGAAAGGTACTGACAAGATAAAATGAAGCGAATGGTATGAGTTCAGTGGGTAAATAGGTAGATTGAGGATTTTTGTCAACTGCGAGGTTATTTTAGAGCATACACAATTGTATTTCTCAAGAAAATGTGTAAGGCCTTCATGTAACGTGAGTGTAGAAAATGTGTATGCGCCCTCTGAGAAAGGTACTAGATGACAGTGCGGAGAAGTAGTTAATGAGGTAATTTAATTTAATGAGGTAATAAAATTAACTAGTGCGTTAGAACTAAGTGTATGATTTTTAATTTTTTTGTTTGAAGATAGCCCCCTGCCAACAGTTATACGTACTGAAATTTGGTTTTTATTAATACTAATTTATAAAAAAATAAAATAACTCGAATAGGGTGAGTTGCAAAAAGTGTTTTTTTTTTTTAGTTCTTTATTTGTGCTAACCTTGGTTTTAAACAGGTTATAAATCTTGGTGTAAATTTTGTTTGTTTGGCGAACCCAGTTGGACAGCGGAGCACTGGGCCGCCACCGCCTTTAATTCTGTTTGCCTAAAATCATCTTGCTGTTTATTCGTTTGTTGCAATGTCTTTCGCCTGTGCCCATCATTGTTTCTGGTTGTTGTTGCTGAAATGAACGTCATTTTTCTATGTTCCTGGATGCACCGCAAATTTGGTGTTATCGAAGAGTCACCAGAGTCCAGGAGACCTGTACACACGGTTGAGGATATTCGCCGCCGTTCTTAGTAGTGAGTCCTTAACAAATAAAACAAAATTAAAGAAAAAAAGAAAACATGGTACGAGATTAGACAATCACGAATATAAAACAGATAGCATACATATATATATCGACTACATACACAAGAAAATGGAAGGTTACAGAAAGGCATTGTATATATAACCTAATAGTACTACGATGGAACACGATTTTAAGTTACCTTTCTCTCTCCTTTGGTGGCGCTGGTGTTGCCTAAAAGCAGATTGGAGAGATCGAAATGAAGGTAGGCAGAAAGAATATAAAATAATTTATGGAGTGAGAAGATTAATTAATAGTTGCTGACAACAATTAGGCAGTGTAAGGGAGATAGGTGAGTCAACTGATGGGGGTTATGGCAACAAGGGGAAAATGAAAAGAATTCTATAGGCTGTGGATTTATTCAATTTTTTTTTGCATAGGACGATTTTGCTATATGTAGAAGTATAGATAAAGCTTTATTATTTTCAATTTTCAAATAATTTCGTATAGCTATTTTAATTGATTTTGTGAGATTTGAGATATGATGAGAGCTATGTTGCAAATTTTCATGTATTACAGATACATTTAAACTTTTTTTCTTGCTAGTGGTAGAATTGTACTATACGTATTTGGTTTTTGTGAACTATGTACGTTGCGAATTTTCATGCTTTACAGAAACATTTATATTTTTTTGCTTTCAAGTAATAGATAGAATTGTACAATACGTACATATTTGATTTTTGTCATTTGTTTACAGTCAAATTTTTATGATATCTTTTTTATTTCTTTTTTATAGGTACATGATATCCTTTTAATTTCTCAAATCTGAAGAAATGCTAGATATTTGAAAACTTAAAAGGATAACAGAATTGATAGTTTAGCAACAATTTTTTTTTGTTTTGAATTTTACTGTTAAAAAACCTCTACCTGAGCGTCGAACTTGTCGAGTTGTAGAGGCTGAGTAGGGTCAATGATTCTCGAGATCATCTTCAGATGAGTCCTGAAACCAAAGATAACTCACGTTTTCCCTTTGCCCGTCCCTCAATCCTATCCCATCCCACATAGGAAGCGAATAGCCGACTATTGTTACCAACTCCTCTCCCACCCATCCCACGTTGATGGTGAAAAAACCATACAACGTTACCCTCCACTGACTCCTTTCTCATCCTCCTGGGCTAGTACAGCTCATAATCCTTGTAATCAATCCTTTCCATCAGTACGGTGCAAGCACTGTCTGATTCCTGACCCTCTCTCTCCTCTTCCAATGTCTATTTCCCAATTGGGCTGGATCTAAGGTGTTACACGACCCGTGCCGATGATCAGCCTGGCTGAGGGCCCAATTAAAAAACTAGCTCAGTCGTTAACGGAGTATTCGGATACCTGGCGAACTCCGAATTAACTAGTCTTATGTATATACGGATGTCTGTACAGATGGACCACCCCTTCTCCGCCACTCGTGGGATCAAAAAATGAATACTAAAAAACAAAAACAAACAAAAACAAAACCAAAGTTCGAATCGGCCAGCAGTACGGCTGTAAGGCTGTCTGCTGCTCATCCTCCCTCCACTGACGACAATACGGCCATGGACACCCATGGCCCTGTTGCCGCCAGCTGTAGTAAGGATGATCAGGTAGTTTTACTACCTCCTTCATGTAGTGAAGAGGTTGTGAAGTATGGCCCCTCCACTACTACTGAGAGAAAACCTCTCAAAACTTCAACTCCGCGGCCTAATGGGGGTAGGGTTGTGAAGCATGGCCCTACCACCACAAATCCTCGTCCCGGTGGTAGCGGGGTTGTGAAACATGGCCCATCTACCATCAAGGGAAATACAATCCCTGTGGAAGGCCGTGGGGGGGGGCGAACGGAAGCTTAAACCCTCCAAGACCTTCTACAG
Organism: Syrphus vitripennis; assembly: GCA_958431115.1. Taxonomy (NCBI): domain Eukaryota; kingdom Metazoa; phylum Arthropoda; class Insecta; order Diptera; family Syrphidae; genus Syrphus; species Syrphus vitripennis. Next base: position 48,149,856 of record OY288110.1, on the reverse strand, counting down.
GGACATGCGAAATGCTAAAAGGATTCTCCAGACGTTTGGTGCAAAACCAGGCGCTGGAGAAGACTCTCAGCATAGCGCTAAAATCAAATGGGCTAAAGGTTTTCTAGCAAATGCCAACTAAACGACCTGCGAGGACTCCACGTCCAAGCGTAATAGGTCTACGGAGAGTATTGTCCCAATACCGAAGCGCCCCAAAGTGCATAACATCCGCACTCCTCCTAACCTTCACAAGGTTAAAATGTCTTTTAGTGACGTGGTAAAAGACAAATTGGTAGTCGCGATCATCGATAGAAGCGACGTGGATGGCACGATCTCTGCCGAGAACTGGACAAAGGTCAAAGGTCAGCTGGCCCTTAGATTTCTGGGAATTATGTCCGACAATCCGGGACCACCGCCCATCACAAACGATGGCGGTTGGCATCAAGGCTATATCAAGTTGATGGTCTATGATGATCAGAGGTCGTGTGATCTACTGACGCTGGCTGTCAGCCGACTCGGGGAGGTCTGGCCTGGTGCAAGGCTGGAGGTCGTCGCCAAGGAAGACATTCCTTGCCGGCCAAGAGCTCGCACCATGGTTCCGGCTGTTTTCGAAGGCCTGGATCAAGTCCTGGAGGTGATCCGGCTATCAAATCCATCCCTCCCTACTCACAACTGGAAAGTTGCGAAACTGGAAGAGGCTAAGGGACCCTATAGAGGTGCTATTATAGTTATCAGTCCCTTGCCCCTCTGGCGCAGCCGAAAGGCGTGATTAGGTGTGGGTTTGAAGCCATACCCTTGAGGGTGTACAAGAAAGATGGGGCCGAGGCTCAGTCCCTTCTCCCGCCCCTTCCCTTCCCCCTTCCATCCCCCTTCCCCTCTCCTTCTCCCTCCCCCCATCCCCCCTACACAAGCTGAAGCGACTGCTGAGGAGCCAGGTGCATCGAACACCTTTCCTACAATGGAAGATGATGCATCTCGGTCATCCTCGGCAGAAGTGGATGCTCTCACCGTCGACGGTTTATCCGAAATAGAGGCCGAAGACTGCACCATCGGAGACGAGGATGCTCTCTTAGAGTCATCCTCGGAAATCGAGGACTCCGATATTACAGTGTTGGAGATTGATCGGGAGTACTGTAGCAAAAATGCTGCAAATACTTCAGATTAATCCCCAACACTCCAAAAAGGTTTGGCCTCTCTCCTCTGATTCAAGAACCGTGGATTGTAAAATCCATTGTTCGAGGAATCAGGACTCCTAACCACTACTTGCTATATGCATCAGGTGAGGGTGAACCCAGATCTTGCATATTAGTCAAAAGTAGCCTAAATGTATTTGTACTCCCTAATTTCAGCGATAGATATATCACCGCTGCAAGACTGGAAACAGCCAAAGGAACGTTCTGGCTGGCGTCGGCGTATCTCGGCTACGACCATCTTGGCCCTCTCCCGCGCAACACCCTGGAGAGATTAGTAGCTGAATCACAAAGGCTTAACATCGGCCTCATCATCGGAAGTGATGCTAACGCACACCATACAGTGTGGGGTAGCACTGATATAAACGACAGGGGTGAGTCTCTTTTCGATTATATTCTTAACACTAACCTACTTATAAGTAATGTTGGTAATGAACCAACTTTTACTACTAAAAACCGACAAGAAGTTCTAGATATAACTCTTGTCTCAGATTTCATAAACAATAATATTCTGAACTGGAAAGTATCCAAAGATCACTCCTTTTCCGATCACAGATACATCCAATTCAGCCTTACAAATGATCCTTCTAGCCAACCCTCCTTTCGTAATCTAAAAAGAACAGATTGGCCAAAATATGAGAGAATATTGAACAGTTTAGTCAGACCTGAACTCTTTAATATTCCTACTAATATCAAAGATCTTGACGACAAAGTCAATAATCTAACACTAGCCCTAAACAAATCTCTAGACACTGCATGTCCCCTTGTACAAATAAGGGGACAAAAAAAGAAACCTCACTGGTGGAACTCTGGGTTAGATCCACTTCGAAAAGAATGCAGAAAACTCTTTAACATAGCAAAAGCTTCTAGAGATACGTCTGACTGGGATTCTTACAAAGAATCACTGAAGACATACAAAAAAGAATTGAGGAAAACCAAACGGTCCTCCTGGAGAAACTTCTGCAGCACAGTGGAAGACTGTTCTGAAGCATCCAGACTACGTAAAATCCTCTCCAAAAACCCAGTCATGCCAAGCTGCTTGAAGAATGCATCTGGCCTCTGGACCAACTCATGCCAAGAATCGCTCAACCTGCTACTAGATGTTCACTTCCCTGGTAGCTCCAATAATATCAGAAATATTACTCCAAGTCTGTGCGACAATTTAATAACTCCTCCTCAAGATCTAGTCACCAGGGAAAAACTCAAATGGGCTATTAACAGCTTTAAACCCTACAAATCTGCAGGTCCGGATGGTATAATTCCGGCTGAACTGCAACAAAATGCAAATTTTCTAATGCCCATCCTAGAAAATATCTTTAAAGGGTGTCTAAAACTGGCATATATACCACTGTCATGGAGACAAGTTAAAGTTGTTTTTATCCCAAAAGCTGGAAAATCCAGTCACGTGAACCCTAAAGATCCGAGACCAATCAGCTTATCATCATTCCTTCTTAAGACATTTGAACGTTTGATTGATATTCACTTAAGGGCAAATATTGATAAGTCCCTCCTCTCAAAGGCCCAACATGCCTATGTAGTGATCCACTACATGCGACCCATATAGCTTCTTTATATACGACAATTTATGTACGACAATGTCCATTCCCAAGGCACCACACACGATCTTGCATAGAATCATATTTCCTTGTCACACGACCAACCGATCTACAAAGAGCATTGCGACCCATTAATGTGTCTTCTTAGTAAAACCTTACACCTACTGCAATTAATTAATTGTCGCCTGTTCTGTATCTGGACTATAGCTTTGACTACAGCTAATTATACAAAACACATGGGCCAGTACAAAAGGTTGTAAGAATAGCATGTATTGTTTTGGGTATGCAACACGTCATACCGCACTACAATAATAACATTGATGCCTGTGGTGTATCCGGTACCTGCTATAGCCTTAGCTATGGATATGTGTTCCCAATGGATATGCTACATATTGGGCCAGTGCAAAGGGTAAATGACCGTATGATCCATTGACATGTATTGGGCAATAATGCAACTATTGATTTTGGTGTCGATGACAATAAATATTGAAAATTATGACGAGAATGAATGGGGTTGTATAAGAAATACGATCTCATATGAGATATGCTGAAACATCATTCTCAAGTGGTTGAATAGTAAGAATGGAAATTATGTCAAAACTGAGTATAAATAGGCGTAGGATGATCAGGATAGAATCAGAATTTGTACACCATCGATACTCTAAGGTCGCAGCTATAAGCATTGAGACAGCGGGCCTTTAGAGCAAATAAAAATTATAACCAAAGTTTAAAGTCTTTCTTTTTTTACAAATTCTCCCCGGCCAACTCTTCCCTTTTCCCTTAAAGGAAGCACGGTTGCGAGCGGGTCATTTCATGGTGGCAGCGGTGGGATACTTAAATAAAAATCCCTCTACCGAAAAATTACGTGAAAGTGAAAATCCTATAAATATAAGACCTGGCGAACTCCAAAGTGGACGCGGAGGCAAACTTTAGGTAGAGTGAAAAGACCAGGTTGTAATTTACAACTTTAGGGCGTGAAGCCTGCCTGGCAAGTGAAAAAAAAAACAGTCAAAACAACAACCATAGTAGCAGTGAAAAAACATCAGCAGCAGAACCAACTGGTTTTATAATATTATTTTAAAGTAAGAAATTATTATTTTTTTTAACTATATATATTTTGGTGAGCCCTATTTCTTTTTTCCTTCCCTGAAATATAATAAAATTCAAAATTGTCAGCACACGACGAGACCGACAAAGGCTAGAACTTTTTAAAATATTACCCTTTAATTTAATGATACAACCTGATTTTGAATCCGAAACAATGGCATTCCAGATTAATATCAGCGATATATTCAATATGGTGCCTCTTTTTAACGGTAGCCCTGCCGAGTTAAATAAATTTATCGCATCCGGGAACATTTTGTTCTCGTCATGCAAAAAAGAGGAACATACTACGTTCCTCGAAATAGTAAAAACCAGGTTACAAGGCCCAGCTTTCGAACTTATACAGTTCAACTCTTTTACAGAATGGAGTGACCTAGTCGACAAAACTGGAGGAGGAATATAAAGGGACCAAAACTCGAACCGTTGCTCAGAATGAATTACTCTTAGCACGACAAGCAAATAAAGAGTCAGTTAAGGAATTTGGTGACAAAATTAGTCAACTTTTAACCTCCCTTAACTCGGCAACGTTCTCGAGTACTAGTGACGTATCTGTCAGGACGTATTTGGTAGACGAAAACGAAAAACTAGCAATTCAAACTTTCGAAGACGGTCTCCTAAATCAAAGTTTGCGTTTGATGGTTCAAGCTCACGGAGAAACCAACCTAAAAAAATCTATCAACTTCGCAGAAAACCATGCTGCAAGAATAGTAAGGCAAATACCTTCTTTTAGGAACAGACCTCCTCCGCCACAACAAAATTCTCCCTCAAGTTTCCCTTCCCGACCCACCTGCCAGATATGCGGAATCCCGGGTCATACGGCGCAAACTTGTTACCGTAATAAGTCCTTGCCAACCATAACTCCAAAAAGAGAGGAAGTGGTAAAATGCAATTATTGCAATAAAAATTACCACACCGAAAGTGAATGTAGACTGCGAAAAATACACTCACAAACTAACCAAATAAACCCCCAAAATCCTTTCAGGCAGAACCTCTTTACAGGTACCCAAAATAATGGCAGGAATAAAAATGGCGAAAAGCGGCAGGTGAATTTCCACCACGTAATGCCTGAAAGCCATTTTTCTGTCAACGGTACGGGAAACGAAAACTGTCGGGACGATCAGACCGGCTATCCATCCCGACAACACATTCAAGCCGAAATCCACCAAACACAAGAATAGTGGCAAGCGTAGTCATCGAACTGCTTCCCTATAACGACCTTTCTATCATCCGAATTCCCTTCACAGACGGTCAAAATAAATCGACACTGGCGCAGAAATCAGTATCATAAAAAAACCTACCACCCAACCCATGAAAAACGAAAAAACAAATATGACAATTTCAACCATGGGCGGTCATAAGTAGGGTTCCCAACATTTTTGGGAATGATTATAGTATTTTTCAAAAAGGCTGGAAAAAATATAGTATAATCCAAAAAATTATAGTATTTTATGAAAAGAGAAAAAAAAGCCAAAATTATTTTTTCTGCATATTATTTTTTATAAAATCTATATTTTTTGGAACTTCTTGCATCATTCAACAATGTTTTGTTAACAATAAAAGTTTCGTAAGCCTTATCACATTCAATTTTCAAATTAATAGATACCAAAAGCTCATTTTTGATCAATGAGAGACTCGTTCGGTTTCTCTCTTCTCGCCATTTTGAGTTCATGATTGAAAAAATCCTTTCCGTGAACGCGGAAGTGGCAGGAACTGAGAGTAGGAATGAAATTAGCTTAAAAATATTTGGTAAATTGTTTTCGGTATTTTGAAAAATATGCAGCCATTTTTGATCTGAAGTTTTGTCTGTAAAATCTCTTGAATTTTTAACTCTTGCAAAGATTTCATTGAGTATTGTTATTTCACAATAAAGTTCGTCCATCTTGATTTTCATTCTTTCTTGTAAGTTCAGAACTTGTAATGCCATCTCGAAATCATCAAAGGAGAGCTCTTGTTTTAAATTGAATCTTTGGATTTTGTATAACCAGTTGTCTTCTTTAAAGTTAAACCATTTATCAAGGTATTCCAGACATTTATCGAAAAATACAGCAAAATTTTTTTTGATTTTATCACTCTCTTTTGGAGATTTAGTTTCTAAGGATTGCAACAATTTTTTTGTTTCATACCCAAAAAAACAATCTTTTTTGCGTTGTTCTAGCGCAATCTTTAAAGTCGACATAATGTTATACAAATCTAAGACTGTGATGTTGTTACCTTCAAGTTGTTTGACAGCTTTGTTAAAGTTATGCAATACATGGCTAGCGAAGTTCAAAAAGATTTGAACTTTAATGTTTCCATAACTTTCTTCAATGCAAAAAATATGTTTGATATGCCTAGGACATTCTTCATCTAAACTAGTAAAATAGTCAGTCAAAGGTTTCCAGTTTAAAAGGATATTGTCCACGCAAGGCAGTAATGAGAGCCACCTAGTGCCAACATGTCGTTTAAGCTCATGCCATTCACCATCAACAGCCGCAACAAATTTTTTCAGTTCTTCTCTTCGAACTGCGGACGAAGAGAAATGGCTATAGGCTTTAAGAATTAAATTTTCAATATCAATTTTTAAGAAATTCATTGCGTGTTTGACGGTATTGTGAACTATGTGTGCATGGCAATTGCCTTTCACCAAATTAGGGACTAGATGCTCTATTTTCTTATACAGAGAATGGTGAACGCCAAAGTTCGCATTGCAATTGTCGGCGCCTAGACCAGACACCCTATCGAAGGGGAGATTGTACTGTGATAATGACTTATTAATAGCGTCAAACATCCCATTCGCTGATTCATCACAATTTTCATAAAAGTCTAACAACTTGTTTTGAATACCATTCTCAATATCAAAATATTGAACAACTAAGGGAAATAGTTTGATATTCTTTCTATTGCTTGCATCAGTTTGTAGGCAAAAATATAAGTCGGGAGCATTTAAAGCACTTATTAAAGTTTGTAGGGCAAAGGGTCCTAGAACATCTTCAACTAAAGCTTCCATTTTAGTTCGTCCTAATTTTTGGTTTAAAGCTGTTTTTGAATCGACATATATGATTTTGTTAAGTTTCACAGTGCAATCCATGCTTTTATATGAGAGATTGTGCTTCACAGTATGGAAGGTTAAAGCGAGTTCACTGGCTGTTATCTTGTCATCACAAGTATTCGCTTGGGAAACAGAAGAAGTTTCCGATGAACTAAAAAAGCGATCTAATGTAGAAGTTTTCTTGCTTAGCTCAATTTTTAGGTTGTGTTGCTTTGTCCCAGCATGTTGTTTGATCTGCAACAATTTATAAACATATGTATTTAAAGAACCATAACTCATTTGTGTACACATTTTCATTCAATTCAGTTAACAAATTTATTCAATAAAAAAACATTAAAAATAAGCGGCTGGTGATGGGCGATGGAAATGTTTAACTTAACTTAAGAGAACTCACCTGGCCAATGCCACTTTTTCCGATAGAAATTGCAATATTGCATGGTGTGCACTTTGCATTAAATATATTTTGTGGATCTTTCGACAGCCAGTCATACTCTTTTTCCCATTCTGACTTATATTTCTGGATCCTTTTTTGAATTTTTCTTTTTTTAGTGGGTGTTTGCGGCGCGGTCGTACAATTTGTACTCGACCCACTTTCGTTGTTGCTTTCCATTTTTATAAACACCAATAGTAAAAAAACACATTAACGATTTTGTGAACAAAAGAAAAACCGTGCAACCAACAGAAAACAGTAAACAAAGTTTAAATATACACAAGATCGACACCGTTAATAGAAGAACTGACAAACGTTTATCATCGCTGTCAATTTTGACATTGACATTAAGATTTAGGCGTGTTCAGATTCATGCATAATTAAATGAGACCTTAAGGTGCAATCATAATGAGAGATATGTTCGCTTTTCGTTCGATCCATTGCAATATAGTATTTATGCGTACTATACATTTCTTCAACAGTATATAGTACGTAAAGCCAAAATATAGTAAAATACTATATATTATAGTACGGTTGGGAACCCTAGTCATAAGGTAATGAGTACTGGGGTTGCCAACGAGAGTCTATTGATCGGTTCTGATGAAGATAAAATAATAATAACTCACCCCTTTCATGTTCTAGATATAAGCACTGAAATGGATTTTGACGGCATCATCGGTAACGATTTTTTGAAAAATATTCATGTGTAGTTAACTACGATGAAAATTTTATAAAGATCTTCCCTTTTATTGATGACCACTCTACTGCCGTGGTGCATAGTTTTGGGAAAGTACTGAGTACTATTCCCGATCACAAAATTTATGTGTCAAAAGCAAATCAAGAAATCCATTTGGTACCTAAATCTGAAATTTTAGCTCAAACTACGATGCTCAAGAAAAAATACAAAAATAATGCCAAAACAAACCTTCAAGAAGATTGCACGACGGAAGGGTCTAAAAATACTGACTCTGACTCCCTTCAGTGTCTTACAGACATCAATGAAGGAAGAACAGAAAAAGTATGGGAATCGTTGAATGATACCGCTTGCCTTCGGGTCGGGTCAGGAGATTCGCCACAAAAAGACTTCGATAAAGTTGCTAGCAAAAAACTTCATTCGAAGAAGGTCAAAGGCAAAATAATTTACAATAAGCCTATGGTAAAAGAAACCATAGCAGAAAATACATTTAAACCAGCAGAAAGTAAGACTGAGATAACAGAAATCTCAGCAGAAAATAAGACTGATGGGCAAGAAAAAAATAAAAAAAACATAACCATTACTCTTGAGCAACGTAGTCAGCAAATGGTAGAAATCCCATTTGATTACCATAAACAACAGGACATAGTAATAAAGAAAAAAGAAATAATCCCAGGGGTATATTTAAGTGAAACTATAGCCAAACCTGAAAAAAATGAGGTAAAAATATTATTAATGAACACTTTGGAGGAAGAGAGGAGCTTAAATTCTAATGAATTAAATTTAGAGTGGGATACACTTGATAGTTATAATATCATTTCATCTGAAAGTCACCAAGATCGCTTGCAGAAAAGACTATCAGATTTAGAAAGTATAATAAAACTGGACCATTGCAATCAAGAGGAACAAAAAGCAATATTGAATATCTGCAGGGAATTCAACGATTTGTGAAAGGTGACCACCTCACCCATACGAATGCAATGGAACATAAAATAATTACAAGTAACGATAAACCCCCATTATTCTTAAGACCCTATAGACTCCCTGAAAGTCAAAAGCATGAAATTCATAAGCAGGTGAACGAAATGCTTGAGGATTCAATTATAAAACCTAGTTTCAGTCCTTGGAATTCACCCCTTCTCTTAGTTCCGAAAAAATCTGGTGACAATGGCGAAAAAAAGTGGAGAGTAGTCGTAGACTTCAGAAAACTCAACGAACAAACAATCGGAGATGCGTATCCATTGCCAAATATCACTGACATTTTCGACCAACTTGGTCAAGCAAAATATTTTAGCACACTTGATTTAGCCAAGGGATTTCACCAAATATTGGTCGCAGAGTCTGACAAGGGAAAAACTACTTTCAGTACGCCATTTGGTCACTACGAATATAACCGTATGCCCTTTGGTTTGAAAAATGCTCCTGCAACATTCCAGCGACTTATGAATAACATCCTCATGGGTCTACAAGGCCTAGAATGTTTTGTTTACGTAGATGACATAGTTATCTACGGGTATGATCTCGATAACCACAATGGGAAGCTCGTGATACTGAAACGTCTAAGAGAGCATAATTTGAAACTCCAGCCAGACAAGTGTAACTTTCTCAAAAAAGAATTGATTTACTTGGGGCATATAATCTCGGAAGAAGGAATTAAGCCTGATCCTGAAAAGGTCAAGGCAGTCAGAACATTCCCTGTGCCCAAGAAGCCGAAAGATGTGAAATCATTTTTAGGTTTTGTAGGATACTATTGAAAGTTCATTCCTAATTTCGCAAATTTAGCTAAACCTATGACTAAACTTTTAAGGAAAGACGCTGTCTTTAAATGGGACGCCTTTTGCGACGAATCTTTCAGAAACTTAAAACAAAAAATTATAGAACCTCCAATACTTTCTTATCCTGATTTTACTGCAGAATTTATTGTCACTACTGACGCCAGCGATATAGCTTTGGGGGCAGTTCTTTCACAAGGTACAGTCGGAAAAGATAAACCGATTTCCTTTATATCTCGAACCCTCAATGATCAAGAAACTAAATTTACAACTTCAGAAAAGGAATTGTTAGCAATTGTGTATGCGCTTAAACAATTTAGACCTTATATCATAACAACCTACTTTTGGTGATTCTAAATGACGCCTTTGAGAAAAGTTGTCCACTGAAACACATAGGGAAGGGAAAAAATAAACCACCATGGTGGACCTTACAACTCAGCAATTTGAGAAAAGAAACGAGAAAACTTTTCAATACCGCCAAGAGTACTAATAACGAAAATGACTAGGATATGTATAAAAACAGTCAGCGAAAATTTAAAGCAGAAACTCAAAGAGCGAAACGAAGCTCATGGAGAACTTTTTGCAGTGAAATCGAGAGTACCAACGAATCGACCAGATTAAGGAAAATTCTTTCTAAAGACTCAATCCCTCTGGGATCTCTCAAGATACCCACTGGGAGCTGGACCGAATCCTGCAATGAGACTCTTGAACACTTGATAAATACTCACTTTCCAGGTTGCGGGTCAAAAGACAGCAATCTGGAAACAGAATCCTACACGGAACACGCTGTACCATCGGACATTATAACGGATGAAAAGATCAGATGGGCATTCCATTCCTTTTCTCCATATAAATCCCCTGGGCTCGACGGCATATTTCCAATGATGTTACAAAAAAGCGAAACCCTTATAATACCGCTCCTGAAAAATATATTTATTAAGAGTATAAAATGGGGATATGTTCCCTTATCATGGCGCGAAGTTAAAGTGGTTTTTATTCCAAAAGCTGGCAAACCCAGCCACACAGAAGCAAAAGACTTCAGACCAATCAGCCTGACATCGTTTATTCTTAAAACGTTTGAAAGACTGATAGACCTACATATTCGAGGCACTCTGAAGCTGGTTGAAATATCCCCATCTCAGCACGCCTACACTAAGGGGAAGAGTGTTGAAACCGCTCTTCATAGCGTCGTTAGCACGGTGGAAAAAACTCTAAGCGACAAAGAATATACCCTTGCTGCGTTTCTCGATATTGAAGGTGCCTTTAATAACGTGAAGAATGAAGCAGTAAAAACAGCCCTGTTAGACAATAAAGTCGATAATTGTATAATAGACTGGGTTATGTGCATGTTAAAAAACAGACAAATTAACTCGGAACTAGCAGGTATAAAGATGAGAGTAAACACATCTAGAGGTACCCCACAAGGAGGAGTCCTGTCACCGCTTCTTTGGGTGCTTGTTATGAACTCAATCCTACTCGATCTGAAATACTGTGGAGTAAAGGTAGTAGCCTATGCTGACGACCTTGCGTTATTATCGACAGGAAAATTCTTACCCACTATCAGCGAACAGATTGAATACGCCCTTTCTAAGGTTAACAGATGGACTAAGAAATGTGGACCGATGGTTAACACGTCAAAAACAGAACTGGTCCTCTTCACAAATAAAACGAAAATACCAACCTTCAGAATTCCTTCAATCGAAGGCACACCTCTGAAGATCTCAGATAAAGCGAAATATCTTGGTGTGATTCTAGATAGGAAACTAAACTGGAGTCTTAACACTAAGGAACGAGCTAAAAAAGGAATGATTGCATTCTATTCTTGCAACAGAATCTTCGGGAAGTCCTGGGGACCGAGTCCAAAAATTATCAGGAGGATGTACATATTTGGCAATAATTAGACCAATACTAACTTATGGTAATCTGGTCTGGTGGAATGCAATTGATTGGGATTACAGGAACCATGAAGTCCACTCCAACTGCAGGGTTGGAGACGATACTCAACCTGAAGCCCTTAGACCTCTTCGAACAAGAATCCGCATCATACAGCGCCTTACGGCTAAGCCAGACTAATTCCTGGAAAAACAGCACAAAAGGACATGCTCAGATTCTTCACAAATATTCGAGTGATAGTATCATCACTGACTATAAAACACTCGAATTTGACTTTCATAAACCATTCCAAACTGCTTTTCCAGGCAGAGAAGAATGGTTGAACAATGAACCCTACGCCCGGCAAAAATCCTCGTTTCAAACCCTCCTAGTGGGTGCCGGGCGGTAATGATCACCACAGTTATCTTGTACGTTGTCAAGATGGGGATCAGCTAAGGTCAGGTTGAATTGCTGAAGTTTCCTACTCCTTAATGGTAGCAACCTTTAGCAATGCAATTTGACCATAGATACGGGGTCCCTAATTTCAGTGGTGGTGTGAGCGTTTTATACATAATCCGTGCCGAAGAATGGAAGGCTGGGGGGTAAACCAGTCGCGAACGAGCTCATTCGGATGCCTTGGCAGGGTCCGTCTTATTTTCTGCCTTACCCCGGTATATCGGCTCTACCGGGGCTGACCTTTTTTTTTCCGACCTACTCGTGGGAACAAAATCTGAACTTAAACAAAATGGACAAAACAATGACAAACATATGCAACTCAACGGACAACGAAGACGAACTGCTGGCTTCTAGCCAGGAGACAATGACGGGAAGCTTTCTCAGCACAGATGCCTGTGTTGAAGAAATGTCTTCCAAACCCTCAGGGAGCATAGCTAGTACCAGCCATAGTACTCCTGTGCTTCCTAAACCGACCGATACTGCCAAGCCATCATGTAGCAATGCCAGCCATAGCATTGCGAAAGGTGGCAAGAAGAAATCCTCGGGCGTTCTTCTAAAGAACAAGTTCCAAAAGGCTTCGTTTATTCTTGGCAAGATTGCTAAGAATGAGGCTGAGGGAACTGGTCAAGAGAGGGACGCCGTGGATAAAATCAAGTACCAGAAGATTGTTGAAGAGTACAACAGTCTTCTGGCACACAAAGACAAAGCCGTCAAACGAAATAGGTCTCAAGAAGAGACCTTACCTTCTAAAAAGAAGGGTAAATTTGACGGCAAAACAGTGAAAGGGGGAGCCAAATCATCCAGAGCGGCGCAACCGTCTACTTCAAGCGAGGTTGTCAGAGACGACCTCCAGGTAGCGGTTGTATATGAGCTCTCCACCAATAACAAAGGTTTGTTATCGGTGTGGAGTTCCATCGAAGCTAAGCTCTCTGAGATGGTTTTCTCTTACACTATGACCAATAGTGAAGGACCCTATCCTAGTTTCGACTCGGGTGAGGTGCTCAGGGGATACAGGGTGATCAAGTGCGAGAATGCGTTTTCGAAGGATTTCCTTAGGAAAAGCATCGCTGAGGTCAGCAATGACTGGGAGGGCTTGAAGCTCAAGCTCATCCCGGCTAAGGAGATCCCATGACAACCCAAGGCTCGCATTTGGTTGCCTCTCATGAGTATCAAACCGAGCGGGCAAGAGCTGATCCGAGGCCTTCAGAGGTTGAATCCACTGATCCCCATGCAAGACTGGGTTTTGATCATAACGAAGGAGCCGCAAAAGACCAGTGCTTCATACCTTCTGAGGATCAGCGAGGACAGCAGAGGGGCTCTTGAGAAGGCCAATTTTAAACTGCGATTCGGCATCAGACATGCCAAAATCAAAATCCTGGAGAATCAGGGACCAGAGGCCGATAAAGTGGACGATGGCGCTGAGGTCAGCGCCGCTGTCGACGAATCGGGGGTTCCTGATGAACCGGGAAATAAATCAAATTAAAAACGCGCTGAAGGTCGTCCAGATTAATCTGAAGCACTCTAAATGTGCTTCAGATAATCTAAAAATTTTCCTAAGCGAGGAAAATATCGACATCGGCGTCATCCAAGAACCGTGGGTTAATGGCCTCAAAGTGAGGGGCCTCCAAGATAACCAGTACGACCTGTTTTATAAAGCAGTAGCCCCTGAAAAAGGTAATCCTAGAACTTGTATCTTAGCTAAAAAACACTTAAAAGCTTTTTTGTGTTCCAATTTTAGTACTCCCGATTTGACAGTTGTCAGGCTGGAAGGTAAAGAAACTATTGGACTACTGGTGGCATCTGGCTACTGTGACCACAACCAACAATCACCGCCTGAGGAGGTGAAGACCCTGATGGATGCAGCAAAACTGCAAAAAACGAATCTCCTGATTGGATGCGATGCGAACGCACGGCATTCTCTCTGGGGTAGCTCTGAAATCAACGAACGAGGTGAGTCTCTTTTTGATTTTATTATTAATAACAACTTAATTGTCTGTAACAGAGGTGATACACCCACCTTCGTTTTTCCAAGTTCGGAAAATTACGACGGTTGGGAAGATGTACTTGATATCACTGTTACAAACAACTGTGAATTGATGGTAGAAAATTGGAGAGTATCCTCTTTAAACTCCTTCTCGGATCATAGATGGATCCTTTTTGACATAGGTTTCAAGTTAGAAACCCCTCCCCCTTATAGAAACCCTAAAAGAACTGACTGGAAGAAATTCAGTCAGATCAATAAATCCAAACTAGGCAAAGTACCAATTACTAGAGTAGAAACTGTGGAAGTTCTTGAATCTAAGGTAAAGACTTTCGAGGCAGCCATTAAAACTGCATTCAGGGTCTCTTGTCCAGTTAAATATAGCCGTAAAAAATTTCCTCCTTGGTGGAACGAAGATCTCTCGGCATTAAGGAAAATGACCAGAAAGATCTTCAATATCTGTCAGTAGCAGAAATTCTTTCAACCTTATAAAGATTGTCTTAAGGAGTACAAGAAAGCCATAGCATTGTCCAAGAAGCTTGGCTGGAGAGAATACTGTCACTCCATAGAAGACATTAAGGATTCTGCCAGACTAAGTAAAGTATTATCGAGGGAACATTGCAATCCCTCATTCTTAAAAAAATCTGACGGTCTCTGGACAGCCTCTCCTGCTGAGTCCTTGGAAGTGTTAATGACAGCGCACTTTCCGGGCTGCGAGAACAGCAACCCTGAAATGCGGAGTACCATAAGCATCGATCCAGCTCAGAAGGAGCTAATCAATTCAGTTATTACAGGAGATAGTATTTCACGGGCCATAAATACTTTCTCACCTTATAAATCACCAGGCCTTGATGGCATAATACCAATTATGCTGCAGAAACTGCAAGACACAGTAGTTCCCTGGCTTGAAATGATCTTCAAAGGCTGCCTCTATCTCAATCATGTACCCGAGTCATGGAGACAGGTTAGAGTGGTCTTTATTCCGAAGGTTGGTAGGCGAGGTCATGAAACCGCGAAGGATTTCAGACCTATTAGCCTGACATCTTTTGTTTTAAAGACACTAGAGCGCATCCTGGATACTCATATAAGAGTTTTATTGGAGGGTTGTCCTCTTGATGTATCTCAGCATGCATACCTCAAAGGCAAGTCTACTGAGACTGCCCTGCATGAAGTTGTGAGTACAGTCGAGAGAACAATTCACTACAAAGAATATACTCTCGCAACCTTCCTAGACGTAGAAGGTGCATTCAATAACGTCCTAACTGAACCCATTCGGGAATCACTTACTCACTTCGGCGTAGATGACTTCATATCAAAATGGATCATTTCTATGCTAAGTGACAGAAAGATTCAGGCTTCGTTAGGAAACACTACTGCTACTAAATATGTTAGTAGGGGAACACCTCAAGGTGGTGTTCTCTCCCCTCTTCTATGGCTTCTAGTCATGGACAAAATACTCGTCAAGTTAAGAGGTAGCGGTGTTAAAGCAGTAGCGTATGCTGACGATTTGGTTTTATTGGCCTCAGGAAAGTTTACCACAGTGATTAGTGAAATCACTGAGGCGGCTCTGAAAAAAGTTAGCAAATGGGCCGCAAGTAGTGGACTTGGTGTTAATCAGAGTTAAACGGAACTGATGCTCTTTACTACCAAGACTAAAATACCTACCTTCAACCCACCTCGGCTAAACGGCCAAGCTCTATCTCTATCTTCCAAAGCTAAATACCTAGGAGTCATTCTTGACCCCAAATTGAATTGGAAAGCAAATAAAGAAGAACGGGTCAAGAAAGCCTGCATAGCTTTCTATGCCTGCAGAAAAACATTTGGTAAGAAGTGGGGCCTCCAATCTAAGATAATTCTATGGACGTACACTGCAGTGGTTTGACCAATTTTGTCATACGGATCTATTGTGTGGTGGCCCGCACTTAGCAAACAATATAACATCAATAAACTTAAGAAGGTTCAAAGAACGGCTAGCGTTGGCACTACGGGGGCTATTCGATCCTGCCCAACAGATGCCCTTAATGTTATCCTGCACCTTCTACCACTCGATCTTCACATTAAATACCTATCGGCATGCAGTGCCTTAAGATTAAAAGAATCTAACTGCTGGTCTTCCAAGCCCTATGGCCATGGAAATATCACAAAATTGATTCCTTCGGATATTTTCCTGGCTAGCACCGACTACCGTATACCCCCTCTCAGACTCATCGAAGATTTGAAAATTGTTCTTCCTACAAGAGTTGATTGGGAAAACGATAGCGTGACAAAAGACTTTGACACCACAATCTTTACTGATGGGTCTAAGATGCAGTGCGGCGTTCGTTCAGGAATCTTTTCCGAGGCACTGAACATTTCCAAGTCTTTCAGACTACCAGACTTTGCAAGTGTATTTCAAGCTGAACTACTAGCAATTAAAGAAGCATGCAAATTGCTCAAATTAAACCAAAATCAACCTGGAAACATAGCAATCTGCTCCGACAGCCAGGCGGCCATTAAGGCCATCAAATCAACTACATCAACCTCATTACTTGCCCAGCAATGTCGAGACGAACTGTTGAGTCTAGGCACTGAACGCCGGGTCACTCTTATCTGGGTTCCAGGTCATAGTGACATAGAGGGTAACGAACGGGCTGACGAGTTGGCTCGACAAGGCTCGGCTCTTCACAGCTCACTAGCGGTTAATGTTAATATCCCTCTTGATGTTGTGAAGGGAAGGATTTTCTCGATTTTTCTCAACCAATCCAAACTTAGGTGGAGCAGTCTTACAAACTGTGTCATATCAAGAAAGATCTGGCCTACCTATAACCATTCTCGTTCTAAAGATCTGTTATGTAGACCCAGGCACGACATAGCCAGGGTAACAGCAATTTGTACTGGGCATTGGCCCATAGGGGAGCATGCAAGAAAGCTGGGAATCCCCTACAACTCCCACTGTCGGAGCTGTGGAGACCCACAAGAAAAAGAAACTGTCACTCATTTTCTTTGCAACTGCCCCGCTCTAGCCCATTCTAGATTGACTTCCTTTGGGAAGGCATTCCTCGACGACCCAAGTGAGCTTTCTGGGAAGAAAATCAAAGATCTGATTATCTTTCTGAATGCGACGAAATGGCTTTAATAAAGTTCTTTAAAGTCTAAAAAACCATATAATTCCTATTTTAAATCCTTAGGTTGACACGAGTAAATGGTATCAAAACGGCGCTTCCCAGCGCTAATTGAGCCGCAAGGCCAGGGCTAGCGGCTGCCATCTCTACCTACCTACCTATGAACCCTACACCGGTGAATCTGCAATAGCAATATATACAGATGGCTCCAAAATGGACACTGGTGTTGGTGCAGACTTTTTCTCAGAACCTCTTGAGCTAAACAACTCACTTAGGCTCCCAAATTATAGTAGTGTCTTCCAAGCGGAGGTCACGGCAGTGACAACAGCTGCTAGACAGGTATCAATGATGGCGATACCACGGGCTGATATCACCTTTTACATTGATAGCCAAGTGGCAATAAAAGCGATTTCTGCCAATGTTATTAAGTCGAAGCTTGTGTCTTGCTGCCGCGAAGAGCTCAGGGTTCTTGGCACGCAGCATAATATTAGACTCTGCTGGGTCCCGGGGCACAGCGAAATACCGGGTAGTGAAAAAGCCGATGAGTGGGCAAGGCAGGGATCAGCGCTTGACGCCAGTCAAGCAGAGCTAGTCAACATCCCACCCTGCAACATTAAAAAGAAAATTTCAGATTTAATTCTAGAGAAATCCAATGAAAGGTGGAGTCTACTTGACACCTGTGATACTACTAGAAAAATATGGCCCTGCTTTAGTAAGCAGAAGACGGACAAAATTATGCAATTTAGTAAGAAATCACAGTGGTGATTATGCTTGTAAGAGAGCGAAGGGATTTCTTACTAAATTGCATAATTTTTTCCGTCTTCTGCTTATTAAAGCAGGGCCATATTTTTCTAATTTACTGAAATATCATAAATTCAAAATGAAACTCAGTACAGATGACTTATGCAGGGGATGTGGTGACGAGGAGGTGCACGAAGATACATTGCATTTTCACTGTCACTGCCCCGCGCTCTGTCACCAAAGAAGGAGATTTCTTGGTAGATACTTCTTCGATAATCTCGAAGATCTATCCAATACATCAGAAATCCGCATATTGAACTTCATCAATGCCTCTAAATGGTTTGATTGACCATAGAACACATAGGTTTTTATCAGGAAAAGAGTGATTGCACTCAAGGGTAACACAATGGATCTGCATTGATCTAAGTGTGACGATAGCTACATCAATTGTCAGCCCATTAACCTAACCTAACCTACTTTGGTTAATTGGTCAAAAGAACCCCACATCTAGATTATTACGTTGGAGTATATTGATGGAAGAATACGACTTCAATATCATCCACAAGCAAGGCAAATGCAATGACATTGCAGACGCCCTCAGTAGAGTAAAGCTTGACAATCAAAGTAAAGTCCTGGTGACAACTCGTAATCAAGCGAGAAACCAGAATAACCACAAAACGGTGCAAGATAACGGAGAAGATAGTATAGAACACCTATCAACATTCACTCTTTTGGAAGACAAAGGATCAATCTTCGAAAACAAAATAGTTAAAATAAAAGTATTAATAGTTCCAATTGTCGAATCAACAGACGAGGAATACCTACAAAATAAATGTCCAAACTATATTGAACCCGAAATAGGAGAACTCACAACATTCCCACATAATAAAGAAACATTTTTTATAACCACTTTTCCTATCCCAGTTAGAACATACACAGATATGGAATTAATAAAAAAATGTCTCTCTTCGGTTAGCGATTTAAATATTAATGAACAGTCGATTGGATTCTCATTGCCCTGCATGGATAATGAATCAAAAATAAAAAATTAAAACACTTCTTACAGGCATTTTTCAAAAACAAAATAAAATCATTTATGTTTTTACCAATTAAAAGATATTTTTGGATGATATCGAGTCTATTAAAACGGTTTTATATGATTTCCACGACTCCCCTCTCGGAGGTCATCAAGGTATAACAAGAACTACGAAAAGAATAAAAGAAAAATATTTTTGGCCAACCATGAACTCAGACCTAAAAAACTACATACTCCAATGTAAATCCTGTCAAACAAACAAGCTTATACAAAATCCCCGAATTTCCATGAAAATCACCACAACAAGTTTAACTTCGTTCGAAAGAATAGCCTTGGATATTGTTGGTCCACTACCTTTTAGCTACGAGAACCATAAGTATCTCCTTACATTTCAAAATGACCTCA
Source organism: Syrphus vitripennis (assembly GCA_958431115.1). NCBI lineage: Eukaryota > Metazoa > Arthropoda > Insecta > Diptera > Syrphidae > Syrphus > Syrphus vitripennis. Next base: position 48,130,511 of record OY288110.1, on the reverse strand, counting down.
CCAAATTTACCGAGGCTATGCCTCTACAAAATGCAGAAGCTGCTACCGTAGCTAGGGAATTTGTCGAAAAGATTTTGTGTCGCTTCGGATTTCCTGAGGCAATCCTTACGGATCAGGGCACAAACTTCCTCAGTCAATTATTCAAAGAAGTTTGCAAGCTTCTCAAAATCAAAAAAATCCAAACTACTCCGTACCACCCTCAAACTAATGGAGCACTTGAACGTAGCCATCGCACTTTAGCCGAATACCTTAGGCATTATGTTAATCGTGATCCCCTTCCATGGAACACATGGATACCATACGCTATTTTTGTATTTAACACAACTCCACATAGTAGCACTGGCTATACGCCTCACGAATTATTGTACGGTTACCCGGCTAGGATTCCAACTATTCTCGAAAGAAATCCTCAAGTAACCTACAATTACGAAAATTATGCGACTGAGCTAAAATCCCGATTGCAGCATGGATTCCACATTGCTAAGGAAACATTATTAAATAGCAAAGAAAAATTTAAAAAATACTATGATAAAAATACAAAACAAAAAGCGTTCAATATAGGTGATAAAGTCCTTTTAAAAAACCACACGAGAAAGAACAAACTATCATCACTTTGGGAAGGTCCCCACGAGGTCCATAGAATAATTTCTGACGAGACAACTGAAATAAAAATACATAACCGGACGAAAGTAATTCACAACAACGACCTTAAACTTTTTACGGACTAAACAAAACGACCCCAGCCCAATTTAGCTTTATAAATTATACTAAGGCAAACTTTTTCTCCTAGAATGGAGATAATCACCTACGAATCTAATTCTACCTGGATGCTGGTTAACATCGTTAACCAAAATATGGTCAAACTGAAAATTGGGCAAGTAAACATAGGGACTGGCTCAAGCAATGATCTAATAATCAATGGCTTGTTGATATCATTCAAACATGCCGCCATCCTGATTAAACCTTGCAAAAAGGGAAGACTAAAATTGGTAACAACAACGATAATGCCCTAAGAATTCCAACTGAACTCGTTTCAAATAGCCATGCAATTATTGACACAGACCTTTGTATATGAAAACTATAGTACTATCATGGCGAGTTTTTTTTAGGGTTGAAGAGGTCCTGGTGGTGGCGCTGCAAAATGTGAGGTGTAAAATTCGATTTGGGGAGTCTTTAAGCGTCGAAAATTGGTGGTAGGGACAAGAGTAGACTATTTTTTGGATTATTGCATCCAAAAAATAATAATAAATATCATTTAAAACCTCCATAAGCTCTCCGCCAAAAAAAAGAGTAAGGGTTGCATAGGTAAATTAGATGTCGCCCCATTCGACTTCCACCATGATAGTACTATAGTTTTCATATACAAAGCACAGACAAAGATGATGAAAAAATTACAATCACCGATTGTGAGAACTCGAGTGGAATTTACGTCAACGGAAGTAAAGTCACCCATCATGATGCCATTGAAATCAAGTTCGGAGACGAAATTCGTTTTGGAATCCAGAAGGAAGATTTCGAACTCTCTATAAGCCCAGCATATGTAGCGAGGCGAAGGCGGGCATACTCACATATCCCGAATCCATGGATAAGGCGTCCCCCACCTTACTCAAAAATTATACTCCCTGAAAAACAATAAACATATCTCATAAAATACTCTCCGTTTTCACCTTTTCAATACCCACACACCTACATACGTTATTCCTCTCAGAACATATACCATTAGTAGACTTCACCACGACCATTTATTAAAGTTTTTTTTTTTACTTCTCTCGTAGAATGAATATTCCGCTCTTAATTACAATTCTAACGGCAATAGTAGACGGTACGCTCATCTTTAGCCCAATACAACAAAACTCGGGCATATATTTCGAGGAACTAGAAAAAGTAAACCTCTACAGCACAGAATGGAAAATTATAACATACTATGACTTAGAAGGAATACTCACGACAACAAGACTTATGTACGAATACATAGCTGAAATAAGCAACTTATGCTCTGCGCTCAAAATAGAGACACAAATAACTTATCTGTGCACCAGCACAATACTAGAACTAAACGATTTAATGACAGACATAATACAAAAATGTAGCCTGCTCAACTTACCAGTCAAAAAACAAAGACCAAAAAGAGCATTGCTGAACGCCATTGGCATAGTAAGTAAATCACTTTTTGGTGACTTTTTGGACTTAAGACAAACGAAAATCATTTATTGACTCTCATACAAAATCAAACGTACATTTTGGGAACAACTATTAACATTTTTAACAAAACTCGACAAGCTGAAACAAAACAAATAAACATAACTAATGACAAATTTGCAGAAATACTCAAACTAATGGACGACTGTACGAACTTTAACCAAGAGGAAAAAATGATAAACGATATAGAATCACTCATTTCCTACACATCTTTAGCTGTCCTTCACCACCAAAACCTATTAAACGAAATCATCGACTCCGTAACCGAAGTAAGACATGGAAAGCCACACCCTGCAATAATAACTCCCGAACAATTGGAAACAATTTTAGCAACAATGCTTAAAGAAATCCCAAGTAATACAAAACTCCCAATTTCCATAAAACAAAAAGACATTTTACCTTTATACAGAATCAGCACTGTTACATCCTCAATCCAATCTAAAAGAATCATCTATGAAATCAAATTTCCTTTGCCCTTCACAGATAATTACCAATTATATAAAATCTTGCCTTTTCCTACCAAAGTTCAAGATAAATTCCTTTACATTCAACCTAAAATTAATTTTATCATTGTTGATTTCGATAAGAAATACTTTTATGACCTTTCAATTTTAGAACTTAATAAATGCACCACCCAAATCGACTCATTATTGTGTCCTATCACACACCCCCTTTATGACTTCAATTCTAACCAAGACCATTGCGAAATACAATTATTGCGCAGAGAAACTCAACCTTCCTCATGCGAAATCAAAGAATCACATCTATCTATTGTCTGGATACAACTATCTCAACCTGGTAAATGGTTATTATCAGTAAAAGATGAGTATGTTATGGACGAAGTTTGCGACAGACAAATAACTACCCATAAATTCAAAGGAACAGGATTAATAGAATTCACTGGAAAATGCTACCTACGTAGCAAAGAGTTTACAATTTTTGGTCAAAATTCAGAAAATACTATACTGAAAAATTCATTTATTCCCCCAATCAATATAAGTCTGCTAAATTCCTCTCTCCCACCAAAGTTATCAAATAAGAAACAAATAAAATTACTTAAGTTTGAAGACGATAATAGTCTCACAGAGCTATCACAACAGATCGATTACTTAAAACGAGAAGAAAACAAGAAATTACAACCTTTAAATAAACACGACATACACCATTACACTCTTATTTACACTTTGGCCACTGCCCTATTTTTTGTTCTTATCTACATTTTCAAATGTAAATTTAATCCGAAACCCATTGATTCGGAAACTAAATCAGAAACAACCAAAGAAAACGACAAAACACAAATTGATACACAATTATATGACAAAAATTCTAAAACATCCTCACATAAAGAAACCATAGTGGAAACACAATTTTATTCCGAACCCGAAACTTCTCCAAAATTTGTCTTACGCCCATATCCCAAATAACCAAAATATATATATGATATCATTAAGTTAAAAAAAAAAAAAAAATATACATATAAACCTACACATACAAAAATTTATCAACAATATCTATAAATTGAAATATTTATATTAAGACAAAACACATATTAAATTCATTAAGTCATTACAAAAAGATTTGAATTTAAATATAACTGCAAACAAAGTTTACACTTTTATATATGCAAATTAATTGTAAATACTGAATATTATTGAACACACCTAAAAAAAAAAAAAAAAAAAAAAAAGGATACTATATACTAAACATCTGCAACGAATGGCTTGAAACCACTTCCAAGCCGTTCTATATTTTTTCAAATACACTATTCACTGCATTCACATCTTTCAAAACAAATCAAATGAATCATCAACTCAAACCAAAACAATAGAATCGTGTATTTACTTGAAACGAATACACCATTTGATTTTTTTCTCAAATGCATCGAATACAGCGAGTTTATATCGAACACATCGAATACACCGAATCAAATACAACAAATTAATTTAATTTGAATTTATATACATATTTGTAAATGTTTTTGTTGGTTTACCCTATCAGATGCTATGTAACCTTATCTGTCATGTCAATATATGTATGTATCAACTTTATGTTATAACTCTTTGTTATATAATAAACTACTCTATCTGTATCCCTCTTCGTGTAAAGACGTGCCCTTTTATTTTTCTAATAGGTTATGGGACCAGAATTCGATTTTTAGATTTTTTATTAAAAAAAAAAATTTTTTACGATAAAGTAAAGTAAATGAAATTAAAGAAATTCGTTAATTAAAATGAGCGGTTTAACTATCGAAAAGTTACTCGGTCGCGATAATTATCCGACGTGGAAAATTGCTGCTCAAGCATTTCTCGACTTGGATGATCTTTGGACGAGTACAATCGAATACGAAGTGGATGAAATTGGTGAGCCCAAAGTAGCCATCGATGTCAACAAGGATCGTAAGGCTAGAAGCAAGCTTACGCTTGTCATCGATTCAGTGTGCTACGTTCACATACAGAGTGCAAAGACTGCGAAACAGTTGTGGCAAGGCCTAGCAGATGCATATGAAGACAACGGATTAACACGTCGTGTCGGTCTTCTGCGCAAGCTAATCACAACTTCCCTATCAAATTGTGGCTCTATGGAAAAATTTGTGAAGGAAATCATGGGAACTGCGCAATCGCTTAGTGGAATTGGTTTTCCTATAGATGAAGAGTGGCTCGGAACATTGTTGTTGGCCGGTTTGCCTGAGGATTATAGGCCAATGATCATGGCAATCGAAAATTCTGGCACACGAATAACGGCAGATTCAATAAAAATTAAATTATTGCAAGAATTGCGCCCTGGTGAAGAAAATTCATCAGCTTTTTATTCTCGCATGCGTGAGCGAGATAAGCATATGAACACCGAAAGAAAAGGCCCGAAATGCAGAAATTGTCAAAAGTTCGGCCATATTGCCAGAAATTGTCGCGCCAAAAATCAAAGTGGGAGTGTGACAAAGAAAAACCACGATTCCTTCAGTTGTGTTTTGTCCGCGGTAAATTCCCAAAATAAAAAGGATTCTTGGTACTTCGATTCAGGTGCCACGTCACATATGAGTTTCGACAGAAATAACATTAATCGTCTTGTTGCGGATTCGGGAACTGTGTTTGCGGCGAACAAAGGTGAAATGAAAGTGAAAGGCTGTGGAACGGCAACAATCTACCCAGTCGGCAAAACTTCAGCGATTGAAGTCAGTGACGTAAAATTTATTCCTGACCTCTCAATCAATCTTCTGTCCGTCGGCCGCATCGTGAAGCAAGGACACACAGTGGAATTCACCGAAAAGTCAGTGAAAGTCATAAACGCGAGAAACCAAGTAATCGCAACTGCCACAAACGTTAATGATTTGTTTGTGTTGGATACAAAACCATCAAAGGATTTCGCTTTTGCGTGTGGCTCCAAAAGCAGCAAGGAACTTTGGCATCGAAGAATGGGCCACCTCAACAATGACAGCTTGAATAAACTAAACAGTGGATTGGCCGCTGGAATTAGTTTCACAAGTCAAATCGAAAACGACTGTAAGATTTGTGCTGTCGGGAAGCAAACAAGATTGCGATTCAACAAGTGCGGCAGCAGGGCCAGTCAGCTGCTTGAGGTCGTCCACACTGACATCTGTGGTCCGATGGAAAATACATCGCTTGGTGGAAACAGGTATTTTTTATCCTTTGTAGACGACAAATCGAGAAAGATTTTCGTATATTTTCTCAAAACAAAAACGGACTGGGAAGTAGTGTCATGCTTCGAAAATTTTTGTGCGCTCGCTGAAAATCAAAGTCGCCATAAAATTAAAACCATTCGGTCTGATAACGGCAAGGAGTTTTTAAACAACAAATTCCAAGACTCACTACAAAAAAAGGGAATTCAACACCAAACAAGCATCGTGCACACACCGGAACAAAATGGCCTGGCTGAACGAAACAATCGGTTGATTGTTGAAAAGGCAAGGTGTATGCTCGCTGATGCCAATTTGCCTAAAACTTTTTGGGCCGAAGCTGTTGGATACTCGGTGTACCTACTGAACCGTTCGCCGTCAAAAGGAACAGGTAAGACACCAGTAGAAGCATGGAGTGCTAAAGTACCTAATTTGGCACACATCAAAGTGTTTGGCACTACGGCGATGGCACATATCCCGGAAGCCAATCGAAAAAAATGGGATCCGAAGGCCAAGGAATCCATTCTTGTTGGATATGACGAGCACACAAAAGGCTACCGTCTTTACGACCCAGTAAAGAATTGTATATTCAAAAGCCGAGATGTTTCTTTCATAAACGAAGATTCCAGTGGTGCCAAAAATTCAACATCGAATACATCACAAGCAGTTCAAGTCGAATTTCTTCAGCACGAGGTTTTTAACAAAGGAGTTGCAGAATCTGTTATGCACCAGATCAACGATGAGAAAGACGAGTCGCAGTTCGAAAACAGCAGCATTTTTGAAGATGCTATTTCAAATGATGAGTCCGATCCAGATGTAACAGCTACTTCTGCGCTCCCTCAGCAATCCAACTCTAACCCACTGCAGCAGCAGGTGTTGAGGCGTAGCGAAAGGGAGCGCAAAATACCAGGCAAGTACAATCAATATGTTTTAGAGAACGATGATTCTTCCACATTTTCTAACCCTCTAAATAGCGAAAATCCAGATGACATGTCACCACAGCAAACGATGCAGAGTTCGTTGGATGAAATGGAATCACTTCATGGTTTCTCAGGACTTGCTGCGTCTCCATCGCACCAGAATCGACCAGACTTGGTTGGAAACCAGAAAGTGTCTAAGCCCAGCGATGCGAGGCGCATATTACAAGGCAAGTACCCTGAAAATAAAAATCTTATAAAAGTTTCATTTACTGTTCCCGATTTTAAACAGAACGATCCCGAATCTGCTGAAGAAGCAATGCTTCGACCAGACGCGACTCGCTATAGAGGAGGAAATGCAGTCCTTGATTGACAACGAGACCTGGACGCTAGAGGAGTTGCCAAGGAACCGAACAGCAATAAAGTGCAAATGGGTTTTTCGCACTAAGCTTGATGTCACCGGACAAATTGACCGCTATAAGGCGAGGCTGGTCATAAAAGGCTACTCACAGCGAAAGGGGGTAGATTATGACGAAACGTACTCCCCTGTCGTTCGTCATAGTTCGCTACGCTACCTTTTTGCCCTAGCTGCTGAGCTTGGCCTAAGAATATCACAAATGGATGCCATCACAGCCTTTTTGCAAGGACAAATCCCGGAAGAAATTTACATGGAACAACCTACCCATTTCAAAGACAAAAATAATCCTTCAATGGTATGTAAACTGAACAAGGCTCTTTACGGCCTTAAACAGTCCAGCAGAATCTGGAATCAAAAATTAGACGCTGTACTCCAATCGCTAGGACTACAGAAATCCAAATATGACCATTGCGTCTACCACTCGACGAAAGAACACATGCTCTTCGTTGCAGTGTATGTTGACGATCTCTTGTTTTTTACAAACAATGAGAAAGAATTAAAAAACATCAAAGCTGAACTAAATAGGGTGTTTCAAATGAAGGAACTTGGAACAGCAACGCAAGTGCTCGGAATGCGTATAACCTACAACAAAGAATCGATTGCATTGGACCAGGAGCAATATATTGAAAAGATTCTTGAGAAGTTCGAAATGAAAAATTCGAATCCAGTGAAAACTCCTATGAACTCCAGTGAAAAATTATGCCTTGAGGATGGTGCAGCTAATTCTGATGAAACTGAACAAATGAAAAGCGTACCGTACCAAGAAGCCATCGGCTGTCTAATGTACCTTTCCCAATGTACACGCCCAGACATTTGTTTTGCTGTCAACTGCCTCAGCCGTTTCAACTCAAATCCTGGACCCCGTCATTGGCTTGCCGTGAAACATCTTTTACGATACCTGCGAGGAACATCGTCATTGAAGCTGCGATTCAACAAAGGTGCACATGATGACATCGTTGGCTATACCGATGCTGACTGGGCATCAAATATTGACGACCGCAAATCCACAACTGGATTGGTTTTTATAGCTCAAGGCGGAGCTATATCTTGGTGCTCCAAAAGACAAAGCACCGTGGCCCTTTCATCATGTGAAGCTGAATTCATAGCACTTTCAGCCATCGTTCAAGAAGCCCTTTGGTGGAATGGATTGAAACACCAACTTAGCAAACGACAGCAGCCCCTCCGAATACTTTGCGACAACCAGAGTGCTATCGCAATTGCAACAAATGGTGGTTTCCATCCAAGGTCAAAGCACATTGACATTCGTCACTACTTTGTGCAAGACACTATTAACAAAGACAACATAATACTCGACAACATCAGGACTCTCACTAAACCTCTGGACAGAATCAAAATTTCATCATTCCGTGACTCCATGGGGATTAGACCATAACATTCAGGTTAAGGAGGAGTGTTGGTTTACCCTATCAGATGCTATGTAACCTTATCTGTCATGTCAATATATGTATGTATCAACTTTATGTTATAACTCTTTGTTATATAATAAACTACTCTATCTGTATCCCTCTTCGTGTAAAGACGTGCCCTTTTATTTTTCTAATAGTTTTCATTGATTTTTTCGTTGTTTTTTTATTTTTTTATTTTCTTAGCTATACGAAAAATTTGAAATTCAAACAGCTAATTTTTTGGTAAAAAATTCAAAACTCTATGTTACCGTTAAGTGAAGATATTTAGCTAAACGTTTTGAATTTCTAATGTTTTTAAACTGTTTTTCAAGTTTTTTTTTTTAATATTTTCTAAACGTGTTGACATAAAAATCTGAAATTTTAACACAACATGTAATTTATTCTATAAAAAATAATAAAAAAATAATTAAAATTATAAAAATCACCAAGTACCGTTATTGGCATAGAATCGATTAAAAACCACACAACTCTTTATTGCTTGAATGTAGTGTGTTAATTTTTTCATATATCGCATCTGTGTAAAAAATCCTATTTTTTGATATCTCATTTGTAATTTTACGTGCCATACAAGCCTCACAATCATAAAATAAGTTTAAATTATAAATACACTAGAATTGAATTAGAAATTTTTTCCCGGTTCGTCTCTGCGACGAACTACCATTTGAGAAGTAAAGCTTAGAAGAGAAAAAAAACTAGTGTATTTGATTTTATACTCGGTACATTCGGTGTATTCGATGTGTTTATAATATGTTAGGCTTGTTCTGTTCTATTTGATTCAAGCATTCAAGCCCAGGATAGAAACCAAATACTGTATTCGTTTTGTTATAAATAGATCGAATCGTGTGCAGTATTTGTTTTCAAGAATAGTGTATTCATTTTTAGTGTACACTACTTTCTATGAATGCAACGAACAGAATACACTGAAGTACTGTGCTTGGTCAGAGAAGGCAAATGAATGTATTCATGCAGACCTTTACTATATACCTACATAATACATATATATACAAGAATATTTTGTAACAACCAATAATTATAAAAACTTTTATAACAATACATACAATTTTTATACAATCAAAATATGTAACCTTTTCATCCTATTGCAACTTTGCAGAAAATTAACCTCTTCAAGGTATAATTTTCTTTCTTCAAGGGGAGCGGGATGTAGTGATCCACTACATGCGACCCATATAGCTTCTTTATATACGACAATTTCCATTCCCAAGGCACCACACACGATCTTGCAATGGATATGCTACATATTGGGCCAGTGCAAAGGGTAAATGACCGTATGATCCATTGACATGTATTGGGCAATAATGCAACTATTGATTTTGGTGTCGATGACAATAAATATTGAAAATTATGACGAGAATGAATGGGGTTGTATAAGAAATACGATCTCATATGAGATATGCAGAAACATCATTCTCAAGTGGTTGAATAGTAAGAATGGAAATTACGTCAAAACTGGAAGCTCACCTCTCCTCTGGAACTTAGTAATAAATGAACTTCTAATCACTCTAGAAGGAGAGGGATACAAAGTGTTTGCCTATACGGACGATGTTGTAATCGCAGTGACGGGAAAACATCCCAATTCACTTAAAGAACTCTTACAGAACGCTTTAAATAAGCTCATCAATTGGGCAAATCAGTGTGGACTAGGTGTTAACCCACATAAAACCGATCTTGTCCTCTTTACATAATGGCTATATATACTGGCTATACATCTCGGTTAAAAGGCCGATCCTTACATACGGAGTAGCGGTATGGTGGACTGCGCTGGACATAGCGACAAATCGTGATAAGCTCAGCAAAGTCCAACGAACAGCCTGCATGTGTATGGGTGGAGCACTTCGCTCTACCCCCTCCGCCTCACTTGATGTTCTGTTCCATCTATTACCGCTTGACCTTTTCAGTAAGCAAACGGCTGCAAACACTGCCGTACGGCTTCAAGCCTCCTCACAGTGGTTCAATAATCAGATTGGCCACTCCGCTATTCTAAATTCATTCAGATCAATTAATAGTAATATCGACTACACCATCCCCTTTCCCCACTTCAATAACAATAGCTTCAGGGTGACTATCCCTTCCAGGTCTACCTGGGAGGACACATCATTTCTGAACGATGATCCCATTAATTTCTTTACAGATGGATCAAAAACGGATGATGGGGTTGGTGGAGGCGTATACTCCTGATCACTGTAGCGTGTTCCAAGCTGAAATCCTGGCTATTAAAGAAGTCCTTTCCTGGCTTAGAGAAAACGTTATATCAAAAACTGATATACGCATCTTCTCTGACAGCCAAGCTGCGTTAAAATCCCTAGATTCTGTCTCTAAGAATTCATCAACAGCCTTAAACTGTCGATCATCTCTTACGGAGATGGCCAAACAGTTCAACATTCACCTTTGCTGGGTGCCGGGCCACAGAGACATTCCAGGAAAATGCAAAGCCGACGAACTTGCAAAAAGAGGAACAACGCTACCTCTGCTAGCTCACAAAGCTGGCGTAGGTATGCCTTTAGCTACTTGTAAACTTATGCTGAAGCAAGATACAATAGAGAGAGCAACCTACAGATGGAACAACATCACCACCTGTGCAGCGACAAAACTAATTTGGCCTAGACTTAGTTCCAAACGCTCCAAACAATTGATCTCCCTTAGTAGATTGCACATTGGCTACGTCATAAGTGTCTTAACTGGTCACTTCTTAATAGGGAGGCATGCAATTCGACTTGGATCCCCTGCAAATGATTTTTGCAGGAGTTGTATGGACGAAGAGGAAAAAGAGACGATCTCTCATCTTCTTTGCACTTGCCCCGCCCTGTCACAAAGACGAAAACTCCACCTTGGAGATTTCTTTTTCAATGATCCCAGTGATCTAATAAACTCCGACATTATTTGTCTCCTACGCTTCATTCGCAGCTCCAACTGGTTCAATGAGTGAGGTAGATCAACTGATCCATGTGGTATCACAACACAACGGACCTAATTTTGGTCTATGTGTGTTGGAAATCGTCCAACAGCCACCTTAACCTAACCTAACCTACTGTTAAAAAAAGGTTTCTGTACGAATTTTCAGCAGTAAAATTTAAACAAAAAATATCACCTCATTTTTCAAAATTTTTAAGTAAATTTGAGATACCACGTGAATTTTAGTATTTTAAGCAAATCGAAAAATTTCACCTGAATTTTCAAGTTTAAAGTTTTAAGTTTAAAGTTTTTCACGGTGATTTTCATGTTTCTTAAGTAAATTAAAAATTTCACGTTAATTTTGAACAGAATTTCATAATTATAAAAATGAACGTGAATTTTAAATATCTTTAAAAACTCATGTTTCAAGATTATAAAAACTTTACGTGATTTGAAAATATTACTTGAATTTTCAAATATCCGAATTAAATTTAAAATTTCACTTCAGTTTTCCTTAAAAATGCATGAAAGTTGACGTGTATTTTCAAAACTCTTAAGTAAACTTTAAATTTCTTAAGAATTTTCAAAAGTTAGAAGTAAATTTAAAAATATCACGTAATCGGAAATATACGTGAAATTTGAAAAAATTTAATAAAATATTTATAAATTCCTTTCATACTTACTTCAATAACAAATCAAAAAATAAATAAATCAACCCTTCACATTTGTTCATACATGCCTTTGCTGGCCTTTTGCTATGCAATTTTCGTCTTTCCTCTACCCAAATAGAAAAAACAAAACAGACAAAACAGACGTCTTTACTTCAGGTTGGAAAAAGCTTCCGTTCGTCTCATCAGAGGTCGTGTATCTGGAATTGAATAGTACTATTATGAAGAGGAACGAACGACGTGACCTCTGATGAGACGGACGGAAGCTTTTTCCAACCTGAAGTGGAGACGAGTGTAGACTTGAAAGTGGGGTAGTCACAAAGAGAATGAATAGTAAATATGAGTGTTGAGAAAATAACAGAAGATAGAGAACGATGTATAAAATTTGAATGGAAATTTATGGGAGTTGGAGGGAGTTAGAAAAAAAGACTTTTATTAATATTTTCTTCATTGTCTTTCTTGCAAAGGGGAATTATTTGAATTTTTTTTGCTAGGTAGGTAGGGAATGGGCAATGAAAATTAGTGAAGAAAAAACGATTTTGTTTTGAAATTTTTCAAGCAAAAGGCCCGTATGCACTTGGTCACTTTGCACATAGAAAAATATTTGTAAGATTATTTAAATTTTATTTTTTCTTTTACAATTGAAGTAAGTATGAAAGGATTTTCTTAATATTTTTTTTTCGGTTAGGTATTTGAAAATTCAAGTAACATTTTCAAATTGAAACGTGAGTAATTGAAGATGTTTAAGATTCACGTTAATTTTTAAAATTATAAAGTTCTGTTGAAAATTAAAGTGAACTTTTGAATTTACTTTAGAACTTTAAAAATTCACGTCAAAGTCTTAATTTACTTAAGAAACATGAAAATCACCGTGAAAATTTAAAATTATTAATTTCTTTTGAAAATTCAAGTGGTATTTAAAATTTGTTTAGGACTTGAAAATCCACGAATTTTTAAAATTCCCGTAAAATATAAAAACAGTGAGCAATAAAATGACGTGTTTTTCGAAAATTGACGTGAAATTTATAAAATGTTCTAATTCTTTGGAAATCAATCACGTGAAGATTTTTAAATTATTCAGAACATTTAAAGTTCACAATTAAAGCTAGGTATGAAAATTTTTTTAATGATTAAAGCTTTTGAAATTTTAAAATTTCACGTGAAATTTTTGGAATTAAATATGGAGGTATACATAATTTACTAAAGAACTTTTTCAAATTTTAAATTTCTTTGAGAACTATGAAAATCCACGTTAAATTTTTAACTTTATTTGATTTGCAAAAAATTCATTATTTAAACTAAAAAATTCATGTCAAATTTTTCGATTTGCTTAAAATACTAAAATTCACGTGGTATCTCAAATTTACTTAAAAATTTGAAAATTGAAGTGATATTTTTTGTTTAAATTTTACTGCTGAAAATTCGTACAGAAACCTTTTTTTTAACTATCAATTCTGTTATCCTTTCAATTTTTCAAATATCTAGCCATTTCTTCAGATTTGAGAAATTAAAAGGATATCATGTACCTATAAAAAAGAAATAAAAAAAGATATCATAAAAATATGACTGTAAACAAATGACAAAAATCAAATACGTATTGTACAATTCTATCTATCACTTGCAAGAAAAAAAATATAACTGTTTCTGTTAAACTTCAAAATTCGCAACGTACATAGTTCACAAAAACCAAATACGTATAGTACAATTCTACCACTAGCAGGAAAAAAAAGTTTAAATGTATCTGTAATACATGAAAATTTGCAACATATGTAGCTCTCATCATATCTCAAATCTCATAAAATCCATTAAAATACAATACGAAATTATTTGAAAATTGAAAATAATATAGCTATATCTATACTTCTACATATGTATGTATAGCAAAAATCGTCCTATGCAAAAAAAAAAGTTGAATAAATCCACAGCCTATTTCTTTTCATTTTCCCCTTGTTGCCATAACACCCATCAGCTGACTCACCTATCTCCCTTACACTGCCTAATTGTTGTCAGCAACTATTAATTAATCATCTCACTCTATAAATTATTTTATATTCTTTCTGCCTACCTTCATTTCGATCTCTCCAATCTGCTTTTTAGGCAAAGAAAGGTTAGGTTAATAGGTTATATCCAATCGATAAATGTCATTACCGTTTTGTTCCGGCATTCCAGTGTTCCGGTTGTTCCTGTTTGTTATTTTTGTTATTTAAATCCATATAAAAACCTTCGGCGTTGAAGTTATTATTTGTTTTTCATTGATTTATTTCCTTATTTATTATATACTTATATTTATTTATCTATATAATTTCTTAATTTTCCTTTTTGTTTATCTTTCTTTAATCTTTAATTTCACATAAATTTCTTAGCTTTAATCATAATAGTGTAAGTGAAACAAGTTACGTTCCCAATTTTTGAACGCGTTACGTCCGTCCCTTTTAATTTATATGAAGCCAACCTCCAAAGAGCTCTCTGCAGGTAGGGTAAAGCGTGCGGTCCGAAAAGTAATTTTTTTTTTGCGAAGGCACAAAAAAAGGGTGCTTTAGATTCCTCCGCTCCTTTGGGAAAATGACCAGTGTCACATTGTCTGCTGTTTTCTTTTTAATTAGTATATTTTTTTTGTTTGTTCATATTTATAGGTTCTTTTCATGTTCAGTTTTATTCTAACAAAAATAAAAAGAAGGTTGATGTTAAATTTAGATTTGTTTAAGGAATTAAAAAAAATTATATAAATAAAACTTCAATCGCCATATTGGAAACAATGTTTTTGCTGTTCTACATAAGTGTTTTCAGGGGTGCCTAAGGTAGCCAAATCTTTTCGGTGAAGATGGATGGATGATCTGAAGGCGATCATCCTCCATCTTTGGGGAAATCTAAAAACGGCCGCAGATTTCCATGGTTGGGTAGGTTAAGGCCACACTGCAACAACATCCGCAGTGCCCTTGGTGTGATGATAGTCCGTCCGCTGTCATTAAAGCTAGTCCGTTTCTATTTTCTAGTGAGTTCTCTTGGCCTGATTTATGTTTTTTGTTGTTGGTGAGGTTAAGTTTAGGGGGCAAGATCTATCTCTATCCCTTCCTTCCGAACAGCGATGCACCGTTCCAATTATCCAAAAAACGGCAAAACTGCCTCGAAAGCGTTAATAGATACATAACGTTGAATAATATTAACTTGCCAGAATCAGTATTTATAAATCAGGATGTATGTAGCTGCTGCCCAGATAACATCAAATCTATATTATTTATCTATTTATTATCAAAACGTTGGAGGTTTAAGAACTAAAATAAAACAGGTATTTTTAGCTCTCTCAAGTGAAGTTTATGATATTATTATATTTACTGAAACATGGCTAACAGAAAACTTTCTAACTACTGAGATTTGTAACTCATCTTATACAATATTAAGAAAAGATAGATGTTCACAGAAAACTGGATTGGAGCGAGGAGGAGGAGTCTTGATAGCAATTCGATGTAGTTTAAATTGTAAGCTTGTCGACTTGGTATCTGACTCGGTATCTAGTCAATCTGGTTTTGATGTTGATCAATTAATAATTAATGTTTCTTTTTAAAATAGAATAGAACTTTTTATTATTTGTAGTTATATTCCGCCCAAGAGCTCCTTAAATTTATATGATATACATCTAAATAATTGTAAGAATATTCTTGAAAATCTTTCTGATTTACAACATGTATTTTATGCTGGTGATTTCAATTTACGTGAAATTAATTGGATATTTGATCGAGATGAGAATTATTTAGTTCCGTTTAATATAACAAGTGAGGTCGAAGCACTGGTAGTTGATTTTTTCAGCCAATTTGACATAATTCAAACTAATAGTTGTTGTAATGATCTAGATCGTATACTTTTTTTTTTTTTTTTTTTTTATATAATTTGCACCCACACAAGGGATTTTTTATACCCTTTTTTGTGCCAGAGACACAGTGAGTGCATTAGGAAGAAGGGAAGGGGTTGGAAAGGAGGTGTCGATGTACATTGGTCTTGAATTCCTGAACATTGCAATGATCGGGAAAGACAGAGTGTGGAAGAGAGTTCCACATTCGCGTAGTACGGCTAAAAAATGATTCCCTATACTTGAGAGTACGTCCGAAGTTGGGCTCGAGGGTAAACTGATGGGCATTCCTAGAAGCGCGAGTATTACGGGCGAATTGTTTGAGGGGAGGAATGCAGCTGGCTATTTCACTAGAGCAATTACCGTAGAAGTAACGGTAGAACAAGGAGAGACACGCAACGTTACGACGGTGGTCTAAAGAGGTGAATGAGTTGGTGATCTCTCTATCACCAATCATTTTTACAGCTCTTTTTTGTATTCCATCTAAGAGACTTAATTAAGTAACTGGAGCACCAGCCCAGAGGTGGGAATTGTACTCAAGCTTTGGACGGATGTAGGTTTTATAGATAATAGCCAGATCAGACGGGGAAAAAAATTTCTTGCACCGTCTTAAGAAACCCAAGCATCTTGCGGCATTTTTGGCGACATCGCATATGTGCTCGTTCCACGAGAGGTGGTCAGTGATGCACATACCGAGAATCTCGAGATGTTCGGTCTCGTTGATGCAAGTGCCACTCATGGACAGTGGCAAGGGGGGTATATCTCGCTTCGACGATACAAGACAGCATTGGGTTTTCGAAGCATTAAACTCTACGCGGTTTTTAATTCCCCATTGTACAATGCTGTTTAAGTCAGAGTTTAATGAGCTTATCATATTTTGCCGCTGCAGTTCCACATCCGAAGAGGAGGGATGTGAGTCTGGAAACGAATAAGAAAAGCTAAGGGTGCTATCGTCGGCGAAACAATTTATTGGATTAGATGTTACAGACAAAAGATCATTAATGAAAATGAGGAAGAGGGTTGGAGACAAAACGGAGCCCTGGGGCACACCAGCATTTATATTATGGGTTTCAGACTTGAAACCGTCCAATACAACTTGTATGGAACGGTTCGAAAGAAAGTTTCTAATCCAACGAAGAAGGGATTCATCGATACCGAAAGCACGCATTTTCGATAAAAGAGCAAGATGCCAGACTTTATCAAATGCCTTTGAAATATCAAGTGCAACAATCTTACTTTCTCCAAAACGATGTATAGATTTGTTCCACTGTTCGGTGAGATAAACCATCAGATCACCAGTGGACCTGTTGCTGCGAAAGCCGTACTGCCGGTCATTAAGAAGCTTTCGGTCTTCGAGATATTTCTTGAGCTGATAGTTTATCAGCGTTTCCATGACCTTAGAAAGAAGGGACGTAAGTGCAATCGGACGATAATTGGAGGGAGAAGAAGATTCGCCTTTTTTTGGGATTGGCTGGACAAATGCTGTTTTCCAACTGCTCGGAACGAGCCCAGAAGAATAGGATAGATGGAAAAGCTTACGCAAGGGTTTTGCCAGCGTGGAAGAACACCTCTTCAGAATAATAGCGAGGATACCATCCGGACCAGCGGATTTATGTATGTTGAGATTCTTTAGGACTCTCGCCACAGCACGAGTGCGGAAGAAGATTTGTCCCATAGAATCATTGACGCGCTCAAGAGCTGGAGGAGTCATGACACTCTCTGGCAGCGAAGAGTTGGAGGCGAACTGCCTAGCAAAAACGTTAGCTTTTGCGAGAGAGCTAACAACTGGAGTGTCATTGTCAACGAGCGTTGGGACCGAGGAAGAAGAAGAATTCTTCATATTTTTCACAAATGACCAAAAATTCTTACTGCCTTTGGGACATTGCAGTATTTTTTGCCTTAATTTTTGGTCATGCAAAAATTTGGTCCTTCGAATATGGGCATTGCAGGCCTTCCTGGCTTGTTTAAACTTGTTCCGGTTTTCCTCAGTTGGGTTGGCTCTAAAACACCGGAACTTTACATCTTTTTCCCTGATAACCTCTTTACAGCTTGGATCAAACCATGACTTTTCCTTAGGTTTAATGCTTTTAACCCTATTCGGGATAAAAGTTTTCATACCCACAATAATCATATTAGTAATCATATCTGTGCTGGAGTCTACGTCACTATCGAGGAAACATAGTGACCAGTTAAAGATCCGGTAAAAGTTGTTGAGACCGTCCCAGTTGGCTTTCTCGTATTGCCATACGGTTCTCTTCGGAGCTCTTTCTTTAACTGGATTAGTTTGACTTGATCTTGTTTTTGTGGATAAACAATTCAATGTTTCAGTTAATAAGTGTGAGCTACCAATACTTCAGAACTCAATACATCACTGTGCCATAGAGGCCGATCTAAGTTTTTATAATTATTTAAAGAAAAGTAAATCAGAAAATTCGAAATATGTACACTGTTATAAGGATGCCGATTTTGATGCAATCAACGCGTATTTGAACTCATTATCTTGGGGTGATATAATGAATCAGCCTGATTTAAACGTGGCTTACGATACATTTAAGTGTGTCATGAAAGATACAATTGAAACATTTGTTCCAAAGAAGAAACTACCATCAAACTCGAATCCTGTTTGGTTTAATAAAATCAAATTCTAATCTGTTTACACTGATGACTTACATACTCAAAATCTTTTTAGTTTGGGTGGCCTTAGGATAAATATAGATGAAGTCTACGTTGCCTTGAAGCAAATTGATGTTTCAAAATCCACGGGACCAGATGGTTTTTCACCATTTTTTCTCAAAAACGCAGCTGATTCACTAGCCAGACCACTGGCAATAATATTTAATCATTCGCTGGAAAATGGTTTTTTCTTAAGTGAATGGAAGATTTCATTTCTAACCCCTGTATTTAAGGCGGGATCAAAACAAAATATAGCAAACTATAGACCAATTTGCAAAATCTCGGCTATCCCGAAGATATTTGAATATTAAACAAAATTTTCATACAAGTTTACTTATTTTAAGATTTTGTTGCACCAATGAAAAAAAATCTCCAAATTAGAAAACTTAAATTGCTTTTATTTCAAAACTATTTTTTGGAATTGCAAGATTTATACGATTATGAGTCTTTATTTAAATATTCTTTTGAAATTAAGCACAGCTGCAGTCAGTCTCTGTTTGCCTTTGCCTTAATTGCAGTCAATACCTATTGCCTAACGCTAACCTTCTTCAGTTCGTTTTACATCGTCAGTCTACAAGCATCTTAAAGTCTTCGTTGTTCTATTATGTGAGTACTTATTCATCGATATCCAAAAATTGTATTTCATTTAATATCAAGTCGGTAAATAAACTCTAATTTTGTGTTTGAGTAAATATATCAGTTTGATGTGTGTTTTTTTCTTATTTGAAAATAATTTTGGTTTCTGAAAAATTTTCAATGTGCTTATAATATTTTCATACTGCGCAATAATAATAGATCAATGATATGCGCACATTGTTATATATATACTTACATATTCGCACATTTATTTTAATTGAAAATTGTTCAGAGAAACCAAAATTATTTCCCATTAATACTAAAAAAAAGAATATCAAAATCAATTGTTCAAGATGTTAAAATAATATTAAAATATTGCTATCTTTACACGCCAATATCAGAAGGGTGCATTCTTATGTACATAGGTACAAGGTACATACATATCCCAGTGCAAAATGTATTCTCATTTTACATTGCTATATGCACGGTTCATTAAAATTGATCATAAGCCTGACGAGGGGTTCTTGTATGAAATTTTTTTTTAATATTAATATAAATTGAAAATTCTTTTCACAACTAGTAAGAATACTTAAATAAACCCTCATTAACGTTTAAATCATGCAATTCAAAAAAATACTTTTGAAGTTACCGCATTTTAAGTTGCACCAATGAAAAAAAATCTCCAAATTAGAAAACTTAAATTGCTTTTATTTCAAAACTGTTTTTTAGAATTGCAAGATTTACACGATTATAAGTCTTTATTTAAATATTCTTACTAGTTTGGAAAAGAATTTTCAATTTAAATTAATATTAAACAAAATTTTCATACAAGTTTACTTATTTTAAGATTTTGTTGCACCAATGAAAAAAAATCTCCAAATTAGAAAACTTAAATTGCTTTTATTTTAAAACTATTTTTTGGAATTGCAAGATTTATACGATTCTGAGTCTTCATTTAAATATTCTTACTAGTTTTGAAAAGAATTTTCAATTTAAATTAATATAAAACAAAATTTTCATACAAGTTTACTTATTTTAAGATTTTGTTGCACCAATGAAAAAAAATCTCCAAATTAGAAAACTTAAATTGCTTTTATTTCAAAACTGTTTTTTAGAATTGCAAGATTTATACGATTATGAGTCTTTATTTAAATATTCTTACTAGTTTTGAAAAGAGATGCCCGTCAGCAACCAGCGTAGTCCACACACACATCACTATATTAACCGTTGCTTATACGTCTTTTGCTGTTTTGCAGTGGATTGTTTCGTCGTCGTGCGTATCAATAAAATTAATTTCTCAACTTTTTTTCTATTTTGTCGGTAAGTACCTAACTATTTTGGCCTTCATTTACTTTAAATTAATATTAAAAAAAAATTTATAGAAGAACCTCTCAAGTTTATTTATTTTAAGATTTTTTTTTCAATGATACCTAAAACTTAAAATGCGGTAACTTCAAAAGAATTTTTTTTTAATTGCATGATTTAAATGATAACGAGTCTTTCTTTAAGTATTCTTGCTAGATGTGAAAAGAATTTTCAATTTAAATTAATATCAACAAAAAATTTCATACAAGAACCTCTCGTCCGGTTCATTAAAATTGATCATAAGCCTGACGAGAGGTTCTTGTATGAATTTTTTTTTTAATATTAATATAAATTGAAAATTCTTTTCACAACTAGTAAGAATACTTAAATAAACCCTCATTAACGTTTAAATCATGCAATTCAAAAAAATACTTTTGAAGTTACCGCATTTTAAGTTGCACCAATGAAAAAAAATCTCCAAATTAGAAAACTTAAATTGCTTTTATTTCAAAACTATTTTTTGGAATTGCAAGATTTATACGATTATGAGTCTTTATTTAAATATTCTTACTAGTTTTGAAAAGAATTTTCAATTTAAATTAATATTAAACAAGATTTTCATACAAGTTTACTTATTTTAATATTTTGTTACACCAATGAAAAAAAATCTCCAAATTAGAAAACTTAAATTGCTTTTATTTCAAAACTTTTTTTTTGGAATTGCAAGATTTATACGATTCTGAGTCTTTATTTAAATATTCTTACTAGTTTTGAAAAGAATTTTCAATTTAAATTAATATAAAACAAAATTTTCATACAAGTTTACTTATTTTAAGATTTTGTTACACCAATGAAAAAAAATCTCCAAATTAGAAAACTTAAATTGCTTTTATTTCAAAACTTTTTTTTGGAATTGCAAGATTTATACGATTTTGAGTCTTTATTTAAATATTCTTACTAGTTTTGAAAAGAATTTTCAATTTAAATTAATATAAAACAAAATTTTCATACAAGTTTACTTATTTTAAGATTTTGTTTCCTTTGTACAACTTAAAATGCGGTAATTTCAAAAGTATTTTTTTTAAATTGCAGTATTAATTGAAAGCAAATATAATGGAGCTGGTCAAAGAAAAATTAATATCCTGGAATATGGAGCATTTAATTGATGTTTTTAAAAGTGAGTAAATTGTATGTTTAACGCGATTCACTTCAATACTACTACATAAACCTTTTTTTTACTGACGCTTGCAAAATTTTCTTACTTATGTTTGTAAATATATAAACATTCATTGAATATTTATTTTTTAAAACAACAACACCTTAAGGCTTATCAGAAATAAAAAATGTATCTTTTTTAGTATGAGTTTTTTTTTATTGTTAAGAAAACTTATTGGAAGAAAACTTAAAATTAGATAAACTTAAAATGTATTCATTATGTTGTATTCATTATTATGTATTCTAGGGTCATTTTGTTACAAAATATAAAAAAATAAAAAGTTTATGTATTTTAAGTTTTCTTTCAATAAGTTTTCTTAGCAATAAAAAAAAAACTCATACTAAAAAAGAAACATTTTATTCCGAATACTTTTGGGAGTGACCGTGCCTAAACATTTGCCAAGCCTTTAGATTTTTTTATTTGTAATAAATTTTTAAACAAAAAATTTAATTGAATTTTGATTGGAAGTTTTAATCATGTTTATCAACAAAGTTTCTAGAAAAAGATATTACATTGAAAAATTACTCAGATGTTATTCACATTGTAAAAAATGAGGGCCAAGTTAATTTATAAGTTCAAATGGAGAAAATAAACCAATTTACTTATTTTTATTTCTTTGCTGAGCAAACTCAATGTAATAGTTAAGTTTATGAAAGCGTTAATTTTTAATGCACCTATGCACAATTTTACATTAGAAATTAAAAGTAATTAATAACATTTTTTTCCTACGCTACATCCTTTTCTGTCTATTTTTATTATTTTTTCGATTAGTTGAACTTAATAATTAGTATGCAAAATTTCAGTATATTTATCATTTCACTTCTACTGCTAGATGAAGAAATCGACGATGAAGCATTTATTCAATTAGAATATGTAAATGTTTGTGAAATTATATGAAGCTGAAGATCGCTGCATCCGAAGTTGTTTTTTTATTTAAAGTTGCAGCTCTCGAAAAGTATCAACGATATTGGAAAATTTTAAACACCAAAATGTTGGGCACAAAATTTCCCAGGGGCGATGTCCGCTACTTTTTAAAAATTTTATCCCGTTATATTTGTTTTTAATGGGTTTTTAAACTTTTCAGATTATTTTTTTGTTTAGACGTGCAGATAGACGAAACTAACGGTAAAAATAAAAAAACAAAAATTGTATCGTGAAGAGCGTCTTTTACTCTAGAGGCGATGTTCCTTACTTTTTTTTTTTTTTTTACTAAGCGTTTTTAACCATGAAACATAAAAACAAAACTCACAAAACTTTATACCGTTATAACTTCGGATCACCTAACGGTACCAAAAAAAAAAGTACATAGAAAAATTAGATTTTTTCAACTCTAGAGGCGATGTTTTTTATTTTTTTTAAATTCATGTTCTAAAGCCATTAATTTGCATAACAACAAATTATAATAAAGAGAAAAAATGACAAAGAAGATACGAACTGCATAGTGCATATACTAAAGGGTGAGCCTTGAATTTATATGACAACAATATTGGTCTTGTTTTTTTTTCTTTTTATTATAATTTGTTGTTATGCAAATTAATGGCTTTAGAACATGAATTTAAAAAAAATAAAAAACATCGCCTCTAGAGTTGAAAAAATCTAATTTTTCTATGTACTTTTTTTTTGGTACCGTTAGGTGATCCGAAGTTATAACGGTATAAAGTTTTGTGAGTTTTGTTTTTATGTTTCATGGTTAAAAACGCTTAGTAAAAAAAAAAAAAAAAGTAAGGAACATCGCCTCTAGAGTAAAAGACGCTCTTCACGATACAATTTTTGTTTTTTTATTTTTACCGTTAGTTTCGTCTATCTGCACGTCTAAACAAAAAAATAATCTGAAAAGTTTAAAAACCCATTAAAAACAAATATAACGGGATAAAATTTTTAAAAAGTAGCGGACATCGCCCCTGGGAAATTTTGTGCCCAACATTTTGGTGTTTAAAATTTTCCAATATCATTGATACTTTTCGAGAGCTGCAACTCTAAAAGAAAAAAAAGAAAAAAAATGCAGCGATCTTCAGCTTCATGAAATTATAAAGAAAACCGGCCCAAGAATTAAGTTTTGGAATAAATATGAAGCTGAATATAAGAAGAACGAAAACGTAAGATTAATTGAACATGTTCTTATAATTGTCAAAAAACTGCATAAATTTCATTGCAAAAAGAAAACGTCAGCATATTTCTTTTTCACTTAAAACATATTTCTCTGATTAGCATAAATGTTGGCAAAAAAATCATAGAAAGCAATTACGATCATTTAAAACAAATTTTACAAAGTCTAGCGGTCTGAAATTTATTTCAAAGCGACTGTTTGTTTTGGGCTTAAGTTTCGATTATCTTCATAATAAATTAGATATAAAAATTACAACTATTTTCTTAGATTTATTAAAAGTATATGCGTGATTTTGTTGATTCTTTAACCGAAGTTTAGTACCATAAGGCGATACGATATAAGGTGTTTATTCTACCTTGAACAACTGATCAATTTATACTTATATTTGGAAAAAAAAATATTTTGATCTACTTTTCTAAATCTTTTAATTCTAAGAAAGTATTTTTTTTACACTTCAGAATTCTTTGTTGTAGTGAGCTTAAAGCAAGCTGTATTCTAAAAGCATATAAATACTTACTATTCATATATTATATTTGAATTAAAATATCTTTTTAAAAAGATTTAAAATGCGTTTCATTTACTAGATTGATAATTTATCAACCAGAAGTACACTATCCGACATAACTCAACAATCTTCCCCTTGGACTTCAACAAACCTATCGTTGGACGAGGATTTTGAAAAAACCATTCAATTTGTAAGTACATTTTTAAGTTTTAACAGTTCCGTTCAGTTAAATCCAGCTTTGACCATAGCAAAATATCTTTTTCTTTTATTTAAATAAAATAATTGAAAATATTTCGTAAAAATACAGTAGATGACGGACATTTTATATAAGAAAGAAAAGTTCTTTTAAATATCACTAAGTCATTTCAAACAAGTTTCCAAAGGATTTGCATTCATTTATAAATATCGCTCATAATTTACCAAAAACAATCATTAAACTATGAATTTCTTTCACATTATCACGGGGTGGTTTCTTAAAGGCGTTTAATTTTCCAGGCAGTGAGAGAAATTTTGTACCAGCATAAATTTCTTAAATTAGTATTTATTTTACACGTATCTTTATGGAAATGTGCATTGTATTTCAGAATGTCTGTCTTATAAGCGAGTTTTTCTTATATGAGATTTTCTTACATCCGTCATCTACTGTAACGCATTTTGAACATTTTTTTTAAAAACATTTCACTGACAACCAATAAAAGTATTATTTCATTTCCTCATCTTCTAAATATGATAAAAAGGTCCTTGAAGATCAATCAAATCTAAAACAAACAGTTGAGGAATACTTATCCCATGGTGAAGGAAAAGTTCTCACAACATTTTTTAAAACGCATGGAAGACTAGACGACTTTCATAGAAACCGTTTAGTTTCTATAATTATTGCTAAAGAGTTTGAATCCGGGAATTTTTCAAATATCAACGACTTTAGAATATCAACAGAAAGATTCACACAACTAACCCAACAAATCATTGATGCTTTTCCAACTGAATCATCATCGACTTATTTTAACCCCTACATAAGAGAAACAAAACGAAAGGCATCTGGAAAGCTTTGGGAAAGATTGCAAACTTTTAAAAGAACATTGAGACGATCTAAAACGCCAGTAAACATTACCACTACAACCATTGTTAAAAATACCAATATCGATACTGAAAAAATAAATGACAAATTACAGTTCCTCTTTAATTACTTAGAACCATATGATAAGATTTTAGAGTTCTGGAAAGATACTGTAGAAGCAAGATCTCAGCTTTTTAAACAGGATCCAAATCTCACAATAAATTTGTATGTGGAAAAGTTCCTTTTTTAAAAAGTGCTGAGGGCTACAAGCTATATAAAATAGACTTTGAGCATCACTACAGAGACAAATGCAATAATTTATTACATAAGTGGGCCGAAACAAACACTAAACTAATAAGCATTGCTGAAAGGAAAAATAAACCTGAAATAAGAGAACTTTTAACACAAAAAAGTAACATCATTGGGTTCTTCCTTCTTCCACACCTCCTATCTACACCAGTTTTAGGGAAGAGAAAACTTTCACAGACCAAACGAAACACCAAGCTTGAAAGCGCCAATTCGTTTATCATTCATGTTTCGGTATGTCTATTTTTTTCAGTTTTACAAACTTGAAGTGCAACGAGTATTTGCCAACTTTTTTATTTAAGTATATAAATATCTAAAAAAAATTTTAAGCCTTAAGAAAGCAGCTGAGACTTCTTGCTTTAGTAAATGCAAGAAGTTTCCGGGTTTCTTGAGCAAGTTTCGCTTAAGCGGAGTGTTTACTAGATAGTTGGTTGACAAATACTCGTTGACGAAAAAAGCATTTTATATTAGCGGATTTTACTGTAAATCATTAAACGATTGTTTTTTTAAAAACCTATAAAATAAATTATCTTTTTCAGAGTTCAAGTTAAATCAAGGAGAAATTGGGAGAGTTGAGGGAACAACTTAAAAAAAACAAACAGACATTGCAACCGACCGTCCTTCTTGTCGGGGAAAGTAAAGCTGATATTACGGATGCCTATCTAGCTATAGATGATTCTATTTATAAATGCGAAGGTCCGATTGAAGCTGTGGATGTATGCTTTAAAAGCTACTCGGCGTTGAACGCTAAATTTCCGGAGTCGTCACATCATATTTGGATGCTGATCCAAAAACATATATATGACATCACCACAGAATATGACAAAAATTTTACAACAGTAAATGCTTTAATAAGCGATCTTGTAAGTTTAAATCAATAAATAATATATAAGTATTTATTATGTATTTAATATACATATATATTATAAAGTATATTTTATGAGTTTCCACTCTTTAACTCCCTTTATTTTTGAGATGGATTGCTTTAAATGTTTATATGCCAAACAAGCTGGTATTAAAAATATTAATTTAGATTCTAAAAAACTATATGTTAATGAAACAAACACACAACAAATTGAAAATGAGTATAAAGATGTTGTCAAATTGGACATAAATTCGCTTAGGAATGAAGCAAATTTACAACTTGTTTCTGAGCTTTACAAAAAAAATAGTATTTGTAAAAAAGATGTGCAGTATATAATAACTGCATTTAACTCATACTTCAAAAGTGATTTTATTAGCACAGTGCTTAAAAATATAAATGAAGAATACGTGCAGATTATGAACGACCGTTTTAAAGATATCTCGACGCAATATCAAAGAATTAAAATATTAAAAGAAAATTCGTTGTACTTTCCTTCTTTATCAACCACTATCGGTAACCGCTTGGACTATATTAACCTTGAAAATCGTACAGTACTTCAAAATATAACAGTTAAGGAGAAATATATATCTCTTAAGAGTAGTCTTATTGTGTTTTTAGAAAATACTTTGTATATGAAAACTATAGTACTCTCATGGCGAGTTTTATTTAGGGTTGCCCGGATCCTGGTGGTGGCGCTGCAAAATGTGAGGTGTAAAATTCGATTTGGTGAGTCTTTAAGCGTCGAAAATTGGTGGTAGGAGCAAGAGGAGACTATTTTTTGGATAATTGCATCCAAAAAATATCAATAAATATCATTTAAAACCTCCATAAGCTCTCCGCAAAAAAAAAGAGTAAGGGTTGCCGGCATACATTAGATGTCGCCCCATTCGACTTCCACCATGAGAGTACTATAGTTTTCATATACAAAGGAAAATAGTTCAGTTTTCGATCATGTCATAAATTATATGAAGACACTTGAGCTTGAAACAAATTCCATTAGTAATATCATGCAAACCTTATTTTGGAAGGATATATGCTCTAAATACCCTTCTCAAGGTATTATTTTACCCTTGCTTGTGTACTTTGATGACTTCGAGGTTAATAATCCCTTGGGATCAAGAACGGGCTACCAAAAATTAGGTGGCGTTTATATATCATTTCCATTTCTTTCACCACTTTACAGGTCTAAATTGGAAAACATTTTTGTTACATTGTTGTTTCATACATTAGACAAAAAAACATATGGAAATAGCGTATTTCGTCCCCTAGTTGATGAATTGAAACAACTTGAAAGTAGTCCTATAAACATATTTGATAAACAGATTTACTTTGTTCTTGTTTCGTGTATAGGTGATAACCTGGGGCTCAATTCCATGCTAGGGTTCACTGAAAGCTTTTCTTGCAATTTTTTTTGCAGAATATGTAAAATGCACAAAAACGTAGCACAAACTGCTTCCACACAAGACCCTTTCTTAATTAGAAATCCATACAACTACGCAGTTGATTTAAGGAAAAACGATGTGAAAAAAACTGGCATTTTATCACCCTGTATTTTTAATGAGTTAAGTAGCTTTCATGTTTGCCGAAATTTTAGTGTTGACCTTCTTCATGATCTTTATGAAGGAATTTGTGGTTTCGAAGTATCTTTCATATTGCATTCCTTTATTGTAAATAAATTGTTTTCGTTACAAACATTAAACAATAGAATTTTAGGTTTCTTTTATGGCCGGTTTGAAGGTTTAAATAAACCTCAAGAGCTCAGCATGGATAGTTTAAAAAATAATAAGCTAAGATATTCGGCTTCAGAACTAATATGGCTAATAAGATATCTTCCTCTTATTATTTCTGATCTGGTACCTGAAACTGACATCATTTGGGAGATTTTATTAACTTTGAAAGAAATAATATAATTACTCTTTTTAGAAAGTATTGACGAAAGTATTATTATTCAGTTAGAATACTTAATAGAACAACATCATACTTTATATTTAACCCATTTTCAAATGCACCTTAAACCAAAGCATCATTTTCTCACGCATTATCCTTTCTTAATGCGAAAATTTGGACCACTGAAACAGTTTTGGGTAATGCGACATGAAGCAAAGCATAAAGAATTAAAACAAATTGCAAGTTCTACAAGATCTCGAATAAATATTTGCCATACAATTGCTGAACGGATTCAATTATCTTTTTTCCAAAATAAATTTCAAAACGATTTTGAGAATAAAATATTTTCTGGGAATGAAATTAAAAACATTAACGCTTTTAAAGAATTTTCTCTTCATGTTGCTCAGCTAAAAAATGTTGATTTGATGCAAAGTTTTGCAGATGGGCAACAATTTGTGATGTTAAAGTCAAAACTGGAATGGTATTGGAATTTGAAAATATTGATAATTTTCCATGTTTCGGACTCATAGAATTGATTAGTGTTACTTCTAATTCAAGCATTTTTTGTATCTGCAAATTACTTAAAACTCTTTATTTTGATAGACACAGTTATGGGTATGCTGTAGAGAAAACTGATACTGCTAAGCTAATTGAATTTAAATTAAATGTAACAACTATTCATTCCTTGATCTTTTCGAATGAAGAATTTTATGTAACTACATAGAAACTCTAGGTTTCAGCAAGTTTTATGAAATGATTTTGTTTTAGTGCATCGTCCAGGGTTTTGTTCCAAACCTTCGCAGCTTGTTTAAGTCCATAAATACTTCCTCTTAGCTTACATACCTTGTGTCCTTCCTGACTTTTGTATCCGATATATATACATAATATATAAAATCATCATAGAATGGAACAAAAATAATACCTCTGTAACACACTATGCTATACTCTAATCAAATTTCCGTGACTAGTGTATTTTTAATTATTTCAGCAACTTTCATGTTTGCTGTTAAATTGCTTCATGATTTTCATGTTTTCAAAGTATCCTTCAAACTGAACTCGCTTATTTAAACTTATTTATTTTAACAAACATTGAACAAGAATAAACTATACATAGATACATTTTATGGCAATTTGAAAGATACAAATATATACTTATCTTAACTATGGCCACGTGCATACAAACATACATTTAAATGCATTTATTTTTTATTTAAAACATTAAAAAGAACAATATCATTTTCATGCTTTCAAATATAATGGAATAACTATCCATGCTCTTTTTTAATGAAGAGCCTTATGTGACTATTTTAAAAGTGTATTGTAGCGTAAAAAATAAGTGATTTATGCTGTCACATGGTCCTTAGCTTTTGTAGACAAGTTTTTCTTTTAATATTGAATATAGAGCTACATCCTATTCATATTCGGTTCATTAAAGGGTTCATAATTTGCAAAATGAAAAAAGAGTGGCATTATCATTGCATTTATTTTACGTTCGTATTAATAATTTATGTTTATAATTACCAAATTATTTAACTATGATATGATTACTTTAAGTTAAAGTTTAATTAATAAAAATTAATGAAATAAATTGTTTTAAAAATGCAAAATACTAATATCAAAGATTTTTATTTTTTTTTTTGGATGATGAGTTTAAGAATATTTCACTTTTGAATATTATGAAATATATAGAAAAATTACAAACTTAAGTTAATATTACTTAATCTTAACTTTAAAAACTGATAATATGATAAGCTTAGTAGAAACCAAAGAATAATTTGGTTTCCAGTAATTTCATCTTAAAACTTTTGGATTCCACATAAAATTTTGTATTCCACTTCGGATTGATCCTTTGCTGTTAAGGTTTTCTGGATTTTCAGCTGGTATTTTAAAATCGAGCTCCATTTTGAAGTAAATGGATGTCAAACAGTTTAAATAAAAACTAATCATTTGCGTTTGGGTTACCACAAATAAAAGAAAGTAAGTATAACATTAAAAGTAAGGTAAGTAGGTATACAGAAGTTAAATTTAATTAGTTTATTATGCTACAATAATTTCAGTAAGAATAGCTATAACTTATTGAAATTTTCCCATTAAATTTAGTTGAACTCGCATAAATTATAGGTAATGGCACAATAAATAAAGGTATTCCAACAATAACATTTGTTAAAAGGGCATTCTGGAATGTAAATTAAACTTATATTATTGGAAATTTCCCATTAAAATTAGTTGCAATCTCATAAATTATAGGTAATGGCACAATAAATAAAGGTATTCCAACAATAGCATTTGTTAAAAGGGCATTCTGGAATGTAAATGAAACTTATATTATTGGAAATTTCCCATTAAAATTAGTTGCAATCTCATTATTATAGGTAATGGCACAATAAATAAAGGTAGTCCAACAATAACATTTGTTAAAAGGGCATTCTGGAATGTATGTAAATGAAACTTATATTATTGGAAATTTCCCATTAAAATTAGTTGCAATCTCACAAATTATAAATAATGTCGCAATAAAGAAAGGTATTCCAACAATCGTCTTTGTTAAAATGTCATCCTAAATAGTTCAAATAGCTATATGTATTGGAGCTTTGTCCTCACGAAAAATTTAAATTAAAAAAAAGCAGGTCAAATAACAATAATTATAGTTAAAAATCCATTTTGGAAAGTAATTGAAACTGTAATTATTGCAGTTATCCCTTTATGTTTTGTTTGATTACTTCCACAATATCATAAAATAAATACTATTTGGTCATTCCAACAATAAATATGGTTAAAATTTCATTTCTTTTATTAAATACCACTGTAATGAATTGGAGATAAACTATAAAGTATTGCTAAGGTCTCCATAAAATATAGGCTACATTAAAAAACAGATTGTTATTTCACCTTTACTTTTAGTAAATGAACTAGAAATTGAATGGAATGGAATGGAATGGAATTGATAATTATACCAATACGATCCAAAACTATACCAATATAGTTATAGCATATATCCAATACAATTTATTGTATTTTTAACAATAAAAAGTTGAAGTCACGATTTCACCTATAAATATTGTTGAATAACACGTGAAAATACGGTTAAAATAACAATATGTTTTCTGAGTGTATACACAATAAAAACTCACGATTCTTATAATGATATTCAACATGATATTGATTCATATTTCGATACTTCTGCATACTCAGTTGATAATCCCTATAATATTCCAATAAAAAATAAAAAAGTCTTGGGTATGATGAAAGATGAAAATTCTGGAAAGATAATGAAGGAATTTATTGGGCTAAGATCGAAAATGTATTCTTATTCTGTTGAAGAAACGGAAGTAAAAAAAGCTAAAGGCGTCAAGAAAATAGCATTGAATGATATAAATTTAGCCAGCTATAAGGATTGTTTGTATAACAAACGAATTTTCCATGGTGAAATGTTTATTTTTCGATCTTTTGCTCACCAAATCTATACACAACAGCTAAATAAGATTGTTTTAAGTCATCTTGATGATAAGAGGTATATAAGGGAAGATGGAGTAAGCACCTACGCATGGGGTCATTATCAAATAAATACACATTGAAAACAAAAAAGAAATATTGTTAATTTTAAGTAAATTATTTTTATTTATTAACCTATTTATATAAGAAAAAAAAGTTGTATTGAACTAAATCAGCTAAATATTACTATTTGACTAAGAGGATTATAATTTATAATTCGATCATGCAGCATCAAACAATATGCTGAAGTATTAGGAGGTAATACTTTGGTTGTTTTAATTTCTAAACGAATGTCAACAGGTCCAGTTTTAATTATTTCACTCTGATGTCTGCAATCAATCACAAAAATAGGAGCTTGCAACTTAAAGAGCTCTCTTGTTAGCAGTGGTTCAGATACTAAGCTGTTATAGTATTTTCTTTTAAACTCACTGTACATTTGGTAAGGAATGCTTAAGTTGTTTTTCTCAAATGATATATTTTGATCTTCATAAGGGTAAACGTCAGAATTTAAATATGCCTTTACGTTGGGAACGTTACAATGATCAAAATAGGTAGGATTCTCTTTCAGTTGATTTCTCTTGTTAGTTTGTAACGCAACAATAATGTATCTAGGCTTTTTAACTTGTGAAGTGGTCTTAACATTCCAAACATGATGGTCACTTGTAGGTAGGGCAGGATATTCATATAAATCCCAATTACGAAATGCAATTTTCATAGTGTCATTATCATTTATAGACTTCAATTTATAGGTTCAATTTCAAAGAATCAGTAAGGTGAACATGCGGAACTTTCCATTGAACTTTGAGTAACGTTATCCTCGCTTGTTCATCTGCATCAGCTATTAGAGAATTTTCATCAGTACGAGAACGGGTTAGAATTAAGTCATGTCGGGCATTAGGAATTTTTTTTTGAAACAAAAATTAAAATATGGTCCATCTAAGTTTAATGAAGAATTTGGACACCAGCCTCCATTATACAACATAACACTTTCATTTTGATTCAAAGAAATATAATTTTTTATAGAAGTTGTGATTCCAACATTACGATTACTATCTATTTCAATACCATTCAGTTCATATCGGATCTCATCAAAGAGAAATGCTATACAATTGTTTACAAGTTGTGTCTTTTTGACTTCCGATCCATCATTTTTCGATACAGTCCCCTCAACATAAATGTAACTTTCCGAAGGTAATATATTGAGATTTTGATATTGCACGCAGATGTGGATGATGTCATTTTTGCCGAAGTTGTTTAAATACGGGGAATAGGAATGATATTCGTATTTTGAAATACTATCATCAAATGTTGGTTCTTGAAAAATATTCAGCATATCTTACTTTGTTAAATTGAATTTATTATTTTCTTTTCTTCAATGTGAATCCTAATGATACTAAGAATGATTTGTTTTCTTTTGATAGTGATTGTACTTTCTCTTTAGGAGTTATCGAAGTATTAATTATAGATCTCGGTAAACCTGGTCTTTTATAGAAATTACTGGAATCTGGGGCAATATTATAAACTATCATTTTTGATGATTAAGGTGTAATCGAATGGTTACTAATTCACCTCGGAAATTAATAAGGTTTCCTTCTTGATCTAATAAATTTATTGTAATTGAACTTATCTTCTTCACGTTCACTGGTAAATAAATAACATTTTTAGGCACCTCAATTATTTTATACCCCGGACTTACTTTGATTGAAAATTGATGAAGTATATGCGCAGGTTGACTATTTATGAATGTCCCATCAATTAAGTTACATTCAATTCTCACTGTATTGACACGATTGATATCAACGTATAGATCTGATTCATGCATTTGTTTTGCCAACAGTTTTCTTTTACTAAACCCTAAAAGTGAGCCAATCGAATAAGAATGTGAAAAATCTATATCTTCAGTGCAGTATATTTCACATTTCAAAGTGTTGTTATTTGCTCTGATTTTTACAATAGTTGTTTTATTTTTCTCTTTAAGTCCTTCTTGAATATAATTATTTATATCTTCAATTTCGTAAGAGCCAATTAGAAGAACTATTACATCAGTACCAATATGAAATAAATTATTCATTACATCTACGTTTGCTATAGAGTTGTATGTCTGGAAATCCACTAATCCACACACATAATTTGAGTCTAATATTATCGGTGGGAAATACTCTGTTGTCAGAGAAGACTTGTTTCCGCTCAGCGTAAGTGTTATCGACATTATCAATGTTATAGAAATGAAACAAATGATGTATTGTAAAGCTTATTTGTTTTGATTTACAAGAAACTCTAAGCATAAGTGTCCGCAATTAAAAGTATTAAAACTTTGTAAACATTTGTGATTATAGAAAATATTACTTTCATGCAAGTATCTTACTAATTCCTGGGGAGGTCTTAGATTACCAAAGCTATCAAAATATTTTACATTATTTTTATTTTTGTTATATGCTACCCAATGTGTACCGCCTCCACTATTATTATCTAAATTTATGATTCCACATTCTATTTTAAATGGGTTATTCGGTAATGCATCCCTCATGAAAACACCTCTGAAATTCGGAATATAAGTTTTACCAAAATTAAGTATATCTACGTTAGTAAGTGGACGGTTGGGTAGCATTTTTAATAGTTTTTTGATTCTAGTGAACTTAAAAATAATCCCAACCAATTTTTATACGGCTTTAGAAAAAGACCCTTTCCTTGCTTAAGTTTTATAGTTTCCATAACTTTATTGTGACGTTTATTTTTCTCAGATAAAATTTTATCGGCTGAATGTCTGTAATTTAAATTATTACTTTTACTATACGCTATATCGTGTTGGTCAAACAATCAAGGTAGCGGAGCACGAATTTGAAGTGGTGCAATCCTTTAAATACCTTGGGTCAATAGTAGCAGCCGATAATAATATAGAAGAAGAAATACGCGGGCGGCTGCTCAATTCCAACAAAGCCTACTATAGTCTGTCAAAGCTCTTCAAATCCAGAAATCTCACCATAACTTCAAAACTGCTGCTGTACAGGACCATGGTCCTGCCAGTACTCACGTATGGATCCGAGACTTGGGTGCTTAGCAAAAGACACTCCGACCTCTTAGCCGCGTTCGAGAGAAAAGTCTTAAGGAGAATTGTTGGCCCCATATGTGAGGAAGGGCGATTCCGGAGACGGTACAATCATGAATTGTACGCAATCTACCTTGAAGCAGACATAGTGACAAAAATTAAGCTCGGTAGACTCCGGTGGGCAGGGCACCTAGCTCGCATGAGTGAAGAGGAACCTGCTCGGAAAGTCCTTTGTGGTACATTCTATGGTAGACGGCAGCGTGGTAGACCATGCTTGCGCTGGAGAGATGGCGTAGACCAGGACGCCCGAAGCCTTGGGGTGCGCAACTGGATGGCGTCGGCTCAAGACCGGGATAGGTGGAGAGACTTGTTGAAGGAGGCCAGGACCGGACCCCGGTTGTCGAGCCGATGATGATGATGATATATCGTGTTCACGACAAGCTTCATCTAATTGATTGATCCCCCGATCTCCTCTAGCAAGACGCTTCTCAAGTTTGGTTCCGGGTCCACAAAAATTATAAGATGGGAGGTGTAGTTCAAATGGAAGATTGTTTATTAATGAGTTAACCAATCCGTTTCCCTGAACTGAGTTAGTAGAACTAACAGTTGATGTTCTAAAATCAATCATTATATAACTATTGCATAAGACGTGGGGAGCGATTATGAAACAATGATCATAAAACACGAAGACTTATATGAAAAGCTTCATTCAATAAAATGAAGTTCGTAAGGCAGCAAGAATCCATTAGCATTCAAAATTTTGACGGAAATATAAAACAAAAAAAGAAGCATGGAAAATTATTTCCTAATAGTATTCGAGGAATAATTGTAGGTCCATCTAATTGTGGAAAAACTAATGTTATGCTAAGCATTCTTTTAGATGTCTCTGACTTTAAGACCTAATTGCACCTATTCCACCCATTTAATAGTTGGGTTCTTATTCAGCAGAATCACTGTTTGTAGATCAAAAATTAAGTCTGTAATACATTTTTATTTAAATTTCTCTTTAAAAAATAATCTTTGGACCTTTGGTAGGTATAAGATAATGCTGGAGAGATTAAGCTTTATCGTAAGTCTAAATCTCCAGTCCAGTCTTGTAAGCTGCTAGTTAGCAAGTCCTTATAGCCAGTCGACTATTCTTGTTTTTAATGTTAAGTTGTTTATTAACTAACTATTAAAATACAAATGTGGTTTAGTTAAAAAAAAACGTATAACACTATCAATTAACTAAGTACATAATTATATGAAAACCAAGTTTTTTGGGTGGTGTGGGAAAAAAATCCGACATCTTAAAAAGGATTGAAATTTTGATTTTTGTATAAAATGATTCGCTAATTCCAATCAAAGGAGAATGGGCAAAAATATATATGTTAATCAAGTGCAATACCGAAAGGTCACAGATTTTTGTTTATATATTGCGTGAACCCCACGGTCTACAGTTCTGTGTCTATATTCAAAAATGAAGCTTTCAAACGTACTATATGTAGTTTGTGGACTCTTGACGCACAACTATTCAAATTCAGGCAAGAGTATGATAACCAGGGCGCCAAGGAATAATAACGGATTTTTGTAGAACACGGCAATACAAGCATTTTTTAATATGGGAGGGGGGTCTCTCTCCCCCCGCTTAGGCAGTAGGGGCAATTTAAAAAATATGTACGTTAAATGGAAAACAATTAATTAAAAAATAAACGGTAATACTAAAAATTAAGTATTATACGTTTTTTTAAAGCCAACATTCAATTCTATTAGTCAGTTTTTAAATCAAGTCAAAACTATGAATAGTTTTTGAAAAATTTAATTTTAAACTCAAAATTTGTGTAAAAAAAAGTTAAAAAAAAATTTTTAATTTCAATATTTCAAAACTATAAGTTTATAAATAATTTTTTTTTCAATAATTTGTTGCTCTTATTAATTTGCAATCAAAAACTGAAAACTAGATGATTTTATGCCTTTTAGTTTTTGAGAAAATTGAAAATAACCACAACTACTATTTTAATTTATTTATGTTTTTTTTTTTGCTTGAGTGGTCTTATTTTGATAGTAATAATGGTTGGTGCAAGTTTGGGTATATGCAACAGTAGAGTGTGTGCGAGTTTGGATGTATGCAACAGTGGGGTGTGTATGAGGGGCCATGCTGCCCCCCTGCAACCCCCCTGCTTGGGCTCACTATAGGATTTGGGGTGGGTGCAAGCAATTGTCTCAAGAACTAGAAGACAGAAAATCATCTAGTTTTCAGTTTTTGATCAAAAACAAATAAGAGCAATGAATTTAAAAAAAAACAGCAACTAATCTTAAAGTTTTGAAAAATTACACTTCAAAAATTTTGTTTAACTGTTTTTTGCCCAAATTTTGAGTTTAAAACAATTTTTTTCAAAAACTATGCATAGTTTTGACTTGATTCAAAAACTAGCTAATAGACAAAAGTGTTGGCTTTAAAAAAATGTATAAAACTTAGTTGTAAGTATTACCGTTATCTTTTAATAATTTGTTTTCCATTTAACGTACATATTTTTTAAATTGCCCCTACCGCCTAAACGGGGGAGATAGACCCCCCTCCCATAGTAAAAAAATGCTTGTATTACCGTGTTCTACAAAAATCCGTTATCATTTTTCGGCACCCCGGTTATCATACTCTCCCCCAAATTCATTTAATCTGTTAAATCATTTCAATATTCTGCCTAAACCCAATGGCTTACAGCCTTATGTCCATACAAAAAAAAATGATGTACTAGGGCCAAGCTTTTCAACGATATATATCTCATTCGTGGACACTAGATAGACCAAAATGCCCATTCTCCTTTAATCCATACATTTTATTGTGTTTTTTTCCATTTTCCAGAAAAATTATGCTCACAATCTTAATTTTTCATTTATTTTCAGAAGCATTGAATTTATATAAATAAATTATTAGGTACCTAAATAATTACGCACAGTTTTGAAAGAAATGCAAATAAATTTTTTTGTGTACAAATTGCTGAAAATAAATACAGCAAATAATATTAATATAGTTTTCTTCTCTGTTTTGAATTTTATTCAGATTTTAATTTATTTTTTTTAACAATTTTTTCAGTGAATTCTTGTAGAAACGCATACTTTTTTTTTGCAAAGTTTATGTTTATGTATATTAATTAAATAAATTTAAATTCAAGACCTTAATCTTGATTATTCGTTAAGGATTTTGGAAATTATAAATTAATTCCTGAACCTCTAATCAATTTCTTTTTATTAAAATCGATTTTTTTCGTTCTAAATCAATATTACCCATTTTGGCGTCTTAACTGTTAGATTGATCAAAAAGCATAATTGGGCACCATGAGGAGGGTTGGGGCAGTAAGTTGGTGGCGGCAAAAATCGGCAGACTATTTAGTCGGCGATAAACAAATCTGTTTTTTTTCTCTTAGTATATTGTATTGTTTGTGGTTCTTAATTTTTTTTTTATTCTACTTGTGAAGCTTGTTTAGCATGTATGTACATTGTACAGTTAAGTATGATATATGAAAATAATTATTGAATAATAATCTTGCTAACTAAAAAAAAACAAAAAAAGTTTTGTATACAGTTAAAGGCATCAGAGCATTCATGTGTTTTCTAAACTAAATGTAAAATGCAAATATCTGCGGTGAACATATTTCGAAAAGTCAGAAACCGACCCAAAAATCCAATTAAAATTTTCTTTATGCCTTAGAAATTTGAGATTTTTAGACCAACCCGACAAAAAAATTAAAATGAAAATTGACTAAAATAATTAAGTAGGTATCTATAAAAAAAATTGCATTAAAATTTTCTGAAACAGCCAATTTTTTTTGTTACTTTTCAAAAGACATAGTTTTCCAATTTTTGACTTTTTAAACATTCATAGCATTTTAAATATTTTTTTTAAATTTTCACATACATACATATAGTATACAATACTTACATTAAAAATCTATCGAATAAAAAAATAAACCTCCTAGCCCTTTACGTTTAGAATATAGCTTTTTGACCCTTCCGTACATTTGCCCCATTTTGCCCAACTTACTATTCGAATTTCAAAAAAATCTCAAATCTGCTCAACTTCAAAAAAATTCCAAACCGATGATATTTTTTACAACTTCCTATAGCTAGACACACCTACCTTCTCTTCCAAAACATATTTCAATCCAACCTTTGTACTCGTTCAGACATACATAGTACATACATACGTACATACATTCAAAAATGCTTCCTCGAAATCTTGCCGGAAAATTTCAACTCAAATAAATAAAGAATACCTACCTACCTGCCCCAATAATAAACTAAAATATATGTACATATCTTCAATTTATTAACACATACACATACTTTTCTTTCTCGCACAAACCGAAGAAAAAAATGTATTCGTATGTAGGCAAGAAAAAAAAACAGAACAAGCAAAAAATTCTGTCAATGAAGAAACTAGAAAAAAATGGATTTTCTCCCTTACTCTTTTGGAGCCTTATGAAAAATACAAAATCTCGTTTCTTCTGCTGTAAACATACAATTCTCCACTCCAGCCAACAGCGCCACCAAACAACAACGTGTCCTCCAAAAAAATGTTCACCATGAGAGTACTATAGTTTTTATATACAAAGGTACTATCCATTTCATATACAAAGCGTTCGTAACGAAAAAACCAGAAAAGAGCTCGAAAAATATTAACTTTACTGAAAGAATTTATATGAACGAGTATCAATATTATGATTGTAAAAGCATAATAAAAAGTGTTTATTTCTAAATCAGATGGAACACATATAAAAAAACTTAAATATTCATGTGCGTTGTATATATATATATATTTTATATGGCCATTGTATATAGATTTGCATAGTACTCTCATGAACACGTTCCAAACGTTGTGTGATGTGGTCGTTTGAGGGCGCACTTGTATATACACAGAAACAGCAACCAAAATATCTATATACAAAGAAATGACCCTTTTCTGGTGTTTTCTTATGGGAAATGCATTGCACGACAAATTGAAAAAAAATCTATCTCCAATTGAGGGTTCACGTGTTGACTACCAAGTGCCGTGCTACCAAGTGCCAATAGTTTTTTTTTTTCAGTATTAACCAATCGAACTACCTTAACGACTTAATCTAAACAAAAAAAAGCTTTGAGAGCACTCTAGTGAGAATTTCCTTTCAATGCGCTCAATTCACAGAGCACTCTAGTGAGAATTTCCTGTGAAGGAGCTCAATTCACAGAGCCCTCTAGTGACTATTTCCTCTCATTTAGCTCAATAAGCAGAACCATCTAGTGAGAATTTCCTTTCAATTAGCCCAATTAACAGAGTCCTCTAGTGAGAATTTCTTTGCAATTAGCTCAATTATTAACAGAGCATTTTTAAATGGTTTCGATTTACACTAGGTGTATTTTTTCGGAGTATGGTTGTACAATAAGCTGGGAAAGAGGAAATTTTCTTGTACTTGGTTTAGGTACTTACTTTTTCGGAGACGTATTGCAATGGAGACTTTTAAATCAACAAGTTCCTCTGATGGCAAAATAAGGAATTGTATCTGAATGTACACAAATTATTTTTGTTTGTTGTTTGATTTCAAAAAGGATGGTGCATTATTTTATTTGTAATTTGTTAGATACGTTAATAGAAAAGTTCTCAATTAATGTCAATATTGTTGTCGGTCGGGAACCCATTCACTCTATAGTACGAAGTAAGTGGCAACGGCAAGTGATGCAATGGAACAATCTCACCCAGGCAGGCAGATGAACTAGCCGGCCTAGAAGTAATTTACCATTGTATATAGAAACTATAGTAGTACTATGGAACACGATTTTAAGTTACCTTTCTCTCTCTTTTGGTGGCGCTGGTGTTGCCTAAAAAGCAGATTGCAGAGATCGAAATGAAGGTAGGCAGAAAGAATATAAAATAATTTATAGAGTGAGAGGAATAATTATTTTGATTCTGACAGTTGCTGACAACAATTAGGCAGGGTAAAGGAGATAGGTGAGTCAGCTGATGGGTGTTATGGCAACGAGGGGAAAATGAAAAGAATGTGGATTTATTCAACGCATTTTGCATTTTTCATATATGTAGAAGTATAGATATAGCTATATTATTTTCAATTTTCAAATAATTTCGTGTATTTTATTTGATTTTGTGAGATTTGAGTTATTAAGAGAGCTATGTTGCATTTTCATGTCTAACAGATACATTTAAAGTTTTTTTTTCTTGCTTGTGGTAGAATTTACTATACGTACATATTTGGTTTTCGTGAACTATGTACGCTGCGAAGTTTCATGTTTTACAGAAACATTTATATTTTTTTTTCTTGCAAGTGATAGATAGAATTGTACAATAGGTACGTATTTGATTTTTGTCATTTGTTTACAGTCATATTTTTATGATATCTTTTTTTATTTCTTTTTTATAGGTACATGATATCCTTTTAATTTCTCAAATCTGAAGAAATGGCTAGATATTTGAAAAATTAAAAGAATACAAACAGAATTAATAGTTTAGCAACAATTTTTTTGTTTTGAACTTTTCTGTTAAAAAAAAGGTTTCTGTACGAATTTTCAGCAGTAAAATTTAAACAAAAAATGTCACGTCAATTTTAAAAAATTTTAAGTAAATTTGAGATACCGCGTGAATTTTAGTATTTTAAGCAAATTGAAAAATTTCACCTGAATTTTCAAGTTTAAATAATTTTCACGTGAATTTTTGTAAATCAAATGAAGTTAAAAATTTCACGTGGATTTTTGAAAATCAAATGAAATTAAAAATTTCACGTGGATTTTCATAGTTCTCAATGAAACTTAAAATTTTAAAAAGTTCTTTAGTAAATTAAGTATACCTACATATTTAATTCCAAAAATTTCACGTGAAATTTCAAAAGCTTTAATCATTAAAAAAAATTTCACACCTAGTTTTAATTGTGAACTTTAAATGTTCTGAATAATTTTAAAATGTTCACGTGATGGATTTTCAAAGAATTATATAATTTTTGTAATTTTCACGTGAATTTTCCAAAAAAAAAACACGGAACTTTAAAAAACACGTAGTTTTAATGTTCCAGGTTATTTCTCAAGAAATTACATAATTTTATAAATTTCAAGTGAATTTTCAAAAAAAAACACGGAACTTTAAAAAACACGTACTTTTCAAAAAACTTATACTTAATTTTACTATTCTAGGTGTATTTTCAAAGAATTATAACATTTTATGAATTTCACGTCAATTTTCCAAAAACACGTCATTTTACTGTTCACTGTTTTAATATTTGACGGGAATTTTTAAAAATTCTTGGATTTTCAAGTCCTAAACAAATTATAAATAACACGTGAATTTTCAAAAGAAATTAATAATTTTAAATTTTCACGGTGATTTTCATGTTTCTTAAATAAACTAAAAATTTCTCGTTAATTTTCAAATCTACGTAAAATTTGAAAAAAAGTTAATAAAATATTTATAAATTCCTTTCATTCTTACTTCCATTACAAATCAAAAAATAAATAAATCCTCGTTAACAATATTTTGGTATGTACCAAGTGGCAACCCTTCACATTTGTTCATACATGCCTTTGCTGGCCTTGTGCTATACAATTTTCGTATTTCCTCTACCCAAATAGAAAAGAATTCATATATTTCCCCTTTGTAAAACAGAGAAAGATTGAAAAATCAGCAAGATTCCTAACTCCCTCCAACTCCCATAAATTTACATTCCAATTTTATACATCGTTCTCTATCTTCTGTTATTTCCTAAACACTCATATTTATTATTCTTTCTCTTTGTGACTACCCCACTTTCAAGTCTACACTCGTCTCCACTTCAGGTTGGAAAAAGCTTCCGTCCGTCTCATCAGAGGTAGCGTCGTTCGTTCCTCTCCATGATAGTTACCACGTTTACAAGCAGAATTGAGAGCTCGAGTTGGATTAAGGTCGAATTTTCGACCCAGGTTTTTCGTCATTTGAGTTGAGCACTCCAGTTAGAGTTTAGTTGAAAATATGTTGAGATGACAGCTGCTGGTGTCTCACTCACACAAACCTCAGATATTTTGCCAATGCCATACCAACTCCTCAACTCAAGTTTTTCAGCACAAATTACGACTCGACTCCGCTCCTGAAGCGGAGTCGAGTCGGTTGAAGCTCGTTTCAACTCAACACAGGTATACAAAGGGGCGAAGCGAGCTTGAAGCTCGCTTCAATACCTCTTGTAAACATGGTAAGTACTATTCCATTTCATATACAAAGCAGTTTGCTAAAAAATTTTGGATCTTGTATTCATTCTTTGTGATGAACTTAATGTGTCAGTAAGTGAAATTGTTCCTTATTCATTGTTGAAAAACTCGATTCATCATAAGGAATTATATATATGTAGTTCTTTTTACTCTTACAAATATTTAAAAAATGACACTTCATCTGTCAGTGGTAAAAGTGTAATTTGGACTAAGCTCTTTCTTAAAGTTGAAATTTCTTTTGAAAAAATTAAGCCAACATTTTTAAAAGTTTTTAAAACAACTCTTCTTGCAATAGAAATTCCTTTTGTGCTCGAATATCTCACTTTGCTGTCCAAGGTAGGAGGTATTTTTAAGTTTAAAAAAAATCGAATATCTATCTATGGAATATCCTTATGAACAATAAAAGAGGGATAAAGAACACTTCACCAGAATCTAACAATATAACAAAGAAACACGATTCGAACAAAATGGCAGTTGGAAATATGTCGATCACTCAATTGCAAGAAAAAAAAATTTCAAATTAATTTTTTTCAAAATTTTACGTAATTAAGTGCTAATTTTAATTTCAAAATTCAATGTTGTTATTAATTTTAAGTCTAATAAATTCTTAAATTGCTTCGTTACAATAAAAATAAATGTTTTTCTTAGAAAAAGGTGGTTTTGGTTTTTTTTTAATTTCTTGAGAACGACATAAAATTTTTGCATCCGGTTTTCTTATTTAGACTTAAAATTAATAACAGCATTGAATTGAAATTAAAATTAACACTTAATTACGTAAAATTTTGAAAAAAATGAATTTGAAATTTTTTTTTCAATTTTTTTTTTCAAAATTTTGACTTTGAAAATTAATATTTCAAAAACTATTTCTTAGAATAGATTTATTTAAACACAGAATGAAAGAAAAAGTTATTGGCTTTTCAAAAACGTATCGCACAGCATTGTGAATGAAGCCGTTGATTTTAAATAATTTTTTTCCCATTTTAAGTCAGTTTTTTCGAAAATTGCCCCTCCCAGCTAAACGGAGGGGAATAGACCCCCCCTCCCGTACG
This sequence comes from Syrphus vitripennis, assembly GCA_958431115.1. Classification (NCBI taxonomy): domain Eukaryota; kingdom Metazoa; phylum Arthropoda; class Insecta; order Diptera; family Syrphidae; genus Syrphus; species Syrphus vitripennis. The sequence continues at coordinate 48,086,217 of OY288110.1, read as the reverse complement.
ATTTTTTTCTTGTCTCAACGCAACCTACATGCCCTAGCATTTTGTCGCATTGCTCATGACTCACCCTGTATAAACTCATGATTCTTTATAAAATTTGCATTCATTATAATTCACATATTTTTTCAAACGCAAATCATTGCATTTACAAACTATGTCTTCCGGTGATACTCCTAATATAAATAATGATGTTAGTAACTCTGAGCTTAGACATGATAGCTCGAAGCGTTGAAGATTCTAAAAAAGATATTCAGGCCGAAATAAAAGAAGTTTACGATACTGTAATTAGCATAGGATCTGTCAATGAAGTCGAAAAATAAGTCAATAAACATGAAGAAAAAATTAATTTACTGGAGTGTCAACTACGAAGAAACAATGTTGTTTTATTTACCCTTGAAGAAAAGGAGAACTCTATAAGTGAACCAGAGTCAATGGTTTTAGATATTTTACATACAGCGTTTGAGATAAATATATTGTTACAAATTAACCAAAAAATCTTTATTTCAATGAAAGTTACAAGAACTACTTAACCTAATAGCCTTTTCACACCAAACTCAAAACGCGGTTTTCAGCTAAAAGTTTTCGAAAACACGAAATGCGTTCACACCGCATATTACGTGTTTTCGTTTGTCATTTCAATTTTTTGACAACACTACTGTCAAATTTTGTATTGAAAAATTAAAAACTTATTTGTGTTCACATATTTGCAACAATAAATGAATGCTAAACAAATTAAACTAATTTATATACACATAAGAAAATTGAAGAAAACATGAATATTTTGTTAAACTTCTTTTTCTTATCTGAAAACTCTTACATGAGAATCAGAGGAAAGAAATTACTTATCATAAAAAGTTTATCAACAAAACAAATCAAAAACTTAAATAATATTTACAGTCAGCTGTTTTTAATTTCTTTTGAAAGCATTCCATCAATTTCTTTCTTGTCAATTTTTGGGCGCTGAATATTCCATAGGTGTGTTTGATTTAGTTCATCTATGAGTTTCCACAAGTTTTCGACCGGTTTTATATAAAACTTGTAGTTTATGAAAACCTGAAGCTACAAAAAATGTATGCGAAAACTTGTGTTTTCGATTAGGTTTTCATCGAAAACCGATGTTTTGGCGAAAACCGTGTTTTCGGCTTGGTGTGAATACCCTTTAAGTCGACCACGCTGCTTGCTATCAGAACCAGAAATCAGAATGACTTTTTCTCTTGTCAATCTAGTTGTCAGTTGAATTGGATCTGTTTGAGTTTGTTATCGATTTCGTCACATTGCCCCCCTCTTATGCTTAAGGCTCCGAATTAAGCTGATGGAATTTCTTCAAGCGGTTGAAATGAATAATTTTGTCAGTCCTTCCTTTCTGAATGCCATAAACAACGTCAGAAATCCTCTGTAGAACCTCATATGGGCCATCCCAGTCTGATTGTAATTTTGGACTCTTTCCTTTTTTCCTCGTCGGATTATAAAGCAAAACCAACGTTCCCGGGACCAAAGTTTGCTTAGTGCTCCGCAAGTCATATCGATGTTTCATTTTTCGGCTGCTGTTAACGCCATCTATGAGGAAAGCACAACTGTAGCTCCCTACAGTTTTGCTTCACTCTCCCAACACACCCCTTTTACTTTAACACGTATATAGTTTACATAACTACGTAACGTAAGCGAGACGAACGAACGAGAATATAATGTCTGCCCTTCCGGCATTTTCGATTAGCATTCTTCGTTTACCACTTGGCCGGTTGGCATTCTTTTCTTTTTTTCTAAAAGTTTTTTTTTTTTAAACTAAGTATAACAAAAAATTATAAAGCTAAATTAAAATTAAATTAAAGAAAATAAAAAAATACACTTAATTCACTAAAAATAAAAGCGAATTTTAATCTTTATGTCCACCTTACAAGGGCATAAAGGTGAATTTATTTTTTTGGAATAATTCCTTGCACAAGCGCAAGTAAAAGACAGCGTGGGATTTTACAAAGCAATTCGTTGCTCTTGTGCAACGTGCCGTGGTAAGCGACAGGTTCCACAACCCCTTTGGCCAATAAGTGTGCCGAACATTGGTCCATCGAGCCACGATAAGATATCAGATCGCTATCTACAAGCCACTTGCAGCCAGTGTATATATAATATATATATTTATAATCGCCATCACGCTGCTCGTCGTCGTCACGTCACCACATATACATTTATTTGTATATAATAGCCACGTGCGGCAGGGAAACCAGCAACGTGCCCATATATACATATATGTATGTACTAGCCACGTGCGGCCAGTGTAGCTGTACATAATATACGCTGTCACGCTGCCCAGTGGTACACCATCATCATAGTCGCCACGCCAACCATATATACATATATGTATGTACTAGCCACGTGCGGCCAGTGTAGCTGTACATAATATACGCTGTCACGCTGCCCAGTGGTACACCATCATCATCGTCGCCACGCCAACCATATACATATATATGTATGTACTAGCCACGTGCGGCCAGTGTAGCTGCACATAATATAGGACGTCATGATGCCCAGTGGAACATCATCATCATAGTCATTGCTGCGTCATCATCCAAGCCATCGATATCATTTGTATGTACCCAACCCATAAGGCTACATATAAAGCACCGAAGAAAATCATCATCATAGTCATTGCTGCGTCATCATCCAAGCCATCGATATCATTTGTATGTACCCAACCCATAAGGCTACATATAAAGCACCGAAGAAAATCATCATCATTCAGTTACAATCATCAGAGGATCATCAGAAGCAGTCGTAGAGTAGTAAAGGTAACCATAATTACAGTGCTTTTATCTTTATATACTTTTATATCCTTTTTATGAAAACAAAAATTTACTATTGAACATACATACATACATATAATCAAGCATTATAATTTTTTCTTGTGGTTTGGTTGCAAGCGGCTCTGGGGGTTGATTTTTTTTTAATGCAATTAAATTGGCAGTACCATTTTCGTTTGCACGCGGGTGCATTTTATGCACTGTCGAATTATATTTAAAATTTAGCATACCTACTACAAAGGTGCCATTTTAAGTTTTTAGTGACTGCACAAATATTCTTCTTTAGATTTAAAAGAATCCTTTTTATCAGTTTAAAATCAGAAAGGGTTGCCGTCTGATATTTCTGTGACTTTGAAAATATTTTGAGATTTTCAGATATTTTTTTTACGTATCCGGTTGCACTTGTATAGTGCATTTCTAAGCTTTTTATAGGCTTTTATTTAAAAATATTTTGAGAATTTCAGATATTTTTTTTTACGTATCCTGTTGCACTTGTATAGTGCATTTCTAAGCTTTTTATAGGCTTTTATTTAAAAATATTTTGAGATTTTCAGATATTTTTTTTTACGTATCCGGTTGCACTTGTATAGTGCATTTCTAAGCTTTTTATAGGCTTTTATTTAAAAATATTTTTGAGATTTTCAGATATTTTTTTTTTACGTATCCTGTTGCACTTGTATAGTGCATTTCTAAGCTTTTTATAGGCTTTTATTTAAAAATATTTTGAGATTTTCAGATATTTTTTTTTACGTATCCTGTTGCACTTGTATAGTGCATTTCTAAGCTTTTTATAGGCTTTTATTTAAAAATATTTTGAGATTTTCAGATATTTTTTTTTACGTATCCGGTTGCACTTGTATAGTGCATTTCTAAGCTTTTTATAGGCTTTTATTTAAAAATATTTTGAGAATTTCAGATATTTTTTTTTACGTATCCTGTTGCACTTGTATAGTGCATTTCTAAGCTTTTTATAGGCTTTTATTTAAAAATATTTTGAGATTTTCAGATATTTTTTTTTACGTATCCGGTTGCACTTGTATAGTGCATTTCTAAGCTTTTTATAGGCTTTTATTTAAAAATATTTTGAGATTTTCAGATATTTTTTTTTACGTATCCGGTTGCACTTGTATAGTGCATTTCTAAGCTTTTTATAGGCTTTTATTTAAAAATATTTTTGAGATTTTCAGATATTTTTTTTTACGTATCCTGTTGCACTTGTATAGTGCATTTCTAAGCTTTTTATAGGCTTTTATTTAAAAATATTTTGAGATTTTCAGATATTTTTTTTTACGTATCCGGTTGCACTTGTATAGTGCATTTCTAAGCTTTTTATAGGCTTTTATTTAAAAATATTTTTGAGATTTTCAGATATTTTTTTTTTACGTATCCTGTTGCACTTGTATAGTGCATTTCTAAGCTTTTTATAGGCTTTTATTTAAAAATATTTTGAGATTTTCAGATATTTTTTTTTCGTATCCGGTTGCACTTGTATAGTGCATTTCTAAGCTTTTTATAGGCTTTTATTTAAAAATATTTTTGAGATTTTCAGATATTTTTTTTTCGTATCCGGTTGCACTTGTATAGTGCATTTCTAAGCTTTTTATAGGCTTTTATTTAAAAATATTTTTGAGATTTTCAGATATTTTTTTTTACGTATCGGGTTGCACTTGTATAGTACATTTTTAAGCTTTATTATAGGCTTTTGTTAAAAAATATATTTTGAGATTCTCAGATATTTTTTTTATCACGTCGCATTTCCTATAGTGCGTTTACAGAACCTTGCTTTCCTTTAAAATATTTTTTGAGATCCTAAATCCAATTCACATCCGCCTTGAATTCTAGCTATATATTTTTTTTTTTAAATCATGAGTTTTCTCACCGATTTTATTCACTCAGCTGATCAGCTTGTCAAATATGCAGCTGCTTTTAAGGAGATTCCTGAAAGCAAGCATGCGATGACCTCATTGAAGGTTCGAAAAATGGAACTAAAGGAGTTGTGGTCTGAAGTTAAGAGCAAATATTTAACATGTCTTCGTGAAGAGTCAGAAAGTGATAAATTTGAAGCAGAAACCCTAGAGGAAAAATATAATTCCTCAAATGAAACTTATGTAAATTGCTACGTGCAGATTATTGAATGGGAAGATAAGCTTTCCAAATCTATGGAACAAAAGTCAGATACTGCTAAATCAACTTCAGTACCAACCCCTGACAATAATACTCAGACAAAATCCTATGGTGTCAAATTACCAGTATGTGATACTGAAACATTTAGCGGTGACTATCTCAAATGGCCTACGTTTCGAGATATGTTCGAGGCAATTTACATCAAGCATCCTAGGTTGGGGGAGGTGGAAAAACTTTTCCATCTCAGGTCAAAAACTACTGGAGACGCTTTTAGTGTTGTAGAAAAATTTCCCTTGATGAACTCAAGTTTTGAATTGGCCTGGGAGGCTTTGCGTGCTACTTATGAAAATAAGCGAATTATTGTAAATAATCAGGTGAAAACCTTACTAAATTTACCATCTTGTCCATCTGAGTCCGGAAAGGCTATTAAAAATCTTCAGCGTCACATAAATGATAGCTTAGCAGCACTTAATGCGCATGGGGTTAATGTTTCTGGTTGGGATCCGATTTTGGTTTACACTTGTTCAAACCGTTTGCCCCCGAACACACTTTCTTTATGGGAGCAATCTTTAGCTGATCCTACAGCCATACCTTCATGGAAACAAATGGATACATTTCTAAGTGCTCGTTTTCAAGTTCTTGAAACAATCGCCGACGTCATATCACCTGCTATTTCGACTTCTGAAAAATTTGTTAAAAGCCAAAAAGTTACTTCGCAATCAAAACATAGAGTGAATACTTTTCATGCCAAACATCAAACGTCCTCCTGCAAGCTCTGTTCAGGGAAACATTTAATTAGCAAATGTTCCCAATTTTTAGCAATGAATCCTTCCGCGAGATATGATATAGTCAAAAAGAACAATATGTGTGTCAATTGCTTATCAGCGAAGCATAGTTCAAATGCATGTCAAAGTCAATATACGTGCTCAAAATGTAACAAACGTCATAATTCCTTGTTACATTTCCAAAACACCGGATCACCGGTTTCGAACGTAGTGCAAAATCGTTCTTCGACATTGGCTGTTGGAACATCTTTAGCTCCAAATAGTCCTCAGTCTTCTCAATTACAGTCCACTTCACAACCTTTTGTACCATCGATGATCGGTCGAACCCATTTCGCTTCATCACACAAAAATGTTCTGCTGGCTACGGCTCTGGTGAACATAATTGGACAAGAATCATATCATTTGGTTCGTGCCTTAATAGATCCAGGATCTGAGGTATCCTTTCTCTTAGAATCAGTCCAAAAACGTTTGAATTTACCAACCGTACCAATCAACCTATCTATCTCCAGTGTTAATGCAACATACGCGGGTTCATCTAAAAAACTTTGTAATTTTACCATCTACAGTGGAGAGACTCCTGCTGTTCCTATTGCAGCTCAAGCTATTGTTTTGAAACAAATAACTAATGCGTTGCCAAGTACGTCCTTTTCGCATATTGATCCTTCAGAACTGAAAGGTCTTAATCTTGCCGATCCCGCCTTCAATTCATCTGCTCAGATAGATTTGCTCATTGGTGCGGATTTATATCCAGCCATCGTTCGCAATGGATTGCAACGAGTTTGTGAGACTCTAGTCGCTCAGAATACTGTGTTCGGGTGGGTTCTTTCAGGCCCCTTTCCAAAAACCGTTAACGCGTTTACTACTTTTGTTACTGAGCAACAAACAGATCCATTGGATGAGCAGATAAAAAGATTCTGGGAATTAGAGGAGGTACAAGACGGTAAAAGAATTTTGTCAGCTGAAGATCAGTTTTGTGAAGATTTTTATGAAAAAACTACATTCCAAAGGACAAATGGACAATATGTTGTGCGTTTACCATTTAAGCCAAACATATCCACTCCATTAGGTACCTCTAGAAGCATTGCTCTCAAACAATTTCTACGAAGTGAAATAAATCTTACGCGTAAACCTGACTTACAAGTTCAATATTCCAATGTTATATCGGAATATTTACACCTCGGACATATGCGGAAGGTAAGCAATGTTGAAAAGGTGAAGGACGGAATTGTCTCCTCTTTTTATCTCCCACACCATGCCGTTTTAAAGCCTGAAAGTGCTTCTACTAAAGTTCGTGTGGTGTTTAACGCCTCTAGTTCATCTACCAGTGGCGTGAGTTTAAATGATCTTCTTTACACTGGCCCAGTACTTCAACGTGATCTTGCCTCGTTAATCATCCGATGGAGATTTTTCAAGTTCGTATTTAACGCCGACATTGAGAAAATGTATCGGCAAATTGCCATCCATTCAGACGATACCGCGTTTCAAAGAATTCTTTTTAAATTTCCTTCCTCGTCCACTGTGGACGACTATGAGCTTTTAACAGTGACTTTTGGCGTAAATTGTGCACCATATCTAGCTATCAGAACCCTTCTGCAGCTAGCTAAAGATAAACGCAATGATTATCCTCTCGCTTCACAAATTATCTCGTCCGAATGTTATGTCGATGACATTCTTTCTGGTGCTCATGACCTGTCAACCGCTCAGCAAGCTCAACGAGAATTGATAGATCTTCTCGCTTCTGGTGGATTTCCTCTCCGCAAATGGACGTCCAATACAACTTCTCTACTGGATCATTTGCCTCCAGGCCACGTTCTAAATGAAAATTTCCTAAAGCTGGACAAAGAAAGCACCACAAAAACACTCGGCATTCGATGGAATGCCAATGAAGATTATTTCTATTTCACTATCCCTTCCTTTAAACTTTCAAAAACCCCAAGCAAGAGAGAAGTTTTTTCACAGATTGCTCAAATGTTTGATCCTGCGGGATGGTTGGCACCTATCATAGTTAGAGCAAAAATGCTTATGCAGCGAATTTGGGTTGAAGCTACACAGTGGGATAATGTTATCCAAAACGATACGTACGCAATATGGGAATCCTTTGTCGAAACACTTTCCGATATCCAGGAACTTCAGATTCCGCGCTGGTTGGAATACTCTCCAATGTATGAGATTCAGTTTCATGGTTTCTGTGACTCATCCGAAAAGGCATATGCTGCCGCTTTGTATGTACGGGTTGAGAAACCTGATGGTTCAATTTGTTCGCACTTGATTTGTGCAAAATCTAAAGTAGCACCCATAAAACCTGTGTCGTTGCCGCGTCTCGAGCTCTGTGGTGCCGTTCTTCTTTCAAAACTTGTTAAAGCTCATCTTCCTAACTTCCCAGTCTCGTCGTATCAAACTCATTTTTGGACTGACTCATCCATAGTGCTTGCTTGGCTCAATAAGCATCCAAGCACTTGGAAGACTTTCGTCGCTAACAGAACAAGCGAAATAATCGGTAATATAGGAAACACCAACTGGAAGCATGTCAGGTCAGGGGAAAACCCAGCAGATCTTGCAACTAGAGGACTTTCTCCGAAAGAGCTACAATTCAACAATCTTTGGTGGCACGGACCAAGTTGGTTGCAAAAACCTCAAATGCTTTGGCCAAGTACTCAACCTGAACCGCTTCTTCACGAACAGTTAGAACAAAAGGTTGTTACTTGTTTTGTAGAACAAACCCAATCCTATGAAATTTTAGAGCGTTTTTCTTCTCTCCCACGTGCCTTGCGAGTTTTAACTTATGTTTTCCGTTTCCGCTACAATTCCAATAAATCTGCTAAAACCACAATTTTCCGCCACAACACCACAAATATTACACAACAAGAAATGAATTTCGTAAGAACGCGTCTTATTTTGTTAAGTCAAAAATCTCATTATCCTCGCGAATACGAAGCTTTATTGAAAGATAAGCCTTTGTCACCTAAGAGCAACATTTTGACTCTCAATCCTTGTTTGGATTCCAATAAACTTCTTCGCGTCTGCGGCAGACTTACGAATTCTGATCTTTCGTATGGTGAAATACATCCCATTATTATTCCTTATGCTTCAAAATTTGCCAAACTCCTTGTTCACTTCATCCACGATTTGACTCTTCATGGTGGCAACGCACTTATGCTCTCGGTTATAAGACGCATGTTTTGGATTCCAAAGCTTAACAATCTGATAAAATTTTGCATACGGCAATGTAAAACCTGCGTTATTCATAAAAAACAACTTCGAACTCAAATTATGGCAGCCCTTCCCACAGAAAGGTGTACTTTTTCACCTCCTTTCACTTATACGGGTGTGGATTTCGCTGGCCCATTTCTTATTAAAAGTTATCTAGGTCGAAGTTGTCGAATGACGAAAGGATATGCTTGTTTATTTGTTTGCTTTGCAACCAAGGCAATCCACCTTGAGGCAGCTAGTGACCTGTCTTCTCAAGTATTTCTTGCAGCCTTTGCCAGATTTGTTGCTCGACGGGGATTACCAAAAGAGATGTTTTCGGACCACGGTACAAATTTTACTGGGGCAAACGTAATGTTGCAACGTGAGTTCAAGAAATTTTTAGCTTCTTCCTCGAATGAGACTCGTCTTAAATATGGGGTTCAAGGGTTAGAGTGGAATTTTATCCCACCCGGGGCTCCTCATATGGGTGGCCTTTGGGAGGCTGGGGTAAAGAGCCTTAAAACTCATCTTCGAAAACTTGGCGATACCAGTAAATTTACTTTTGAAGAATTTTCGACCATCCTCGCTCGTATCGAAGCATGTCTCAATTCACGCCCAATTTCTCCCATGTCTCATGATCCATTAGATCCTTTAGCTTTAACTCCCGGACATTTCCTCCGCGGCAGTCCTTTATTGACGTTTCCAGAACCTTACAGTAATGGAAATTCCCTTTCTCTCATTAATCGATGGGAAAAGTTAAAATGTGTTCAACAGCAATTTTGTCAACGTTGGAAAGAAGAATATTTGAAGGAATTACATAAACGTTTCAAATGGCAATTCCCTGAAGAAAATGTAAAACTTCATGACCTTGTTGTCGTCAAGCAAGAGAATTTGCCATGCAATGAATGGCGGATCGGGAGAGTAATTAAGGTGTGCCCGGGAGCAGACGGAATGGTAAGAGTTGCCACAGTAAAAACACAACAGGGCGAAATCACTCGACCTGTGGTGAAACTTTGCGTCTTGCCTACTACTTAGCCGGTTGAAGTTGTAAATATGTAAATCATACCACCAAAGTAGATTGCTTCCTTTATTAAAGTACCGCTTTCAAATTTCAAGTAATTATCTATGAGTATATAAACTCGAAGCTAGATTATATGTAATCCTTTATATATTTTACATTAACTACATATTTTGAATTTTCATTGAAGCACTGTATTTATGGTTCCATAGCTGTAAGTTATTTTAAGTAAATATATTTCTTTTGGTTTATTGGCGCAATGCGTCAAGGGGGGCGGTAATGTTAACGCCATCTATGAGGAAAGCACAACTGTAGCTCCCTACAGTTTTGCTTCACTCTCCCAACACACCCCTTTTACTTTAACACGTATATAGTTTACATAACTACGTAACGTAAGCGAGACGAACGAACGAGAATATAATGTCTGCCCTTCCGGCATTTTCGATTAGCATTCTTCGTTTACCACTTGGCCGGTTGGCATTCTTTTCTTTTTTTCTAAAAGTTTTTTTTTTTTAAACTAAGTATAACAAAAAATTATAAAGCTAAATTAAAATTAAATTAAAGAAAATAAAAAAATACACTTAATTCACTAAAAATAAAAGCGAATTTTAATCTTTATGTCCACCTTACAAGGGCATAAAGGTGAATTTATTTTTTTGGAATAATTCCTTGCACAAGCGCAAGTAAAAGACAGCGTGGGATTTTACAAAGCAATTCGTTGCTCTTGTGCAACGTGCCGTGGTAAGCGACAGGTTCCACAACCCCTTTGGCCAATAAGTGTGCCGAACAGCTGCCATTCTCAAGTCTTTGACGAATAATTTTGTGCGTTTCTGTCAGCCGAGCGCGAATCTTTTGTAAGAACTCGTTGGTATCCTCTTGTTCTTGTTGATGTGGGGCCAAGAGGTTTTCAGCTGGGAGACGAAGTTCATGACCGTAAATCAGCATAGCAGGAGTTTCACCAGTAACATCATGAACTGCTGTTCGATAGGCCATCATCAAAAGTGGTATATGCTCATCCCAGTCACGTTGATGTTTTTCGCAGAACTTGGCCAGGTAGTCTAATATGGTCCGATTGAACCGCTCGACCATGCCATCGGATTGTGGATGCAAAGCTGTTGTTCTTGTTTTCTCGATTCCTAGGCGCTGCATGGTCTTGACAAATATCTCCGACTCAAAATTACGACCTTGATCGCTGTGAATTTGCATTGGCATTCCATGACGGGAAAACCCGTCATTTACAAGTCGGTCCACGACAATTTCACTGGTTTGGTCTGCAATCGCAAAACATCCCGGCCATTTTGAAAAGTAGTCCATGCAACACATTATGTATCTATTTCCAGCATCGGTAAGAGGAAGTGGTCCTAAGATATCCACTGCAATGCGTTCGAAAGGAGCCCCGACATTGTACAATTGTAATGGCGCCACTCGCCGGGGACTGGGTCTCTTTCTTGCTTGACAAACCTTGCAACACTTACACCATATCCTCACGTCTTCGGAGCATCCAATCCAATAAAAAGATCGCTGAAGTTTTTGAAGGGTTTTAGCAGTTCCAAAATGACCCCCAGAAGGGCTATCGTGAACCATTGAAAGAACTTGTTGTCGCATGTTCTTTGGTATGACAGTTTGGTAGACCACATCGGTGCGCTGAAAGTGTTTTCGGCAGAGAATTTCGTTACGAAGACATAAGGTTTCATAAATGGCCCAGTAGGATTTTAACTCAGGATCGCATTGGGAAATAGTTCTCATCTCAGGTCTTTGCTTTTTTCTTACCCAATCTTTGATCAGTTTCAGATGATCGTCAGTATCCTGAATTGTACAATAGGTACGTATTTGATTTTTGTCATTTGTTTACAGTCATATTTTTATGATATCTTTTTTTATTTCTTTTTTATAGGTACATGATATCCTTTTAATTTCTCAAATCTGAAGAAATGGCTAGATATTTGAAAAATTAAAAGAATAACAGAATTAATAGTTTAGCAACAATTTTTTTGTTTTGAACTTTTCTGTTAAAAAAAAGGTTTCTGTACGAATTTTCAGCAGTAAAATTTAAACAAAAAATGTCACGTCAATTTTAAAAAATTTTAAGTAAATTTGAGATACCGCGTGAATTTTAGTATTTTAAGCAAATTGAAAAATTTCACCTGAATTTTCAAGTTTAAATAATTTTCACGTGAATTTTTGTAAATCAAATGAAGTTAAAAATTTCACGTGGATTTTTGAAAATCAAATGAAATTAAAAATTTCACGTGGATTTTCATAGTTCTCAATGAAACTTAAAATTTTAAAATGTTCTTTAGTAAATTAAGTATACCTACATATTTAATTCCAAAAATTTCACGTGAAATTTCAAAAGCTTTAATCATTAAAAAAAATTTCACACCTAGTTTTAATTGTGAACTTTAAATGTTCTGAATAATTTTAAAATGTTCACGTGATGGATTTTCAAAGAATTATATAATTTTTGTAATTTTCACGTGAATTTTCCAAAAAAAAAAAACACGGAACTTTAAAAAACACGTAGTTTTAATGTTCCAGGTTATTTCTCAAGAAATTACATAATTTTATAAATTTCAAGTGAATTTTCAAAAAAAACACGGAACTTTAAAAAACACGTACTTTTCAAAAAACTTATACTTAATTTTACTATTCTAGGTGTATTTTCAAAGAATTATAACATTTTATGAATTTCACGTCAATTTTCCAAAAACACGTCATTTTACTGTTCACTGTTTTAATATTTGACGGGAATTTTTAAAAATTCTTGGATTTTCAAGTCCTAAACAAATTATAAATAACACGTGAATTTTCAAAAGAAATTAATAATTTTAAATTTTCACGGTGATTTTCATGTTTCTTAAATAAACTAAAAATTTCTCGTTAATTTTCAAATCTACGTAAAATTTGAAAAAAAGTTAATAAAATATTTATAAATTCCTTTCATTCCTACTTCCATTACAAATCAAAAAATAAATAAATCCTCGTTAACAATATTTTGGTATGTACCAAGTGGCAACCCTTCACATTTGTTCATACATGCCTTTGCTGGCCTTGTGCTATACAATTTTCGTATTTCCTCTACCCAAATAGAAAAGAATTCATATATTTCCCCTTTGTAAAACAGAGAAAGATTGAAAAATCAGCAAGATTCCTAACTCCCTCCAACTCCCATAAATTTACATTCCAATTTTATACATCGTTCTCTATCTTCTGTTATTTCCTAAACACTCATATTTATTATTCTTTCTCTTTGTGACTACCCCACTTTCAAGTCTACACTCGTCTCCACTTCAGGTCCGTCTCATCAGAGGTCGCGTCGTTCGTTCCTCTCCATGATAGTTACCACGTTTACAAGCAGAATTGAGAGCTCGAGTTGGATTAAGGTCGAATTTTCGACCCAGGTTTTTCGTCATTTGAGTTGAGCACTCCAGTTAGAGTTTAGTTGAAAATATGTTGAGATGACAGCTGCTGGTGTCTCACTCACACAAACCTCAGATATTTTGCCAATGCCATACCAACTCCTCAACTCAAGTTTTTCAGCACAAATTACGACTCGACTCCGCTCCTGAAGCGGAGTCGAGTCGGTTGAAGCTCGTTTCAACTCAACACAGGTATACAAAGGGGCGAAGCGAGCTTGAAGCTCGCTTCAATACCTCTTGTAAACATGGTAAGTACTATTCCATTTCATATACAAAGCAGTTTGCTAAAAAATTTTGGATCTTGTATTCATTCTTTGTGATGAACTTAATGTGTCAGTAAGTGAAATTGTTCCTTATTCATTGTTGAAAAACTCGATTCATCATAAGGAATTATATATATGTAGTTCTTTTTACTCTTACAAATATTTAAAAAATGACACTTCATCTGTCAGTGGTAAAAGTGTAATTTGGACTAAGCTCTTTCTTAAAGTTGAAATTTCTTTTGAAAAAATTAAGCCAACATTTTTAAAAGTTTTTAAAACAACTCTTCTTGCAATAGAAATTCCTTTTGTGCTCGAATATCTCACTTTGCTGTCCAAGGTAGGAGGTATTTTTAAGTTTAAAAAAAATCGAATATCTATCTATGGAATATCCTTATGAACAATAAAAGAGGGATAAAGAACACTTCACCAGAATCTAACAATATAACAAAGAAACACGATTCGAACAAAATGGCAGTTGGAAATATGTCGATCACTCAATTGCAAGAAAAAAAAATTTCAAATTAATTTTTTTCAAAATTTTACGTAATTAAGTGCTAATTTTAATTTCAAAATTCAATGTTGTTATTAATTTTAAGTCTAATAAATTCTTAAATTGCTTCGTTACAATAAAAATAAATGTTTTTCTTAGAAAAAGGTGGTTTTGGTTTTTTTTTAATTTCTTGAGAACGACATAAAATTTTTGCATCCGGTTTTCTTATTTAGACTTAAAATTAATAACAGCATTGAATTGAAATTAAAATTAACACTTAATTACGTAAAATTTTGAAAAAAATGAATTTGAAATTTTTTTTTCAATTTTTTTTTTCAAAATTTTGACTTTGAAAATTAATATTTCAAAAACTATTTCTTAGAATAGATTTATTTAAACACAGAATGAAAGAAAAAGTTATTGGCTTTTCAAAAACGTATCGCACAGCATTGTGAATGAAGCCGTTGATTTTAAATAATTTTTTTCCCATTTTAAGTCAGTTTTTTCGAAAATTGCCCCTCCCAGCTAAACGGAGGGGAATAGACCCCCCCTCCCGTACGATTTTTTTCTTGTCTCAACGCAACCTACATGCCCTAGCATTTTGTCGCATTGCTCATGACTCACCCTGTATAAACTCATGATTCTTTATAAAATTTGCATTCATTATAATTCACATATTTTTTCAAACGCAAATCATTGCATTTACAAACTATGTCTTCCGGTGATACTCCTAATATAAATAATGATGTTAGTAACTCTGAGCTTAGACATGATAGCTCGAAGCGTTGAAGATTCTAAAAAAGATATTCAGGCCGAAATAAAAGAAGTTTACGATACTGTAATTAGCATAGGATCTGTCAATGAAGTCGAAAAATAAGTCAATAAACATGAAGAAAAAATTAATTTACTGGAGTGTCAACTACGAAGAAACAATGTTGTTTTATTTACCCTTGAAGAAAAGGAGAACTCTATAAGTGAACCAGAGTCAATGGTTTTAGATATTTTACATACAGCGTTTGAGATAAATATATTGTTACAAATTAACCAAAAAATCTTTATTTCAATGAAAGTTACAAGAACTACTTAACCTAAGTCGACCACGCTGCTTGCTATCAGAACCAGAAATCAGAATGACTTTTTCTCTTGTCAATCTAGTTGTCAGTTGAATTGGATCTGTTTGAGTTTGTTATCGATTTCGTCACATTGCCCCCCTCTTATGCTTAAGGCTCCGAATTAAGCTGATGGAATTTCTTCAAGCGGTTGAAATGAATAATTTTGTCAGTCCTTCCTTTCTGAATGCCATAAACAACGTCAGAAATCCTCTGTAGAACCTCATATGGGCCATCCCAGTCTGATTGTAATTTTGGACTCTTTCCTTTTTTCCTCGTCGGATTATAAAGCAAAACCAACGTTCCCGGGACCAAAGTTTGCTTAGTGCTCCGCAAGTCATATCGATGTTTCATTTTTCGGCTGCCATTCTCAAGTCTTTGACGAATAATTTTGTGCGTTTCTGTCAGCCGAGCGCGAATCTTTTGTAAGAACTCGTTGGTATCCTCTTGTTCTTGTTGATGTGGGGCCAAGAGGTTTTCAGCTGGGAGACGAAGTTCATGACCGTAAATCAGCATAGCAGGAGTTTCACCAGTAACATCATGAACTGCTGTTCGATAGGCCATCATCAAAAGTGGTATATGCTCATCCCAGTCACGTTGATGTTTTTCGCAGAACTTGGCCAGGTAGTCTAATATGGTCCGATTGAACCGCTCGACCATGCCATCGGATTGTGGATGCAAAGCTGTTGTTCTTGTTTTCTCGATTCCTAGGCGCTGCATGGTCTTGACAAATATCTCCGACTCAAAATTACGACCTTGATCGCTGTGAATTTGCATTGGCATTCCATGACGGGAAAACCCGTCATTTACAAGTCGGTCCACGACAATTTCACTGGTTTGGTCTGCAATCGCAAAACATCCCGGCCATTTTGAAAAGTAGTCCATGCAACACATTATGTATCTATTTCCAGCATCGGTAAGAGGAAGTGGTCCTAAGATATCCACTGCAATGCGTTCGAAAGGAGCCCCGACATTGTACAATTGTAATGGCGCCACTCGCCGGGGACTGGGTCTCTTTCTTGCTTGACAAACCTTGCAACACTTACACCATATCCTCACGTCTTCGGAGCATCCAATCCAATAAAAAGATCGCTGAAGTTTTTGAAGGGTTTTAGCAGTTCCAAAATGACCCCCAGAAGGGCTATCGTGAACCATTGAAAGAACTTGTTGTCGCATGTTCTTTGGTATGACAGTTTGGTAGACCACATCGGTGCGCTGAAAGTGTTTTCGGCAGAGAATTTCGTTACGAAGACATAAGGTTTCATAAATGGCCCAGTAGGATTTTAACTCAGGATCGCATTGGGAAATAGTTCTCATCTCAGGTCTTTGCTTTTTTCTTACCCAATCTTTGATCAGTTTCAGATGATCGTCAGTATCCTGAATTGTACAATAGGTACGTATTTGATTTTTGTCATTTGTTTACAGTCATATTTTTATGATATCTTTTTTTATTTCTTTTTTATAGGTACATGATATCCTTTTAATTTCTCAAATCTGAAGAAATGGCTAGATATTTGAAAAATTAAAAGAATAACAGAATTAATAGTTTAGCAACAATTTTTTTGTTTTGAACTTTTCTGTTAAAAAAAAGGTTTCTGTACGAATTTTCAGCAGTAAAATTTAAACAAAAAATGTCACGTCAATTTTAAAAAATTTTAAGTAAATTTGAGATACCGCGTGAATTTTAGTATTTTAAGCAAATTGAAAAATTTCACCTGAATTTTCAAGTTTAAATAATTTTCACGTGAATTTTTGTAAATCAAATGAAGTTAAAAATTTCACGTGGATTTTTGAAAATCAAATGAAATTAAAAATTTCACGTGGATTTTCATAGTTCTCAATGAAACTTAAAATTTTAAAATGTTCTTTAGTAAATTAAGTATACCTACATATTTAATTCCAAAAATTTCACGTGAAATTTCAAAAGCTTTAATCATTAAAAAAAATTTCACACCTAGTTTTAATTGTGAACTTTAAATGTTCTGAATAATTTTAAAATGTTCACGTGATGGATTTTCAAAGAATTATATAGGTAATTTTTGTAATTTTCACGTGAATTTTCCAAAAAAAAAAAACACGGAACTTTAAAAAACACGTAGTTTTAATGTTCCAGGTTATTTCTCAAGAAATTACATAATTTTATAAATTTCAAGTGAATTTTCAAAAAAAACACGGAACTTTAAAAAACACGTACTTTTCAAAAAACTTATACTTAATTTTACTATTCTAGGTGTATTTTCAAAGAATTATAACATTTTATGAATTTCACGTCAATTTTCCAAAAACACGTCATTTTACTGTTCACTGTTTTAATATTTGACGGGAATTTTTAAAAATTCTTGGATTTTCAAGTCCTAAACAAATTATAAATAACACGTGAATTTTCAAAAGAAATTAATAATTTTAAATTTTCACGGTGATTTTCATGTTTCTTAAATAAACTAAAAATTTCTCGTTAATTTTCAAATCTACGTAAAATTTGAAAAAAAGTTAATAAAATATTTATAAATTCCTTTCATTCTTACTTCCATTACAAATCAAAAAATAAATAAATCCTCGTTAACAATATTTTGGTATGTACCAAGTGGCAACCCTTCACATTTGTTCATACATGCCTTTGCTGGCCTTGTGCTATACAATTTTCGTATTTCCTCTACCCAAATAGAAAAGAATTCATATATTTCCCCTTTGTAAAACAGAGAAAGATTGAAAAATCAGCAAGATTCCTAACTCCCTCCAACTCCCATAAATTTCCATTCCAATTTTATACATCGTTCTCTATCTTCTGTTATTTCCTCAACACTCATATTTATTATTCTTTTTCTTTGTGACTACCCCATTTTCAAGTCTACACTCGTCTCCACTTCAGGTTGGAAAAAGCTTCCGTCCGTCTCATCAGAGGTCGCGTCGTTCGTTCCTCTTCATAGTAGTACCTTTGTATATGAAAACTATAGTACTCTCATGGCGAAAATTTTTTAGGAGGACACGTTGTTGTTTGGAGGCGCTGTTGGCTGGAGTGGAGAATTGCATGTTTTCAGCAGAAGAAAAAAGATTTTATATTTTTCATAAGGCTCCAAAAGAGTAAGGGAGAAAATCCATTTTTTGCTAGTTTCTCCATTGACAGAATTTTTTGCTTGCTCTGTTTATTTTTCTTACCTACATACGAATACATTTTATTCTTCGGTTTGTGCGAGAAAGAAAAGTATGTGTATGTGTTTATAAAATGAAGATATGTATATTTTAGTTTATTATTGGGGCAGGTAGGTAGGTATTCTTTATTTATTTAAGTTGGAATTTTCCGGCAAGATTTCGATTCGATTTTTGAATGTAGGTAGGTATGTATTCTTTATTTAGGTATATGACCTGAAATTTTCCGGCAAGATTTCGATTCGATTTTTGAATGTACTTATGTACATATGTATGCATTTATGTCCGAACGAGTATGTAGGTTGGATTGAAATGTGTTTTGCGTAGTTAGGTAGGTATGTGTGTAGCTATATTAAGTTGTAAAAAACATCATCGGTTTGTTTATTTTTTTAAGTGTACTACTTGTACATAGAATGTCAGTTTATTAGACTTGACCATTATTTATTCCGTCAATTTCATTGAATTTTTGTGAACAACAGCAACAACTTAAAGGCACTACCACCAATTGTTTTTTATGAATTAATTTTCTTATTAATTCATTTATGTATATTTTTTTATTTGTTTGGAATTTTTTTGAAGTGAAGCACTAAGATCGAATTTTTTTGAAATTCGAATAATAAGTTGGGCAAAATGGGGCAAATGTACGTAAGGGTTGAAAAACTATATTCTAAACGTAAAGGGCTAGGAGGTTTATTTTTTTATTCGATAGGTTTTTAATGTATGTAAGTACATACTATGTATAGTATATGTATGTTTTTAAGTAATTCACCAAACATCAGGATATTAACCGTTTTAAAAAGGAAAAACTATGTCTTTTAAAAAGTAACAAAAAAAATTAGCCATCAGAAAATTTTAATGCAATTTTTTATTGATACAAGTACCTACTTATCTTTTTTTTAGTCAATTTTCGACACTTTTTCATATTTTTTTATCGGGTTGGTTTAAAAATAGCAAAATTTTTAAGGCATAAAGAAAATGTTAAATTTGATTTTTGGGTGGGTTTCTCAGTTTTCAAAATATACGCTAACCCGAGATATTTGCATATTACATCTAGTTTAGAAAACACATGAATGGTCTGATGCCTTTAACTGTATAACTCTGTTTTTTTTTTTTTTTTTTAGTTCGCAAGTAATTATTCAATAATTATTTTCATATATGTATCATACATAACTGTACATACTAAACAAGCTTCACAAATAGAATCAAAAAAAAAAATAACAACCAAAAACAATATACTAATAGAAAAAAAAAACAGATTTGTATATCGCCGACCAAAGAGTCAGCCGATTTTTGTCACCAACTTACTACAACCCTCTTTTGAAATGTTGCCCAACAATGCTTTTTGATCAATCTAACAGGTGAGACGCCAAAATTGGTAATATTGATTTGGAACGAAAAAAAAATAGATTTTAATAAAAAGAAATTGATTAGAGGTTTAGAAATGAATTTATAATTTCCAAAATCCTTAACGGATAATCAAGATTAAGGTTTTGAATTTAAATTTATTTAATTAAGATAAACATAAACTTTGCAAAAAAATTATGCGTTTCTACACGAATGCACTGAAAAAATCGTAAAAAAAAAAATAAATTAAAATCTGAATAAAATTCGAAACAGAGAAGAAAACTATATTGATATTATTTGCTGTATTTACTTTCAGCAATTTGTACACAAAAAAATTATTTGCATTTCTTTTAAAATTGTGCGTAATTATTTAGGTACCTAATTATTTATATTTATAAATTCAATGCTTCTGAAAATAAATAAAAATGAAGATTGTGAGCATAATTTTTCTGTAAAATATAAAAAAAACACAATAAAATGTATTAAAGGAGAATGGGCATTTTGGTCTATCTAGTGGCCACGAATGAGATAATTATATTGTTGAAAATCTTGGCCCTAGTACATCACTTTTTTTGTATGGACATAAGGCTGTAAGCCATTGGGTTTAGGCAGAATATTGAAATGATTTAACAGATTAAATGAATTTGAATAGTTGTGCGTCAAGAGTCCACAAACTACATATATTACGTTTGAAAGCTTAGTTCAAGAGCTTCATTTTTGAATATAGACACAGAACTGTATACCATATAGGGTATCGCAATATATCAAAAAAAAATCTGTGACCGTTCGGTATTGCACTTGTTAAACAGGACATCGTACGATCGGTACGTGTGCACTTGTGCAGGGGCACAAGAATAGTAGGCTGGCTATAAAGTACCACCAAAGATTAAGTTTAAAAAAAAATGTATATAAAAATGTATAACAGACTTAATGGTTTATCTACAAACAGTGTGTGTGCTGAATAAGAAACCAACTACTTAATGGGTGGAATAGGTGCAATTAGGTTTTAAAGTTATAGGACCTTCGATTATATGATACTCGTAGTATAGAAAATAAGTTTCTTAACATAAACAATAAAAAACGTTGGCCATATCGAAAAACGTTATTTTTGCTACACCCCAACTTTGGGACCATTTTTCTCACAACCTATTGATGGTCTCTCAATTTTTTTTGTATGGTAGGTATAAAATGAGGAACAATTGATGGCTTCAATATAAATATAAGAAATTATATTTTTGAAGTAAATTGCAATAAAGTGAATTTGCCCCTTAAAGTTCTCCCCTTAAAGTTAAGCTACAATCCAAATTAAGGGTACTTTTTAGGACGTGCTGGACGTCAAAATTAAGCACCAAACTAAAATTCACCTTTGTCGGAATTTTTTCGAAATCAAAGTCTAATTTTTCTGGTGTAGATAGTTCTAACAAAATTGCCAAAAATTGTCCATGTTTTGTGCCTTCATTAGCCGTACTTAACGATTCCAAGGTTCTATATCTATGCTATCCAACGAAATCTGAATTACATATAATTGTAAGTTGGTATTGAACCCTTCCTTGATATGTAAACAAAATAAATTACATTTTATTCAAAATCAGTAGATTTTAGATTGAATACCTATTTGAAATCGAGTCACATTTTATTGTTTGTTGTTCAAAACTTAAAATTCTATTTTTTTAATATAACAAATTATAATACGATTCACAGACATAGTTAGATAAATATAATTTTATCCCAACCACCCTATAAAGCTATACCTACAATAATAAAACGGATGGATATATCAGTTTCCTTGTCAATGTTTACCTAAATATTACAAGAAAAATTGAATATAAATACTGACTCTCAAAATCTTGCAAGAAAGTTATGTAGGTAGAATTCTTATTTTTTTTTTAATTTCGAATTTTAACTAAGTACAAAAAAAGCAATTATATATGTAGGTACCTGCAACCTAGGGTAGGAAACTATTTCATTGTGTGAAAAATAGCTAGGTATTTATTAATTGAAGATATTCTTGCAAGATTTTGAGGCTGGTCAAGGCCATGCCATGCGTAGGTATTTGAGTTAAATTTCTTACAAGATTTTATGTGTTGAATTGAAGCTTGCATTTTTTTATTGTATCTACCTTGGTAGGAAATTAATAATTTTGTTTTTCAAAAAATTACATTCAAATATCGAACAAATACTTAAATAACGCAATAAAAAAATGAAGCATTTTGATTCCCCGCCAAATCAATCAAATCTTGCAAAACAAAATTAACCCATCATAACAAATAAACACAAAATACAAAACGAAATCAAAGCCAATGCGAGCACACAAAACATATACCTTCAACTATAGATATATATTTTTTGCTCGCACAAGGTAATAAAACACACAAAAGGGCATAAAGGCAAGGCATAAAGGCAAGGCAATACAGTATAGCCCTTTCTCGTTCTTATTCATAGTCCATTTCGTAGTCTCCAATAT
This sequence comes from Syrphus vitripennis, assembly GCA_958431115.1. NCBI lineage: Eukaryota > Metazoa > Arthropoda > Insecta > Diptera > Syrphidae > Syrphus > Syrphus vitripennis. The sequence goes on along the minus strand of OY288110.1, from coordinate 48,064,073 downwards.
GAAGGAATTTTTCCATTTTTAGTCTCCAATCTCAAGAAATGTCTCCATTTCTTAGACTCCAACCTCAAACAGTCTCTCCACGAGAAAATTAAATTCAAAATAAATAGATGTCGTTATGTTCGTTTTTCACCATGAGAGTACTATAGTTTTCATATACAAAGATAGTACTATGTAAATTTATATACAATGACCCCACTTTCAAGTCTACACTCGTCTCCACTTCAGGTTGGAAAAAGCTTCCGTCCGTCTCATCAGAGGTCGCGTCGTTCGTTCCTCTTCATAGTAGTACCCTTGTATATGAATTTACATAGTACTATTATGGAGAGGAACGAACGACGCGACCTCTGGGGAACGGGCCCGCCAAAGTAGTCCTACCTTTAGTGGAGATTAGTGTAGAGTAATTAATAGGGGAAGTACAAAGAAAAAGAATAATAAATATGAATGTCTAGAGAATAACAGAGGATAGAGAAAGCTGTATAAAATTGGAATACAATTTGATGGGAGTTTGAGGGAGTTAGAAAAAAAGACTCTTATTGATTTTTTCTTCATTGTCTTTCTTGCAAAGGGGAATTATTTGAATTTTTTTTGCTAGTTAGGTAGGGAATTTGCAATGAAAATTCGTGAAGAAAAAACGATTTTGTTTTGAATTTTTTCAAGCAAAAGGCCCGTATGCACTTCGTCACTTTGCACATAGAAAAATATTTTTAAGATTATTTTAATTTTATTTTTTCTTTTACAATTGAAGTAAGTATGAAAGGATTTTGTTAATATTTTATTAATTGTTTTTTAATTTCACGTAGTTGTTTATACTTATGTGATATTTTAAAATTATTGAAAGTCGACATAAAAAAATATTGCTATGGAAAATTGAAGTAAATTTTAAATTTTTTTCGGTGGTATTTGAAAATTCAAGCAACATTTTCAAATTGAAACGTGAGTTATTGAAGATGTTTAAAATTCACGTTGACGTGAAATTTTGAATTTACTTAAGAACTTTAAAAATTCACGTCAAAGTCTGAATTTACTTAAAAAACATGAAAATCACCGTTAAAATTTAAAATTATTAATTTCTTTTGAAAATTCACGTATTTTTTAAAATTTGTTTAGGACTTTAAAATCCAAGAATTTTTAAAATTCCCGTAAAATATAAAAAACATGAGCAATAAAATGACGTATTTTTGGAAAATTGACGTGAAATTTATAAAATGTTCTAATTCTTTGGAAATACACCTAGAATAGTAAAATTAAGTAAGTTTTTTGAAACCTACGTGCTTTTTAAAGTTCCGTGTTTTTTTTTGAAAACTCACGTGAAATTTCTCGAAAATTCACAAGAAATTTTAAATTACTTTGAGGACTACGAAAAATCCACAGGAAAATTAAAAGAAAAAGGTTAAAACTATGAACTATGAAATTTTTTTAAATAATTAAAACTTTTGAAATTTCACGTGAAATAAATATGTAGGTACTTAATTTACTAAAAAACTTTTTAAAATTTTAAATTTCATTGAGAACTATCCACGTGAAATTTTTAACTTCATTTGAGCTACAAAAATTCACGTGAAAATTATTTAAACTTTTGAAAATTCAGGTGAAATTTTTCGATTTGCTTAAAATACTAAAATTCACGTGGTATCTCAAATTTACTTAAAAATTTTGAAAGTTGACGTGATATTTTAAATTTAGTGAAAAATGAATATACAAATACGTTTAAAAATATTTGATTTTGTTCAAGAAATTTTCTTTCAAGCAAATATTTTTTTAATTTTACTGATGGAAATTCGCACGGAAACCTTTTTTTAAGCAGTAAAATTAAAACAAAAAACTGTTGCATAAACTATTTTTAGTGATTTTAGGTAGGTACATCAATTTTTTTATCCTTTTAATTTTCAAATGGTCATTTCTTCAGATTTGAGAAATTAAAAGGATATCATGTACCTACCTACCTATAAAAAAGAAAGATATCATAAAAATATCACTGTAACCAAATGACAAAAACCAAATACCTACAATTCTATCACTTGCAAGAAAAAAAATATAAATGTTTCTGTAAAACATGAAATTTGGCAAGGTACATAGTTCACAAAAACCAAATACGTATACATAATAAATTCTATCACAAGCAAGAAAAAAAAAGTTTAAATATATCTGTAAGACATGAAAATTTACAACATAGCTCTCATAATATCTCAAATCTCACAAAATCAAATAAAATATACGAAATTATTTGAAAATTGAAAATAATGTAGCTATATCTATACTTCTACATATATGAAAAATGCAAAAAAACCGTTGAATAAATCCACAGCCCAATAAATTCTTTTCATTTTCCCCTTGTTGCCATGACACCATCAACTGGCTCATCTAACTCCCTTACTCTCTCTCTTTGTTGTCAGCAACTGTCAAAATGAAAATAATAAATCCTCTCACTCTGACTACCTATTCTATATTCTTGCTGCATATCATCGTAGTACTATTCCATTTCATATACAATGAATCGTGTTCCATAGTAGTACTATTAGGTTATATAGTATATACAATGCACATAATTAGCTTTTTTATATTTCAAATAAGTACTAATGACATCTCGCTGCCACATGCCGTACTAGTAAATGTTAATTATAGCATATACACGAACCTATTTAACGAAACCTATGTATACAGGGTGAGTCATGAGCAATGCGACAAAATGCTAGGGTGTGTAGGTTGCGTTGAGACAAAAAAAAAAATCGTGTGGGAGGGGGGGTCTATTCCCCTCCGTTTAGCCGGGAGGGGCAATTATCGAAAAAACTGACTTAAAATGGGAAAAAAATTATTTAAAATCAACGGCTTCATTCACAATGCTGTGCGATACGTTTTTGAAAAGCCAATAACTTTTTCTTTCATTCTGTGTTTAAATAAATCTATTCTAAGAAATAGTTTTTGAAATATTAATTTTCAAAGTCAAAATTTTGAAAAAAAAAATTGAAAAAAAAATTTCAAATTAATTTTTTTCAAAATTTTACGTAATTAAGTGCTAATTTTAATTTCAAAATTCAATGCTGTTATTAATTTTAAGTCTAAATAAGAAAACCGGATGCAAAAATTTTATGTCGTTCTCAAGAAATTAAAAAAAAAACCAAAACCACCTTTTTGTAAGAAAAACATTTATTTTTATTGTAACGAAGCAATTTAAGAATTTATTAGACTTTGGTGCTTGTTTGGTGCTTAATTTTGACGTCCAGCACGTCCTAAAAAGTACCCTTAATTTGGATTGTAGCTTAACTTTAAGGGGAGAACTTTAAGGGGCAAATTCACTTTATTGCAATTTACTTCAAAAATATAATTTCTTATATTTATATTGAAGCCATCAATTGTTCCTCATTTTATACCTACCATACAAAAAAAATTGAGAGACCATCAATAGGTTGTGAGAAAAATGGTCCCAAAGTTGGGGTGTAGCAAAAATAACGTTTTTCGATATGGCCAACGTTTTTTATTGTTTATGTTAAGAAACTTATTTTCTATACTACGAGTATCATATAATCGAAGGTCCTATAACTTTAAAACCTAATTGTACCTATTCCACCCATTAAGTAGTTGGTTTCTTATTCAGCACACACACTGTTTGTAGATAAACCATTAAGTCTGTTATACATTTTTATATACATTTTTTTTTAAACTTAATCTTTGGTGGTACTTTATAGCCAGCCTACTATTCTTGTGCCCCTGCACAAGTGCACACGTACCGATCGTACGATGTCCTGTTTAACAAGTGCAATACCGAACGGTCACAGATTTTTTTTGATATATTGCGATACCCTATATGGTATACAGTTCTGTGTCTATATTCAAAAATGAAGCTCTTGAACTAAGCTTTCAAACGTAATATATGTAGTTTGTGGACTCTTGACGCACAACTATTCAAATTCATTTAATCTGTTAAATCATTTCAATATTCTGCCTAAACCCAATGGCTTACAGCCTTATGTCCATACAAAAAAAGTGATGTACTAGGGCCAAGATTTTCAACGATATAATTATCTCATTCGTGGCCACTAGATAGACCAAAATGTCTAATTTATTAAATTATTAATTTATTTTTTTTTACGATTTTTTCAGTGCATTCGTGTAGAAACGCATAATTTTTTTGCAAAGTTTATGTTTATCTTAATTAAATAAATTTAAATTCAAAACCTTAATCTTGACCATCCGTTAAGGATTTTGGAAATTATAAATTCATTTCTAAACCTCTAATCAATTTCTTTTTATTAAAATCTATTTTTTTTTCGTTCCAAATCAATATTACCAATTTTGGCGTCTCACCTGTTAGATTGATCAAAAAGCATTGTTGGGCAACATTTCAAAAGAGGGTTGTAGTAAGTTGGTTACAAAAATCGGCTGACTCTTTGGTCGGCGATATACAAATCTGTTTTTTTTTTCTATTAGTATATTGTTTTTGGTTGTTATTTTTTTTTTTGATTCTATTTGTGAAGCTTGTTTAGTATGTACAGTTATGTATGATACATATATGAAAATAATTATTGAATAATTACTTGCGAACTAAAAAAAAAAAAAAAAACAGAGTTATACAGTTAAAGGCCTCAGACCATTCATGTGTTTTCTAAACTAGATGTAATATGCAAATATCTCGGGTTATCGTATATTTTGAAAACTGAGAAACCCACCAAAAAATCAAATTTAACATTTTCTTTATGCCTTAAAAATTTTGCTATTTTTAAACCAACACGATAAAAAAATATGAAAAAGTGTCGAAAATTGACTAAAAAAAAGACAAGTAGGTACTTGTATCAATAAAAAATTGCATTAAAATTTTCTGATGGCTAATTTTTTTTGTTACTTTTTAAAAGACATAGTTTTTCCTTTTTAAAACGGTTAATATCCTGATGTTTGGTGAATTACTTAAAAACATACATATACTATACAAATTAAATTATTGAATCTAATTTTTGATTTTTTTAAAAATCTTTATTTTGAGACGACTTATTCGTCTGAGTTATAATTTTGAACTGAACTGATACAATATGATAACTTAATTTATATAAGGTTCTTATCTTATTTATTCGATGGATGGCGTGTCTGCTATCTGGGTGGTCTTATGGATGATTGAATATGATATCATTCTTTGTTTGAATGTTTATATCTTCTTCTGCATCCTTATCTGGGATTTGTTGCAATGTAAGGTGTTTGTCGTTTGCATCTTTGTCTGGAATTTGTTGTGATGTGAGGCTTCTGTTTTCTTTATCTGGTATTTGTTGTGGTGCGAGACTTTTAATTAAATCATCTGGGATCCGTTGTGATGTGAGGCTTTTGTTATATATAACTCCTCCCCTCCTTGAATCGTCCATCTGGTAGAATTCGACCGATGGTAGATTCACCGCTATTGAATTGTTTGTTCTTTTGTTCTTATTTTTTAAATACATATATAATATTATTACTATTATAGTTACAATAATTAGAGTCGTGATACTAAATGTTAATTGTTTAGGAGATACTTCTATATATTTTAAAATTTTAATATTTTCAATTGGTTTATAATCTATAATTTCAATGTCTTTATCATTTTCATAGTTAATATTTAGTGTAGGGACTATTAAGTCTCCTTTGTATTCTCTTCTATTAAAAGACTTATTGTCTAAATATATTTTACATTCTTTGAATTTTATAAGATAATTACCTTTTAAGCTGTAATTATTTTTATTACAATTTTGGGTTAAATTTATTTGTTTTACATTTTTTAGGATTAAATATTCTCCTAATTCTTTTACAATAGTTTCGTTTAAAAATTTAATTTTACATGAGTTCGGGTCGTTTTTCAAAATAATATCATTAATACATTCGTCATTTATTTTAGTTAAATTTTTTGTTTCTACACTTGGGTAGTATAGATTATTACTTGGTCTATAAACTTCGTTAGTTAACAAGTTGATTGTTTTGTTTTTTATTGGAAAATCTTGTAAGTAATATTTATTATAAGACTCTTTTGAAAATTGGGGTATGGAAATTATTATCAATATATTTTCGTTGTATATAGCTAAATTTATTTTTAAATGTTCCAAAGTTTCAAAGGTTAAATTGTATTCCTGAATTTCTTCCAACGTGAGAATATCGTGAGTTAAAACACCCGTACGTGCGTTTAGCACTACGTCTTCAATGAGTTCGAAGTTATGTCTTACTTCCTTTACTTGTTCTCTAAATTCTAGTTCTATTCTTAGGTCATTTATATCATTTTTTCGGTTTTTAAGTGTGTTTATTGTGGCTGTACCTTTATTAACTATTTCTGTCAGTATCTTAAACTGTCCGTCAAATCGTTCATTAATTTTTACTTGCTCATTGTTGTTATTTATTAATTGTTTATTATTTATTTCGTATTCTTTTAGTCTGTTTTCGATTTCTTCGCGGTCATCGTTGTCCATTGTTCCGTAGAGGAACCTCATTCCTGAACCTAAAAAGTTAATTACTCCTCTTTTCACGATCTTGTGAGGGATTAATTTATTTATTTTGTTTTCTAATTTTGTAAGATCGCTAAGTTGTTTGTAAGTCTTATTAGGAATTGAATTATATTGGGATTTTAGTTCGTTCATTATTTCTTCGTATTTAGTTAAATTGATTATGTGTAAAATGTTGCAGTAATCCTCAATCAAATGTACTGGAGTTGACTCGATTAAAGCAAATTCTTTATGTATTTCATATACATATGTACTTGTAAGTCTTGGGTTTTAACCAGTATTGACTGCCATAGAGTCAGTATCACTATTAGGGCTTGGGTTGTCATTTTTGTTGTTAGTAGAGTTTAAAGGGTAAATAATATCGTTTGGGATATTAATTGGTTTGGTAAATTTTTTCTTTTTTCTGAATTGGTCTTTGTGTAGTGTTTGTTTATTAATACGAGGCTGTATGGTCACTTTGTTTAAGTTTCTTTTTATCACTTTTACTTTAATGTGTTTTGTTTTTAATTTGTCAATTCCAATGGGGTTACAATTTGTAAATTCTGGATTTATTTCACAATCATTTCTTCCTTTATTAATCTTAAGAGTATTTCTGATTTTAACTTTTTCTATTCTTTCATAAACTTTTGTCAGGTTTACTTTACCGAAGTGTATATCATTTGGTTTTTCTAAAGTAGTTAGGTGAATTGTCCGATTGTAAACTTCAACCGATCGCGCTAAATTATCAACTAAATTATTTTTCTCTCTTTCAAAAAGTCTAAGGTTCTCGTTTAGAGTGCTGTGGAATCGTTCGATATCCGAGTTTCCGGTATGGCGATATGGAGTAGTGGTGTGAGTAACTACTTCGTTGTCTGTGAGATATTTGGTTATCGTTGGAGAACCGAATGTTGTATCGTTATCTATAGTTAAGAATTTCGGTTTAGTCATATAGCTAAAAATTTTGATCATTGCATTAAGAACGTCTAATTGGTTTTTTGATTCTGTTTTTTCTACTGCTACAAATTTTGAAAACTTGTCTATACAAGTTGAAATAGTTTTATTTTTTTGTACGATATATATATCCATATGGTAGTGTATGTGTGGACCTTTAGGTGTAGGTGTTTTTTCGTAAGGGAGTTTGATTGGGTTTCGTTCAATTTTAAAATTGCAAATTTCGCAATTGTTTATTATATTATTAATTAATTCTCTCAAGTTTGGCATATAGTATTTTCTTATTATTTCTAGATAGGTTTTTTCTATACCTATGTGGTTATGTGATTTGTGTATTTTAATTATTTCGTCTTCCGTTCTTGGGGGATATAAGTTTATTAAATTTGTCATTGTTCTTAATAGTTTTTGTCCGTTATGATGCTTTTTCCAATAGTTCTGGAATTTTAAGAAGAGTTCGTCTTCTGTCTCGTATCTTTTTAAAGTTATATCATCGTTATCAAAGAATATAGAATTTGTAATGTTTGTGTCACATCCTGAAATTATGAATTCAAAGTCTTTGTCTGTAAATTCTTTTCGCGTGATAATAATAAGTCTTTTCCCTTTGTATGGGAAAATAATTTTTTCTGAATTAATGTCTGTCTTTTTTATTATGATTTGTCTCTTGAACATATTCAAGGGTTTATCGGTTATTGGAATTAAATCTGTGCTATCGGATTCTACTGAATGTTGGGTAGATACTAAGTCTTCCTCCAATGCATTTATTTCATTTATTTTAATTCTTGATAATGCATCTGCCACTTTGTTTTCTTTTCCTTGGATATATTCAATATTGAAATCGAATTCTTCCAATTTTATTTTCCATCGCTGGAGTTTCGAATTTGGTTCTTTTAAATTATGGAGCCATACTAGAGGTCTATGGTCAGTTAGTATTTTGAATTTCCTACCGTAAAGGTAATGACGAAATTGTTTGGTTGCCCAGACAATTGCGAGTAACTCTTTCTCTATTGTAGAATAGTTGCATTCATGTTTATTAAGTGTGCGTGAAGCAAAAGAAAGTGGTCCATGAGACTGGCTTAATACAGCACCAATAGCAAAATTGCTAGCGTCTGTTGTTAATAGAAATTCCTTATTAAAATCTGGATGTTTATTCATCAAGGTAACTTTCATTATTTCTTTTAGTTTGTCGAATGCTTCGATATATTTTTCGTTATTTAGATCAATTTTAGTATCTTTTTTCAAATAAAGGGTCATTGGTTTGATAATTTTTGCATAGTCTTGAATGAATTTACGGTAATACCCTGTCAGTCCGAGAAATGACTGTATCTCTTTTACGGTTTTGGGTATAGGAAAATCTTTGATAGTTTTTATTTTTTCTGGGTTTGGTTTTATACCTTCTGGCGTGATAATGTGTCCCAAAAATTCTGATTCTTTTTTTAGAAAATCGCATTTGTTTAATGAAACTTTTAAATTGACTTTACGAAGGCTTTCGAATATCATTTTTAAGTGGAGAATGTGTTCTTGAAGTGAAGTACTGAAGATTATGATATCATCAAGATATACATAACAAATTTTACCTATAAAGTCTTTTAATACTTCGTTCATCATGCGTTGGAACGTAGCGGGCGCGTTTTTTAACCCGAAGGGCATACGTATCCATTCATAATGACCTGAGAGTGTAGAAAAGGCTGTTTTTTCTCGATCCTCTGGATTAATTTCTATTTGATAGAATCCTTTCGTTAAATCTAATGTAGAGAAATAATTTGCTCTACCCATTTTGTCCAATATGTCTTCGATCAGAGGAATAGGGAATTTATCTTCTTTGGTAACTTGGTTTAATTTACGATAATCAATTACAATACGCCATTCCTTGTTTCCCATTTTGTCCGCTTTTTTGGGAACGACCCAAATAGGGGCATTATAAGGCGAAGTAGAATGTTTTATTATTCCTTGGTCTAAAAGTTCTTGAATTTGTCTATTAACCTCGTTTTTATGGACTTCAGGATATCTATATATCCTTGTAAATATTGGAGAAGTGTCGTTAAGTGGAAGTTTATGTTTCACGTGTGAAGTGAAAGATAGATCATCTCCTTTATGAAAGAAAACATCTGAATAGTCTTCAAGGGTTCTAAATAAATTATCTTTTTCTTCCGTATTCATATGGTTCGTATTTTTTTCCTCAAATTCATCAAATATTGAGTCATATGATTTTAAGTCGTTAAGGTGATGAATTTCCATAGCATATTCTTGTTCATCGGTTTCATCAAAAAATATAGGGATTTTTGTGTTGTTTAATTCGAGAGTTTTCGTTTTATAATCAATTTTAGAGTCATTTGTCATTAAAAAATTATTTCCTATTAATCCGTTATAGTGTTCGCTAAAACTCATGATTTGAAATGTGCGAATTTGTCTTTCGGAAATGTTGCCTCTTCTGTCACGATGACAGGATTTCCTACTGTATTAATTTTTAAAGGGGTAATTCTTTTTATAATATATTGTGGGGGTGAATCTTTTTTATTTATAACTAGCTGTTACCCGCCCACTTCGCTGGGCACTTTATGGAATTGTATTTTTAGATCTAGACTTGAAATTTAATTGAAGTATTGTTTTGACTTACACAGATCCACAGTAAATTCAAACATACCAAAAAAAATATTCTGGTCAAGTTTCTAAGTTTTAAATCTACAGATTAAAAGATACAATTTTTTTAAATTTATAACGCCCGCCCCCGGAAAACCCTCTGGGGGTGAAACATCATAAAATTATTTTTTACTAAATTCAAACATGCCAAAAAGAATATCCTGACTAAGTTTCATACCTATATAAGAGCTGTAGTTTTAAAATTTGAATTTTTTTTAATTAACACTATTAAGTTAAGAGGGGTTGCGCTCTTGAGGTGAAATTTCGTAAAATCTGTTCTTAGTTGACCTTTACTCGGTGAAAAGAGTATTACTACCAAATTTCAAGTCTTTAGCTCTAATGGTTTCAGAGATATCGTGATGAATGACTATATATGTACGTGGAAATCTCTTATATATATTATATAATTGTGACTGTCAATTAATTATAGACAAATAATTTGCAATAAAATAAAATTGCGACTATAATTAAAGATCTAAGCTATCCTATCTCTCAAGATGGAAAAAAGCACACATTTAAAAAAAAATATTAAAATCAGTTAAGTAGTTTAGGAATCCATCGCGGACAAACATCGTGACAGGAGATTTATATATATTAGATAGCTTTCCTGAAATCTTGCAAAAAAAAACTATACAAAGCATTGCACCACGTGTTGTTGAAAAATGTTGTTGAAAAAGAAATTTCGAATTCCAACGTGGCGCCATCTAAGAGAAGTTCACAATAGATGGTCCGACAGTTTTCTGTAAAAAATCTGATTTAAGGCGCCATCTGTTTGAGACTTATGAAACTTACGATTAATAACAAACATCAACATTGACAATCAGTTTATTGTTAATTATAAATTATTAAGACCATTAATCGAAATATAAAGTATCCTATATCTCAAGTTAGACCAAATTACACATAAAATGCCAACTTTCATCGAAATCGGTTGACTTGGTGAAGAGTTCACTGGGAACATACATATGACACTGGATTTTTATATATTAAGATACTGTTTGTTGCTCCAGTATCTATGAGCATTCTTATACATTTTCCATTTTTTTCTATCTTGAGATAGGGAAGTCCTGATTTATTTCCGAGGCCTGTACCCGAAAATTTGTGTCAGCTTCATGGTTACTATTTATTTCTTCTGATCTTGCAGGATCATTTCTTTCATTGCTGTAGTATTCGGCACTATTATTATTTCTTCTTGAATAATTCATCTGTTTAGGCGCTATTCGCCGTAGTTGACTACTTCCTGGATCTACGTCCATAGGTTGTGATCTTTGATTATTATTATTATTATTATTATTATTATTATAGTTTCTATTATTATTAAAATTATTTTGGGGTCTGAAATTATTGTTATTATAGTGGTTAAATGGAGGTTTGAAAGTTGGTTGTCTAAAATTGTTATTACCAAAGTTGTTCCTAAATTGTCCCTGATTTTGGTAATTTGATCTAGGTGTTTGTTGGTGTTGTTGTTGGGGGTAATACATTTTTGGTTCGAAATTTTTATGTTGGGTGTGTTGATTATTATTTGGAGATTTCTGAGGTTTTTCTTCAAAAGGACTTGAATTGACAAATCCCGCATGTGTGAGTTCATAGAGAGCTTGTTGTAAACTTGTTGGTTTAAGGGCGTAGAGGATTGTCCTCATGTTTGTTGGTAATTTTTCTTTAAAAATATTTAAGGCAGTGATGTTATTATTTTCTACCTCGTGTGATTTGTTTTCTTGTACGCTTTTCTGATTTAGGTCGCACAAAGTTTTTTGGATGTTGTTGTAAAATGTTAATACGTCACCTTTAAAGTTGGTTTGACGTAGATCTTCATACATTTGAAAGGAGTTTTTAAATCCTCCAAAATTGTTAATAAGCATTTGTTTAATATCTTGCCATTTTTGTAAATGAGCATGAATCTCAATACAACGTTTGGCTTTGCCAATGAATTTTGATTTTAGAATGTTAATACACATTCTTTGAGATTGTGTGTTATATTCTAGTAATGTGGGGATTATGTCATCTACATTCGTTAAGAATGTGTATAGGTCTTCAGAACGACCATCGAATGTAGGAAGTTTTTCAATATATTTTAACGGGTCTAACGTTAAATTTTTCTTGGGTGGTTCGTCTACTTGCCCAAGTTGATTGTTATTTAAATTCATGTTTGTAGAAATTGGTCTACAATTTTAACTCTTGAAATTTACTTTATTAAAAAATTAAAAAAGAAAAAGGAAAATATTATTCTCAAGATTTTTTGTTTTCTTTTTAAATATTCCTGTAATATTCTTATAGTTATATGATTCTTAAAATATTCTTACGTAATTGTTATTATTTGTTTTTTTCTGTTTTAGATGATGGTTGATTCCTCCTCAATTTTTGTTGAATGGATCTGAAGTGTTCTTGGAAGTCGGCTGTTGCCTCGTCGTCTACCCAGTTTTGTTCCCTGTTTAGTTCCCTGTGTAGTTCTTCTCCTTGTGGGGCTTCTGCTCCTTTTGTTAAATTTATATTTTCTGGTAGCATTGGTGTATTTTATATGTATTATTATTTTTTTTTTTTTCACTTCTTTTTGAAATTAATCCTCCTCTATGGAGTTTCGTGATATTCTCATATTCACTGGGGTGAACCACTGATTAATTTCATTTATTCGATTTCATTCGAATTTTAAAACACTGATTTTAAGTTATCACTGTTATCGATTTTCGTTCGATATACTTATACAACTTTCACTTTTGTATTCAGTGTTATGCAAATTAGATATTTCAATGAATTTGTCGATCTTCACTCGATTTTCACTGAATTTAATTTGTAATATCGTTAAGTAGTCCAATTAAGTTATTAATTCCAAAGGTTTCTTTTTCGTAGAATTTCAGATATTAATTTCACTTTATAATATACTTGAACGATGTGTGAACGATGGGTTCTTATTTGCAAAGGATACACATATTATATTTTGTGTATCCTACCGACTGCGCCAATTAAATTATTGAATCTAATTTTTGATTTTTTTAAAAATCTTTATTTTGAGACGACTTATTCGTCTGAGTTATAATTTTGAACTGAACTGATACAATATGATAACTTAATTTATATAAGGTTCTTATCTTATTTATTCGATGGATAGCGTGTCTGCTATCTGGGTGGTCTTATGGATGATTGAATATGATATCATTCTTTGTTTGAATGTTTATATCTTCGTCTGGATCCTTATCTGGTATTTGTTGCATATTCTTTGTTTGAATGTTTATATCTTCTTCTGCATCCTTATCTGGGATTTGTTGCAATGTAAGGTGTTTGTCGTTTGCATCTTTGTCTGGAATTTGTTGTGATGTGAGGCTTCTGTTTTCTTTATCTGGTATTTGTTGTGGTGCGAGACTTTTAATTAAATCATCTGGGATCCGTTGTGATGTGAGGCTTTTGTTATATATAACTTACATAGTATGTACTTACATTAAAAACCTATCGAATAAAAAAATAAACCTCCTAGCCCTTTACGTTTAGAATATAGTTTTTCAACCCTTATAAACATTTGCCCCATTTTGCCCAACTTACTATTCGAATTTCAAAAAAATTCGATCTTAGTGCTCCACTTCAAAAAAATTCCAAACAAATAAAAAAATATACATAAATGAATTAATAAGAAAATTAATTCATAAAAAACAATTGGTGGTAGTGCCTTTAAGTTGTTGCTGTTGTTCACAAAAATTCAATGAAATTGACGGAATAAATAATGGTCAAGTCTAATAAACTGACATTCTATGTACAAGTAGTACACTTAAAAAAATAAACAAACCGATGATGTTTTTTACAACTTCATATAGCTACACACATACCTACCTAACTACGCAAAACACATTTCAATCCAACCTACATACTCGTTCGGACATAAATGCATACATACATATGTACATATGTAAGTACATTCAAAAATCGAATCGAAATCTTGCCGGAAAATTTCAGGTCATATACCTAAATAGAGAATACATACCTACCTACATTCAAAAATCGAATCGAAATCTTGCCGGAAAATTCCAACTTAAATAAATAAAGAATACCTACCTACCTGCCCCAATAATAAACTAAAATATACATATCTTCATTTTATAAACACATACACATACTTTTCTTTCTCGCACAAACCGAAGAAAAAAATGTATTCGTATGTATGTAGGCAAGAAAAAAACAGAGCAAGCAAAAAATTCTGTCAATGGAGAAACTAGCAAAAAATGGATTTTCTCCCTTGCTCTTTTGGAGCCTTATGAAAAATATAAAATCTATTTTCTTCTGCTGAAAACATGCAATTCTCCACTCCAGCCAACAGCGCCTCCAAACAACAACGTGTCCTCCTAAAAAATTTTCGCCATGAGCATTGTATATGGAACCTATAGTACTATCATCACGATGATTTTTGTGTTGTGGGGTGTGGTCGTTTTTGATGTGAGGGCGCTGAGATAGTTTTACTTGTGTATAAACATCGCAATTTCTTATTGATGTTTATACACAATTTCACTATAATTTTGACAGTGGAGAGTTCAATTTTTAGTTTTCTTCAGTGAATGGGCGACCACAGACGAATGAGGACTGATGACGGAAGAAATCAGGTTAAGTATATCTTCTACTATTGGGGTAGCACTACATTCCTCATTAGGAATTATTTATTTTAGTTCAGAGATAAATCTCGACCCTTTCGAGGGTTCTTTAAAAATGTTATTTGATGAGCTTTTCAAAAATGCTCACTTAATAATCTTTATTTTCAACCAAAAAAAATAAATCGGTTTAGGTCTGAGAGTAACCTTTATTTTTTTTTTATTTCTTTTAATTTTTCTGATTTCTGCTTTAAATACAGCTTTACCCAAGTAGATTCTCTTCATCAGCTTGTTTTGTTTTTATTTTAAATAAATATACCTACATAGGCATTGTATATGCATTATTATTATATTACATATTAGGTTCTCTATACAATGTTACAAAAAAAAAATGTTATTTCTTTTATCTGAGTAACAAAGGGGAGTAAGGGAGATAGTTAGTAGTCAGGTGCTTGAAATGTGGCAATGTTGTACGAGGTTTTTGATTGCCAAATTTCTCTGTTGATGGTTGCGATTTTTTTTTTCAATCCAATGCATGTATGTATGTAGGTACTTTTGTAAATATTGTAAGTTATTTACTGTTTTTTTACTAAATTTTCTTGCAAGTTCAAGGGTAGGTATTTCTGTAGTTTGCATACATACCTATATGTTCCTACATACATAGGTACTTACCTAGGTTAACAATAAAATAACTTTTTTGTGTGTAAGTAGGAATCCCTATGAAATCTTGAGAATTCAATTTTATTCTCATCAATGGAATAGGTACTAAATTAATTCTTTGTTAGGTGCCTACTTTAAGATAGGTATTCACATATTTATTGATTTAGGTATTAACATATTTTTTCGCATTTTTTCAAAAAAAAAAATTCAATTCAATTTTCCCGTCGGCAAAACAACCGAAGAAAATTATTATTATTTTTTTTTAATTTCTTGGTTACAAAAAAAAAAAAAATCAATTAGGAAGTGAACCTACCTAAAAAAATTTAATTTTCCCGTCGGCAAAACAACCCACGGGAAAATTATTATTTTTTTTATTATTCTAGAATTTCTTGGTTACAAAATTAGTAACCTAGGTCCAGGAAGGTTGGAGTAGGTACTGCTTTAAAATAGAATACTTAGGAACATTTTCATGGAATATATTCATACTTCAGTAAATTTAAAATATCACTTTAATTTTCAAATTTTTTAAGTAAATTTAAAATACCACGTGAATTCGAAAAATTTCACCTGATAATTTTCACGTGAATTTTTAACTCAAATGAAGTTAAAAATTTCACATGGATTTTCATAGTTCTCAATGAAATTTAAAATTTTAAAAAGTTTTTTAGTAAATTAAGAAAAATTTGAAAATTTTTGAAAAAAAAATGAGAAATATAGAATTAAAAATTTAGAAAATTTACAAATAATTTGTGAAAAAAATTGAAAAATTAGTATACAAAATTGAAAAAAAAAGATTTAGAACAGAAAAAAATTTAGAAATTTGGAAAAAAAGTTTTTAAAATTAGAAAAAAAATTGTTCACTTTGAAATCTAAAATTTGAAGTTATCAGGTCATTTAGTTTTCGAAAATGAAATACAAATTGTGAAAATATTTTTTTTCTTCAAATATTTTGGAAATCATAAAATTGAAAAAAAATTATTTTTTCAAATTCGAAATAGATATATTTTCTGAACCAACATTTCAACTAAGCACCATTGCCATTCGATAAAAAAAGTTAAATAAAAAATATTACAAAAAATTCAATATGTATTTGACTAATTCTTGTACCCATAAATAAAAACGAAAAATACATCTACAAGGCTATTTTTTTAAATTTTTGTCAAAATTCAAAATAATTTTCAGGATTACATAATAGACATCATTTATGACTGGAATACGTTAAAATTAATAAAAGAACTCTTGAAATGAAAGCTTATCATAATCACCAATTTGAAAAATTTTATACGATTTTCCTTGAAATTCTTTTAAGTGTTACTTATAAAACGTTATCATTTCAATATTTCTTGATCGATTTCAATGATTGAAACGTCCCTAAGTCACAAATAATGTCTTCTGTCCGGTTCTACAAGAAAATTGAAATAAAAAATAAAATGGCAAAAAATCCAATACATGACTCATTTCGTCGGATCAGTACAGTACCGTGGAATGGAAAAAATAGTTACATGCCGCAATTTTTTCAAATCTTTACAAAAATTCAAAATGATTTTCAGGATCACATAGTAGACACCATTAAAGACTGGAATACGTTTAAATGAATAAAATCGAATAAGAATTGTTGAAATTAAAGCTTATCATACGCAGCACTTTCAAAAATTTCATATGATTTTTCTTGAAATTCTTATAAGTGTGAGATACAAACTGTCATCATCTTAAATCTTAAATCTACAAGCTCGATTGGGATGATTCAAACGTTTCCTAGTCATGTATAGAGTCTTCTAAGTGATTCTATAAAAAAAAATATATAAATATAAAATTTCAAAAAAATCGAACATTTGACTCATTTCTTCAGGTCAATGGTATGTACCAGTACCTGATAATGGGAACAAAATATTTCTGTATGGCTATTTTTTTAATTTTTTGATAAAATTCAAAATGGGTTTTAATAACGGTAACAATACTTAAATTACAACTCAGACCTATTTCAATCATCAAAATCGAGCAAGAATTGTTGAAATTAAAGCTTATCATAAGCAATACTTTCCAAAATTTCATACAATTTTCCTTGAAATGTTTATAAGTGTTACTTAAGAAACGTTATTATTTCAATAATACTTGCACGATTTTAATGATTGAAACGTCCTTAAGTCACAATTTGTGTCCTCTATGCGTTTCTTTAAAGAAATTTTAATAGAAAAAAAAAATGACAAAAAATTTAATATATGAGTCATTTCGTCAGCTTTCGTGCAGTACCCAAGAATTGAAAAAATATTTATATTTGTCATTTTGTGCCAGATTTCAAAACAGGTTCGATAAACACATAAAGGGGATAATTTATAACTGCAGTACACTTGAATTATTAAAATCAAAAAAAAATTTGAAATGCAAGCTATCATATGCAGCACTTACAAATTTTTCATACAATTTTTGATGATCTTTTTTTCAATTCTACTTACTTGATTTAGATGATCCAAAAAAAAAAACGGCACAGACAATTTTGATAAAACTTTTTGAGTTTGTTAAAATTAGCACTGCCTATTATAAAAAAAAAATTAAAATTAATCCCATATCAATGTTATGGAAAACACATTCTCAAAAATCTAAGAATTTGTTTTTGGCATTATACTTACGGTAATATTAAAAATCTGACAGTAAGAATTAGAAGTTCCTTGTTTCTAATCTCAAGTCAGCCGTTTTTAATAACCTTGAATCTGAAAAAATAAAAGTAGCATTTCGTATTCTTTTCCACATCACCCAATGGGGTAGAATACTAGACGCGTTTTTTTTAACGAGGTTCCCCAGTAGGCCTGCCTCCTAAACTCTACTTGTTACTACTACAATACTACAAGTTACTACTACATAAATACTTTAAATTACTATAGCTTATAACTACATTTATACTTAAAACTACTAAAGCGAATTACTAAAGATTTTTACTATGCACTACGTTCAACTAAAACTACATTTTTTTTTTGTTTTTTTTGTTTTTTAGTTTTTTTTTTGTTTTTTTTTGTTTTTTTTTTGTTTTTTTTTATTAGTAATAAATAAATAAATCCTAAATAAGTTTTAAAGCGCGACACGAGGCAAGAAAAAAAGAAAAATCCGATATCGTAAAAAGAAATTATATACTGAAAATTAAAATTCTGAAAAAAAATTACACTGACATACGAAAATTGAAAAAGTTTTCTTACATACAGACCAAAAAAACGGTAGCAGATTGAGATAAACTAACCAAACAAGAAAGAAGTTAAATTTGAAATATAATTGACGGAAGCTAATTGGGAACACCATAGAAAAAAAAACTGAAGTTGACGAATTAGAATGAGTCTGATCAGGAACGACACTGATCAGGAAAATGGCTGAACTTGACGAAGGAGAACGAGTCTGATCAGGAACGGCACTGATCAGGAAAATGGCTGAACTTGACGAAGGAGAACGAGTCTGATCAGGAACGACACTGATCAGGAAAATGGCTGAACTTGACGAAGGAGAACGAGTCTGATCAGGAACGGCACTGATGAGGAAAATGGCTGAACTTGACGAAGGAGAACGAGTCTGATCAGGAACGACACTGATCAGGAAAATGGCTGAACTTGACGAAGGAGAACGAGTCTGATCAGGAACGACACTGATCAGGAAAATGGCTGAACTTGACGAAGGAGAACGAGTCTGATCCTGATCAGGAAAATGGCGGGTTCAATAAAAAAGACCGTATACCTGAAGTAATGAGAAAAAAAAAGAAGACAACTGAATAAGAATAAGAAGAAAAGAGAAATTTAAGAAGAATAAGTATAATAATAACTATGTATATGCATATCAATAAAAACTAACAAAATACTTTAAGAAATTTAATCGTATTTTGTTGGCTTTTTGAGCTTTGGTTTTAAATCCTTGTTTGTTTTTTTTATTGCAAACTTAAATAAACCGATCAAAAGAAATTTTACGATTGCTTCCTTATGTTCGGTGCTGCAACTATTTAAGGAATTAAAATCGTCTAGCTTCATCAAATCTTTCAGCCATGATTCTACTAAATTATGTAGTTGCTGTTTGTCTGTGGCGTTTGCATCGAAAATTTGTGTCAGTCTTTTAAAAATTTCTTCAAACATTATCGATGGAACGGTAAGTTTTCCGAATTCTGAAGGTGTGGTGATGCTATCATAAGCTCTCAGTTTTATAAGCATTGTTTGCTCTCGTGTCCCATCTGTTTGATCAATCATATATTGAGAGCAAACATCACATTTAAGCCTTTTCTTCAGTTTCATTGCTGCAAATCCAGAGTAGTATGCAGAAGCTGCATTCTGGAGTTTTGCTGAACAATTACTTTTGGCGCTTAGACTTTGCCCTAAATCTATACTACGATTAGGTTCACCATGAAAGTCATCTAGGTTATATTGCAACGCATTAACCAAGAGATGATCTTCTATGGGAATTTCCAATAAAAAGTCCCTGTCATCTTCTAGCTCAATTTCTAACTGTGCCTCGTAGTCGGCTCCCTGGAGCAATGGTTCTGCTCCTGCATCATCGTATCCCGAATGTTCAGCCGAACTTAGATGCTGAAAGATAATCTGTTTCAGATTACGAACAAACCTCCACTCTGAAGGGTTTTTGTCATATGAGCCTCTATTCGAACGCACCATAGAAAATAAATTTTCCGCCACATCTGTGTTAAAGTGAGCTAGAAGAAAAAAACTCTGCTCCTCATTTTTGAGATACTCCCACAACTGAGTGATCCCTAATAAGGTTTGTTGCAGCCCCTTAAAGCAATATGGGATTTTATGAGTACTGCTTGACCTCCAAGTAGATATCCATTCCCTTGCGTCATTAAGTGTATTTAGGGTATCAGTTGAGTCTGATAGTACTTGTTTATTGGGGTTCCTAGAATAAAGCTTACCCGTGTTTAAGCTATCAAAAAGATCATTCATGCGCTTAAAAAATCTAGCAGTTGATTCAGCATTTTTTATTCTATGATCTTCAAAGCACTTTGCATTTATTGCAAACAAGATCCCTGAATAAACGTTTTCACTAAAAACTTGTGTTGCCAACTTAACTGAATACTTATCATAACTATTTGGTCGAACATGAGCCGCAGTAAGCTTATGGAAAACTTGGAGATTGTTTTTCTCGTCTTCGTCATAAATCCGTTGGATAATACTCCAATCTACAACATCTTGCCCTATAATAATTTTGTGCTTAAGTAATATATTGCGCACACTCTTGAAGAGATGGCAATAGTCACACAGCAAAAAAATTCTATGATTTTCTATGTCTACATAGGGTTTCAAAAGCATAGAATTAGGAGAAGTAATTTTATTGTATGCCGAGCTGTTGTTGGAACCTTGGTCACAGCTTGTTGCTACAACAATAAGTCCGCATTTTAGTACATCAGTTATAACTGAAACCAACATTTTGGACAAAACTTCTCCGTTTGGATTTCCAATATAATAAACAATGGTCTGCTTCCAATTTTTATTTAATCCCCTAAGTGTGAATACCATTGCCTTAGAGGCAATAGTAGGTATTCATCCTACCATATTCTCAAAAGTCAGTAAAACCGTAAATAATATCGTCTTTAATATTATATTCGAGTTCTTTTTTTATTGCCATATCGTCAAATAGCAATATACATTTTTTCTCCATTGTCGTCATGCGTGCTGCTTTTTCAGTCAGCATTTCGGATATGGGTTTGCTGAAACCTGTTGGTAAACGAATTTCCGAGTGCCAACGGTAAATTGTACTAACTGATGGCAGCTTGAATCCTGCACTCAGCATAAAATTATAGCAGGCTGGAGATTTATAAAAAAATTTTAAAAACAAATCTCTTTGGTTTGGTGTCCATTGAGCATTTGGTTTATGAAATAGTTGCGCAAAGATAAAAACGCGTAATTCATCTGTTGAATTTTCTAACTGCTTTTCTAAACCTTGTTTTAAAATGTATTCGCGATTTTGTTTTTTTTTAATGGGTGTTTTGGGAAAAATATTTCGACGTGCAAATGGCTTTCGAATTGTTTTTTTCACCCATTTATATGATTGTAATCTAGGCGAAGGAAACTGGGAGGGAGAAATTTTTGCAGAAGGAGTTAGAATGGACAAAGAATAATCCTTAACGTAAGTTGCATTACATTTCGTAGCCATATTTAATATGGACGCAACTGGACTGCATGGAACAGGTACTTGTATTTGCTCGGAGCAAGATACATTTACTTGTGGAGTCTCGGAGCCTTCAATGGGAGAAGTTACTGTAGAATTAGGCTGTTTCCGACACCTCCATTCATCCATTAAAATGGAACATTCCTTCGCATTAACCAATTCGTTACAAGCACATATCGAAACTGAAGAAATTGGTAGTGCGAATTTGTTTAAAATTTTTCGCAAACCAGTAACTCTTATGTCTTTAGCATAAAAATGGGCTTCACACATTAAACTTGCCTTTGGCAAAACCTTATTGGGTGAAACATTGCCATGTTTCAACCAAACTGACCTTCTGTGGTCTTTAGGGAGTTGAAAAAACGAATAATCACAAGGGACTAATTGCTGTTTATCACAATTTTCATAAATACACGTCCTCCCCATATTAAAAAGTAGTATTAAAAGTAAATGCCGAAGAAAATAAATCACTTAAAAAATAAATATATACAAATAAATTTAAAAAAATAAATTTGTATAGTTTTGTGTGCACCCTGTAAGTTTATATAATGAAAAAATACAAAAAGAAAAAATTGTAAACTCACCAACAGCCAATTGTTGTTATTAAAAACAAAAAGGCAAATAACTATATCCAACAGAATTTTTAAAAAACTAATTTCCAAAATAAAAAAAGTTTAACAACACAATCGACCTACCTAAAAAAACACATTCACTGAAAGGTGATAATTATGCACAAATGGAAAAAATGCACTAAAAATGGGTTAATAACCAAAGAAACGTAAAACACAGTCACTTATGATGGACTAAACCTTATTTATTTAAAAAGGGTAAATCTAAAGAGAAGAAAAGAAATCTAAAGAAAGAAAGGAAGAAAACTTTTTCAATAAAAAAAACACGAATATAATTAAAATTTTGTGATTACAAAACACAATCACTGATTATATATGGACAAAATGAAAAAAAAACACACAAAAAATACACTTCGGATTCAATCACCTCTGAATGCAAGGGTTAATAACTTTTTTTTTCAATTAAAAAAAAAAAAACAGGAATATCAATTCATAAGTTTTTTAAAATTGTATAATTATAACACACTTATGATATGGAAAAAAACACAAACACAAAATACACTGCAGATAGATTTAATATTTATTTTAAAGATTTTTTTAAATATTCAATCAGTTAATAAATGGGTGTTAATAAATGGGTGAAAAATTGGGAAAAAAGTTAGAGCAGGGGTACAATTTTTTGGTTTTGAAAAAAACACACAAATTGAAAAATACCGTAGGAAGAACCGCGTAAATTAGAATTTATATTTCGGGAATAATACAATAAGCTAATTTTGAATCACAATCACTTCACTCTCGATACGATACTGATCAAAAAACGGGAACGAAACACGAAAGCAATCAGAAAAAAGTATAAATATATAGGTCATATGTATGTTCTGTTCTGACAGTTAAACAACCGTTAATAAAATCCCGTCTCTGCTTGATCTCCCATCTTTTTCCATCTACCCATTTTTACATCCACCCAACTCCTTCCTCTTCAACATTTCCAAGTCCCATACAGATAAAAAGAAAAGAAAACAAGCACTGGTTCGTCTATGTAATTCTTTTTATATAACTCCTTCTCAAGTTTGATAGTCCGTGCTCCCTCATCACCCTGTTCTTTAATGAAACTCTCCAGTCTCCACACATAAATGTATATTTGTGGTTTACTCGCAGCATATGTTCCTTATTAATACCATCCACTGGCAGCATGTTGACAAATTTTTGTATCTAGGAAACCAGAAAATTAGTTAGGGGTGTGATCGCCAGGGGGCCGACGTGTGGAACGTGTTCATAATAGTACTATAAGAATCTATATACAAAGGCCATGAGAGTACTATAGTTTTCATATACAAAGGTACTATCTTTGTATAAGAAAACTATAGTACTCTCATGGTGAAAAACGAACATAACGACATCTATTTATTTTGAATTTAATTTTCTCGTGGAGAGACTCTTTGAGGTTAGAGTCTAAGGAATGGAGACATTTCTTGAGATTGGAGACTAAAAATGGAAGAATTACTTCAGATTGGAGACTACGAAATGGACTATGAATAAGAACGAGAAAGGGCTATACTGTATTACCTTGCCTTTATGCCCTTTTGTGTGCTTTATTACCTTGTGCGAGCAAAAAATATATACCTATAGTCATTGTATATGGAACCTATAGTACTATCATCACGATGATTTTTGTGTTGTGGGGTGTGGTCGTTTTTGATGTGAGGGCGCTGAGATAGTTTTACTTGTGTATAAACATCGCAATTTCTTATTGATGTTTATACACAATTTCACTATAATTTTGACAGTGGAGAGTTCAATTTTTAGTTTTCTTCAGTGAATGGGCGACCACAGACGAATGAGGACTGATGACGGAAGAAATCAGGTTAAGTATATCTTCTACTATTGGGGTAGCACTACATTCCTCATTAGGAATTATTTATTTTAGTTCAGAGATAAATCTCGACCCTTTCGAGGGTTCTTTAAAAATGTTATTTGATGAGCTTTTCAAAAATGCTCACTTAATAATCTTTATTTTCAACCAAAAAAAATAAATCGGTTTAGGTCTGAGAGTAACCTTTATTTTTTTTTTTTTTCTTTTAATTTTTCTGATTTCTGCTTTAAATACAGCTTTACCCAAGTAGATTCTCTTCATCAGCTTGTTTTGTTTTTATTTTAAATAAATATACCTACATAGGCATTGTATATGCATTATTATTATATTACATATTAGGTTCTCTATACAATGTTACAAAAAAAAAATGTTATTTCTTTTATCTGAGTAACAAAGGGGAGTAAGGGAGATAGTTAGTAGTCAGGTGCTTGAAATGTGGCAATGTTGTACGAGGTTTTTGATTGCCAAATTTCTCTGTTGATGGTTGCGATTTTTTTTTTCAATCCAATGCATGTATGTATGTAGGTACTTTTGTAAATATTGTAAGTTATTTACTGTTTTTTTACTAAATTTTCTTGCAAGTTCAAGGGTAGGTATTTCTGTAGTTTGCATACATACCTATATGTTCCTACATACATAGGTACTTACCTAGGTTAACAATAAAATAACTTTTTTGTGTGTAAGTAGGAATCCCTATGAAATCTTGAGAATTCAATTTTATTCTCATCAATGGAATAGGTACTAAATTAATTCTTTGTTAGGTGCCTACTTTAAGATAGGTATTCACATATTTATTGATTTAGGTATTAACATATTTTTTCGCATTTTTTCAAAAAAAAAAATTCAATTCAATTTTCCCGTCGGCAAAACAACCGAAGAAAATTATTATTATTTTTTTTTAATTTCTTGGTTACAAAAAAAAAAAAAATCAATTAGGAAGTGAACCTACCTAAAAAAATTTAATTTTCCCGTCGGCAAAACAACCCACGGGAAAATTATTATTTTTTTTATTATTCTAGAATTTCTTGGTTACAAAATTAGTAACCTAGGTCCAGGAAGGTTGGAGTAGGTACTGCTTTAAAATAGAATACTTAGGAACATTTTCATGGAATATATTCATACTTCAGTAAATTTAAAATATCACTTTAATTTTCAAATTTTTTAAGTAAATTTAAAATACCACGTGAATTCGAAAAATTTCACCTGATAATTTTCACGTGAATTTTTAACTCAAATGAAGTTAAAAATTTCACATGGATTTTCATAGTTCTCAATGAAATTTAAAATTTTAAAAAGTTTTTTAGTAAATTAAGAAAAATTTGAAAATTTTTGAAAAAAAAATGAGAAATATAGAATTAAAAATTTAGAAAATTTACAAATAATTTGTGAAAAAAATTGAAAAATTAGTATACAAAATTGAAAAAAAAAGATTTAGAACAGAAAAAAATTTAGAAATTTGGAAAAAAAGTTTTTAAAATTAGAAAAAAAATTGTTCACTTTGAAATCTAAAATTTGAAGTTATCAGGTCATTTAGTTTTCGAAAATGAAATACAAATTGTGAAAATATTTTTTTTCTTCAAATATTTTGGAAATCATAAAATTGAAAAAAAATTATTTTTTCAAATTCGAAATAGATATATTTTCTGAACCAACATTTCAACTAAGCACCATTGCCATTCGATAAAAAAAGTTAAATAAAAAATATTACAAAAAATTCAATATGTATTTGACTAATTCTTGTACCCATAAATAAAAACGAAAAATACATCTACAAGGCTATTTTTTTAAATTTTTGTCAAAATTCAAAATAATTTTCAGGATTACATAATAGACATCATTTATGACTGGAATACGTTAAAATTAATA
This sequence comes from Syrphus vitripennis, assembly GCA_958431115.1. NCBI lineage: Eukaryota > Metazoa > Arthropoda > Insecta > Diptera > Syrphidae > Syrphus > Syrphus vitripennis. The sequence continues at coordinate 48,038,386 of OY288110.1, read as the reverse complement.
AAAGAACTCTTGAAATGAAAGCTTATCATAATCACCAATTTGAAAAATTTTATACGATTTTCCTTGAAATTCTTTTAAGTGTTACTTATAAAACGTTATCATTTCAATATTTCTTGATCGATTTCAATGATTGAAACGTCCCTAAGTCACAAATAATGTCTTCTGTCCGGTTCTACAAGAAAATTGAAATAAAAAATAAAATGGCAAAAAATCCAATACATGACTCATTTCGTCGGATCAGTACAGTACCGTGGAATGGAAAAAATAGTTATATGCCGCAATTTTTTCAAATCTTTACAAAAATTCAAAATGATTTTCAGGATCACATAGTAGACACCATTAAAGACTGGAATACGTTTAAATGAATAAAATCGAATAAGAATTGTTGAAATTAAAGCTTATCATACGCAGCACTTTCAAAAATTTCATATGATTTTTCTTGAAATTCTTATAAGTGTGAGATACAAACTGTCATCATCTTAAATCTTAAATCTACAAGCTCGATTGGGATGATTCAAACGTTTCCTAGTCATGTATAGAGTCTTCTAAGTGATTCTATAAAAAAAAATATATAAATATAAAATTTCAAAAAAATCGAACATTTGACTCATTTCTTCAGGTCAATGGTATGTACCAGTACCTGATAATGGGAACAAAATATTTCTGTATGGCTATTTTTTTAATTTTTTGATAAAATTCAAAATGGGTTTTAATAACGGTAACAATACTTAAATTACAACTCAGACCTATTTCAATCATCAAAATCGAGCAAGAATTGTTGAAATTAAAGCTTATCATAAGCAATACTTTCCAAAATTTCATACAATTTTCCTTGAAATGTTTATAAGTGTTACTTAAGAAACGTTATTATTTCAATAATACTTGCACGATTTTAATGATTGAAACGTCCTTAAGTCACAATTTGTGTCCTCTATGCGTTTCTTTAAAGAAATTTTAATAGAAAAAAAAAATGACAAAAAATTTAATATATGAGTCATTTCGTCAGCTTTCGTGCAGTACCCAAGAATTGAAAAAATATTTATATTTGTCATTTTGTGCCAGATTTCAAAACAGGTTCGATAAACACATAAAGGGGATAATTTATAACTGCAGTACACTTGAATTATTAAAATCAAAAAAAAATTTGAAATGCAAGCTATCATATGCAGCACTTACAAATTTTTCATACAATTTTTGATGATCTTTTTTTCAATTCTACTTACTTGATTTAGATGATCCAAAAAAAAAAACGGCACAGACAATTTTGATAAAACTTTTTGAGTTTGTTAAAATTAGCACTGCCTATTATAAAAAAAAAATTAAAATTAATCCCATATCAATGTTATGGAAAACACATTCTCAAAAATCTAAGAATTTGTTTTTGGCATTATACTTACGGTAATATTAAAAATCTGACAGTAAGAATTAGAAGTTCCTTGTTTCTAATCTCAAGTCAGCCGTTTTTAATAACCTTGAATCTGAAAAAATAAAAGTAGCATTTCGTATTCTTTTCCACATCACCCAATGGGGTAGAATACTAGACGCGTTTTTTTTAACGAGGTTCCCCAGTAGGCCTGCCTCCTAAACTCTACTTGTTACTACTACAATACTACAAGTTACTACTACATAAATACTTTAAATTACTATAGCTTATAACTACATTTATACTTAAAACTACTAAAGCGAATTACTAAAGATTTTTACTATGCACTACGTTCAACTAAAACTACATTTTTTTTTTGTTTTTTTTGTTTTTTAGTTTTTTTTTTGTTTTTTTTTGTTTTTTTTTTGTTTTTTTTTATTAGTAATAAATAAATAAATCCTAAATAAGTTTTAAAGCGCGACACGAGGCAAGAAAAAAAGAAAAATCCGATATCGTAAAAAGAAATTATATACTGAAAATTAAAATTCTGAAAAAAAATTACACTGACATACGAAAATTGAAAAAGTTTTCTTACATACAGACCAAAAAAACGGTAGCAGATTGAGATAAACTAACCAAACAAGAAAGAAGTTAAATTTGAAATATAATTGACGGAAGCTAATTGGGAACACCATAGAAAAAAAAACTGAAGTTGACGAATTAGAATGAGTCTGATCAGGAACGACACTGATCAGGAAAATGGCTGAACTTGACGAAGGAGAACGAGTCTGATCAGGAACGGCACTGATCAGGAAAATGGCTGAACTTGACGAAGGAGAACGAGTCTGATCAGGAACGACACTGATCAGGAAAATGGCTGAACTTGACGAAGGAGAACGAGTCTGATCAGGAACGGCACTGATGAGGAAAATGGCTGAACTTGACGAAGGAGAACGAGTCTGATCAGGAACGACACTGATCAGGAAAATGGCTGAACTTGACGAAGGAGAACGAGTCTGATCAGGAACGACACTGATCAGGAAAATGGCTGAACTTGACGAAGGAGAACGAGTCTGATCAGGAACGGCACTGATCAGGAAAATGGCGGGTTCAATAAAAAAGACCGTATACCTGAAGTAATGAGAAAAAAAAAGAAGACAACTGAATAAGAATAAGAAGAAAAGAGAAATTTAAGAAGAATAAGTATAATAATAACTATGTATATGCATATCAATAAAAACTAACAAAATACTTTAAGAAATTTTTTTTGGCATTATACTTACGGTAATATTAAAAATCTGACAGTAAGAATTAGAAGTTCCTTGTTTCTAATCTCAAGTCAGCCGTTTTTAATAACCTTGAATCTGAAAAAATAAAAGTAGCATTTCGTATTCTTTTCCACATCACCCAATGGGGTAGAATACTAGACGCGTTTTTTTTAACGAGGTTCCCCAGTAGGCCTGCCTCCTAAACTCTACTTGTTACTACTACAATACTACAAGTTACTACTACATAAATACTTTAAATTACTATAGCTTATAACTACATTTATACTTAAAACTACTAAAGCGAATTACTAAAGATTTTTACTATGCACTACGTTCAACTAAAACTACATTTTTTTTTTGTTTTTTAGTTTTTTTTTTGTTTTTTTTTGTTTTTTTTTTGTTTTTTTTTATTAGTAATAAATAAATAAATCCTAAATAAGTTTTAAAGCGCGACACGAGGCAAGAAAAAAAGAAAAATCCGATATCGTAAAAAGAAATTATATACTGAAAATTAAAATTCTGAAAAAAAATTACACTGACATACGAAAATTGAAAAAGTTTTCTTACATACAGACCAAAAAAACGGTAGCAGATTGAGATAAACTAACCAAACAAGAAAGAAGTTAAATTTGAAATATAATTGACGGAAGCTAATTGGGAACACCATAGAAAAAAAAACTGAAGTTGACGAATTAGAATGAGTCTGATCAGGAACGACACTGATCAGGAAAATGGCTGAACTTGACGAAGGAGAACGAGTCTGATCAGGAACGGCACTGATCAGGAAAATGGCTGAACTTGACGAAGGAGAACGAGTCTGATCAGGAACGACACTGATCAGGAAAATGGCTGAACTTGACGAAGGAGAACGAGTCTGATCAGGAACGGCACTGATGAGGAAAATGGCTGAACTTGACGAAGGAGAACGAGTCTGATCAGGAACGACACTGATCAGGAAAATGGCTGAACTTGACGAAGGAGAACGAGTCTGATCAGGAACGACACTGATCAGGAAAATGGCTGAACTTGACGAAGGAGAACGAGTCTGATCAGGAACGGCACTGATCAGGAAAATGGCGGGTTCAATAAAAAAGACCGTATACCTGAAGTAATGAGAAAAAAAAAGAAGACAACTGAATAAGAATAAGAAGAAAAGAGAAATTTAAGAAGAATAAGTATAATAATAACTATGTATATGCATATCAATAAAAACTAACAAAATACTTTAAGAAATTTAATCGTATTTTGTTGGCTTTTTGAGCTTTGGTTTTAAATCCTTGTTTGTTTTTTTTATTGCAAACTTAAATAAACCGATCAAAAGAAATTTTACGATTGCTTCCTTATGTTCGGTGCTGCAACTATTTAAGGAATTAAAATCGTCTAGCTTCATCAAATCTTTCAGCCATGATTCTACTAAATTATGTAGTTGCTGTTTGTCTGTGGCGTTTGCATCGAAAATTTGTGTCAGTCTTTTAAAAATTTCTTCAAACATTATCGATGGAACGGTAAGTTTTCCGAATTCTGAAGGTGTGGTGATGCTATCATAAGCTCTCAGTTTTATAAGCATTGTTTGCTCTCGTGTCCCATCTGTTTGATCAATCATATATTGAGAGCAAACATCACATTTAAGCCTTTTCTTCAGTTTCATTGCTGCAAATCCAGAGTAGTATGCAGAAGCTGCATTCTGGAGTTTTGCTGAACAATTACTTTTGGCGCTTAGACTTTGCCCTAAATCTATACTACGATTAGGTTCACCATGAAAGTCATCTAGGTTATATTGCAACGCATTAACCAAGAGATGATCTTCTATGGGAATTTCCAATAAAAAGTCCCTGTCATCTTCTAGCTCAATTTCTAACTGTGCCTCGTAGTCGGCTCCCTGGAGCAATGGTTCTGCTCCTGCATCATCGTATCCCGAATGTTCAGCCGAACTTAGATGCTGAAAGATAATCTGTTTCAGATTACGAACAAACCTCCACTCTGAAGGGTTTTTGTCATATGAGCCTCTATTCGAACGCACCATAGAAAATAAATTTTCCGCCACATCTGTGTTAAAGTGAGCTAGAAGAAAAAAACTCTGCTCCTCATTTTTGAGATACTCCCACAACTGAGTGATCCCTAATAAGGTTTGTTGCAGCCCCTTAAAGCAATATGGGATTTTATGAGTACTGCTTGACCTCCAAGTAGATATCCATTCCCTTGCGTCATTAAGTGTATTTAGGGTATCAGTTGAGTCTGATAGTACTTGTTTATTGGGGTTCCTAGAATAAAGCTTACCCGTGTTTAAGCTATCAAAAAGATCATTCATGCGCTTAAAAAATCTAGCAGTTGATTCAGCATTTTTTATTCTATGATCTTCAAAGCACTTTGCATTTATTGCAAACAAGATCCCTGAATAAACGTTTTCACTAAAAACTTGTGTTGCCAACTTAACTGAATACTTATCATAACTATTTGGTCGAACATGAGCCGCAGTAAGCTTATGGAAAACTTGGAGATTGTTTTTCTCGTCTTCGTCATAAATCCGTTGGATAATACTCCAATCTACAACATCTTGCCCTATAATAATTTTGTGCTTAAGTAATATATTGCGCACACTCTTGAAGAGATGGCAATAGTCACACAGCAAAAAAATTCTATGATTTTCTATGTCTACATAGGGTTTCAAAAGCATAGAATTAGGAGAAGTAATTTTATTGTATGCCGAGCTGTTGTTGGAACCTTGGTCACAGCTTGTTGCTACAACAATAAGTCCGCATTTTAGTACATCAGTTATAACTGAAACCAACATTTTGGACAAAACTTCTCCGTTTGGATTTCCAATATAATAAACAATGGTCTGCTTCCAATTTTTATTTAATCCCCTAAGTGTGAATACCATTGCCTTAGAGGCAATAGTAGGTATTCATCCTACCATATTCTCAAAAGTCAGTAAAACCGTAAATAATATCGTCTTTAATATTATATTCGAGTTCTTTTTTTATTGCCATATCGTCAAATAGCAATATACATTTTTTCTCCATTGTCGTCATGCGTGCTGCTTTTTCAGTCAGCATTTCGGATATGGGTTTGCTGAAACCTGTTGGTAAACGAATTTCCGAGTGCCAACGGTAAATTGTACTAACTGATGGCAGCTTGAATCCTGCACTCAGCATAAAATTATAGCAGGCTGGAGATTTATAAAAAAATTTTAAAAACAAATCTCTTTGGTTTGGTGTCCATTGAGCATTTGGTTTATGAAATAGTTGCGCAAAGATAAAAACGCGTAATTCATCTGTTGAATTTTCTAACTGCTTTTCTAAACCTTGTTTTAAAATGTATTCGCGATTTTGTTTTTTTTTAATGGGTGTTTTGGGAAAAATATTTCGACGTGCAAATGGCTTTCGAATTGTTTTTTTCACCCATTTATATGATTGTAATCTAGGCGAAGGAAACTGGGAGGGAGAAATTTTTGCAGAAGGAGTTAGAATGGACAAAGAATAATCCTTAACGTAAGTTGCATTACATTTCGTAGCCATATTTAATATGGACGCAACTGGACTGCATGGAACAGGTACTTGTATTTGCTCGGAGCAAGATACATTTACTTGTGGAGTCTCGGAGCCTTCAATGGGAGAAGTTACTGTAGAATTAGGCTGTTTCCGACACCTCCATTCATCCATTAAAATGGAACATTCCTTCGCATTAACCAATTCGTTACAAGCACATATCGAAACTGAAGAAATTGGTAGTGCGAATTTGTTTAAAATTTTTCGCAAACCAGTAACTCTTATGTCTTTAGCATAAAAATGGGCTTCACACATTAAACTTGCCTTTGGCAAAACCTTATTGGGTGAAACATTGCCATGTTTCAACCAAACTGACCTTCTGTGGTCTTTAGGGAGTTGAAAAAACGAATAATCACAAGGGACTAATTGCTGTTTATCACAATTTTCATAAATACACGTCCTCCCCATATTAAAAAGTAGTATTAAAAGTAAATGCCGAAGAAAATAAATCACTTAAAAAATAAATATATACAAATAAATTTAAAAAAATAAATTTGTATAGTTTTGTGTGCACCCTGTAAGTTTATATAATGAAAAAATACAAAAAGAAAAAATTGTAAACTCACCAACAGCCAATTGTTGTTATTAAAAACAAAAAGGCAAATAACTATATCCAACAGAATTTTTAAAAAACTAATTTCCAAAATAAAAAAAGTTTAACAACACAATCGACCTACCTAAAAAAACACATTCACTGAAAGGTGATAATTATGCACAAATGGAAAAAATGCACTAAAAATGGGTTAATAACCAAAGAAACGTAAAACACAGTCACTTATGATGGACTAAACCTTATTTATTTAAAAAGGGTAAATCTAAAGAGAAGAAAAGAAATCTAAAGAAAGAAAGGAAGAAAACTTTTTCAATAAAAAAAACACGAATATAATTAAAATTTTGTGATTACAAAACACAATCACTGATTATATATGGACAAAATGAAAAAAAAAACACACAAAAAATACACTTCGGATTCAATCACCTCTGAATGCAAGGGTTAATAACTTTTTTTTTCAATTAAAAAAAAAAAAACAGGAATATCAATTCATAAGTTTTTTAAAATTGTATAATTATAACACACTTATGATATGGAAAAAAACACAAACACAAAATACACTGCAGATAGATTTAATATTTATTTTAAAGATTTTTTTAAATATTCAATCAGTTAATAAATGGGTGTTAATAAATGGGTGAAAAATTGGGAAAAAAGTTAGAGCAGGGGTACAATTTTTTGGTTTTGAAAAAAACACACAAATTGAAAAATACCGTAGGAAGAACCGCGTAAATTAGAATTTATATTTCGGGAATAATACAATAAGCTAATTTTGAATCACAATCACTTCACTCTCGATACGATACTGATCAAAAAACGGGAACGAAACACGAAAGCAATCAGAAAAAAGTATAAATATATAGGTCATATGTATGTTCTGTTCTGACAGTTAAACAACCGTTAATAAAATCCCGTCACTGCTTGATCTCCCATCTTTTTCCATCTACCCATTTTTACATCCACCCAACTCCTTCCTCTTCAACATTTCCAAGTCCCATACAGATAAAAAGAAAAGAAAACAAGCACTGGTTCGTCTATGTAATTCTTTTTATATAACTCCTTCTCAAGTTTGATAGTCCGTGCTCCCTCACCACCCTGTTCTTTAATGAAACTCTCCAGTCTCCACACATAAATGTATATTTGTGGTTTACTCGCAGCATATGTTCCTTATTAATACCATCCACTGGCAGCATGTTGACAAATTTTTGTATCTAGGAAACCAGAAAATTAGTTAGGGGTGTGATCGCCAGGGGGCCGACGTGTGGAACGTGTTCATAATAGTACTATAAGAATCTATATACAAAGCCTATAGTTGAAGGTATATGTTTTGTGTGCTCGCATTGGCTTTGATTTCGTTTTGTATTTTGTGTTTATTTATGATGGGTTAATTCTTTGTATATGAAAACTATAGTACTCTCATGGTGGAAGTCGAATGGGGCGACATCTAGTGTATGCCGGCAACCCTTACTCTTTTTTTTTGCGGAGAGCTTATGGAGGTTTTAAATGATATTTATTGATATTTTTTGGATGCAATTATCCAAAAAATAGTCTCCTCTTGCCCCTACCACCAATTTTCGACGCTAAAAGACTCACCAAATCGAATTTTACACCTCACATTTTGCAGCGCCACCACCAGGATCCGGGCAACCCTAAAAAAAACTCGCCATGAGAGTACTATAGTTTTCATATACAAAGGTTAATTTTGTTTTGCAAGACTTGATTGATTTGGCGGGGAATCGAAATGCTTCATTTTTTTGTTCGATATTTGAATTTTATTTTTTGAAAACCAAAATTATTAATTTCCTACCGAGGTAGATACAATAAAAAAATGCAAGCTTCAATTCAACACATAAAATCTTGTAAGAAATTTAACTCAAATACCTACGCATGGCATGGCCTTGACCAGCCTCAAAATCTTGTAAGAATATCTTCAATTAATAAATACCTAGCTATTTTTCACACAATGAAATAGTTTCCTACACTAGGTTGCAGGTACCTATATAATTGTTTTTTTTTTTTGTAGTTATAATTCGAAATTAAAAAAAAAAAAAAATTCTACCTACATAACTTTCTTGCAAGATTTTGAGAGTCAGTATTTATATTCAATTTTTCTTGTAATATTTAAACATTGACAAGGAAACTGATATATCCATCCGTTTTATTATTGTAGGTATAGCTTTATAGGGTGGTTGGGATAAAATTATATTTATCTAACTATGTCTGTGAATCGTATTATAATTTGTTATATTAAAAAAAATAGAATTTTAAGTTTTGAACAAAAAACAATAAAATGTGACTCGATTTCAAATAGGTATTCAATCTAAAATCTACTGATTTTGAATAAAGTGTAATTTATTTTGTTTACATATCAAGGAAGGGTTCAATACCAACTTACAATTATATGTAATTCAGATTTCGTTGGATAGCATACATAGATATAGAACCTTGGAATCGTTAAGTACGGCTAATGAAGGCACAAATCATGGACAATTTTTGGAAATTTTGTTAGAACTATCTACTCCAGAAAAATTAGACTTTGATTTCGAAAAAAATCCGACAAAGTTGAATTTTAGTTTGGTGCTTAATTTTGACGTCAAGTACGTCCTAAAACGTACCCTAATTTTGGATTGTATCTTAAATTTTTAGGGGAGAACTTAAAGGGGCAAATTCATTTTATTGTAATTTACTCGAAAAATATAAGTTCTTTTGGAAAAAATTGAAGGCACCAATTCTTCCTCATTTTATACTATATACGTACAAAAAAGATTTATTAACCATCAATAGATTTTGAGAAAAATGGTTCCAGAGATGGGGCTGTAGCAAAAATAACGTTTTTCGATATGGCCAACATTTTTTTTATTGTTTATGTTAAGAAACTTATTTTCTATACTGCCATATAATCGAAGGTCCTTTGACTTTAAGACCTAATTGCACCTATTCCACCCATTTAATAGTTGGGTTCTTATTCAGCAGAATCACTGTTTGTAGATCAAAAATTAAGTCTGTAATACATTTTTATTTAAATTTCTCTTTAAAAAATAATCTTTGGACCTTTGGTAGGTATAAGATAATGCTGGAAAGATTAAGCTTTATCGTAAGTCTAAATCTCCAGTCCAGTCTTGTAAGCTGCTAGTTAGCAAATCCTTATAGCCAGTCGACTATTCTTGTTTTTAATGTTAAGTTGTTTATTAACTAACTATTAAAATACAAATGTGGTTTAATTAAAAACAAACGTATAACACTATCAATTTATTAACTAAGTACATAATTATATGAAAACCAAGTTTTTTGGGTGGTGTGGGAAAAAAATCCGACATCTTAAAAAGGATTGAAATTTTGATTTTTGTATAAAATGATTCGCTAATTCCAATCAAAGGAGAATGGGCAAAAATATATATGTTAATCAAGTGCAATACCGAAAGGTCACAGATTTTTGTTTATATATTGCGTGAACCCCACGGTCTACAGTTCTGTGTCTATATTCAAAAATGAAGCTTTCAAACGTACTATATGTAGTTTGTGGACTCTTGACGCACAACAGTAGTAAGTGGGAAGGTAAAACGTGGGAACCTTTTTTTATAATCCCAACAGTGTAATTCTGAGTTGTGTGTATTGTAGTGAGGATCTAGCTGAGTTGGGATGGCAGTGGATGGTGGTGGTTTTTTTGTTTTGTTTAGGTATGTATGGAATGGTGATAGTTTGACGATCAGATATTTGTTGTATCTATCTAACTATCTGTATGTATTGGGAAGGGTAAGAAAAAACAGTTTGGTTTGGGTTATGATTTGAATTTGAAATTCGGAAATTGTCGACTGTTATGATGATGATGATCACTTGTCACTTGGAGTGAGGTTGATTTTGTTAAGGATTCTGTTAATAGATATGGTATTACGAAAAAAAGTATTGTAGTGAGGATCTAGCTGAGTTGGGATGGCAGTGGATGGTGGTGGTTTTTTTGTTTTGTTTAGGTATGTATGGAATGGTGATAGTTTGACGATCAGATATTTGTTGTATCTATCTAACTATCTGTATGTATTGGGAAGGGTAAGAAAAAACAGTTTGGTTTGGGTTATGATTTGAATTTGAAATTCGGAAATTGTCGACTGTTATGATGATGATGATCACTTGTCACTTGGAGTGAGGTTGATTTTGTTAAGGATTCTGTTAATAGATATGGTATTACGAAAAGAAGTGTGTGTGTGTGTTTCATTGAACGATGGTGGACGTTGATGGAATCAAAATAAATGTTTGGTATAATTCATAGTTGAGATGTATGCCCTTAAGCTATATGCTCAGCACTTAGATCTTTATGGAGTGGTATGAAAATGTGTTTCAATTGGATTGAACATCACAATGTGAACGTCGTCGTCGTGCGTCGTTTCAGTTGGTCGTCGGATGATATGAAATTTGAATATGGGGCTGTAGGGGTGATGTAAAAAATAATGAAAAACTTTGGAGCGTTGTAACTTTTAAAGGAGGCGTTTATTTGAAAAATAACGTTATTTTGGAATCACCACCATTTATAAATATTTTATTTTATAATAAGTTAAAATAAATAAATAAATAAATTACATACATATACATATCTATATATGTTATATATACTTAGTTATATTTTAGCTCTCTTAAATCCATATGGAAGGGAACTATGATCAGCCAAGAACCGTCGTTTTTCGGATGTTGGTTTATACGTTTTTATTTCATTTATTGTGATCACCTCATGCTCTTTTGTACGTCGTATGTTACTGGATCTTAAAGTGATGTAGTCTCTTTCATTGAATGACGATGTTGATGCCTTTAGTACAGCCTCTTTTATGAAATCAAAATTTATTTTCTGGGATGATTCAAAATTGAGATTTATACCCTTTACTTTACAAACTATATGTTCAGTTTGATCGTTTGTACTGAACACTTTGTAGGAATAGTTTTTCGGTCCACCACTTACAAATTCAGTTATAAAACTTCCAAGTCCATAGCTTTGCAACTCATCGGTCATGTCACCAATAAAATCTCCAGTAGGTGGATCGTATTCGCCGTGTCGAGATATATAAATCACCGAATCTGTGTCATAGTATAGGACTCTTTCTTTGACTTTTTCTAAGTAGCTATACAACTTGAGGCGAGCCTGAGCCGTAGTATATGCTGCAATGCAAACATTAACAGTAGATAAAATCTCAGATGCCTCCTCTTTAACTGTAAACGTTATCACAATATTGTTCTCGTTGACAGGTAAAATTTGTTGAACTTGTATTGAAGGATGGGACATCAGATCAAACAATTCAGAAGATTGGTTAATGATTATCGTTTGTTGTTGGTTTTCTCTCTGACCAAATTTACCCCAAAACGAATTCAGAATCAGTTTAGCAAGAGATCTTTTACCTGGATTGTTGGTAATTTCTGTAAATTCTAATTTGATTTTTTCTCTTTCAAAGAAGTCGTCTATGTATTTATCTTTATCTTCTTTTGTGTTACATTGACTCGGCCAACCCGAAGCTTCTTGCTTTATTTTGAGAAAAGTGTTCATCATTGATGTGAAGAGACCAGCTGTATTTTCGTCGGAATCATATTGAGCAACATCGTATTCCCAAATTTCAAACACTGAAAGTAGCTTATAACCACGTTCAATAGCTTTGATGACTTCATCTATTACCCACGTACCAAATAATGCTCTTTCTTCATCAGAATGTGTGCATGTTGTTTCTTTGGTTTTATTTTGGCTACAAGTTCTACATAGTGAAAACATCAGCTTGTCGTTTTGTTTCATGGGTAAAACTGGATGAAATAAATAGTCTGGTGGAAGAATCTTACACTTAATGAGACCATTAATGCCGTCAAGTTTCATGCTTGCACAAATTTCGTCCATACTTGTATGAACTTTTGGGTGACCAACAGGAAATTTACCATATTTGCAAACCCATGGATAAAGTGAGCACACATCTATATACTTTATTTGTTCACCTTCCTTACATTTGTAGTAGGAAACTATGTTTCCCGTTCGTCCACCATAAAATGAATCTCTTGGATTCAAAGGTGCATTATGCAGTAAGGGGTGATTTCTCAAGCTGGATAGTTCTTCTTCACTTAGAGACTTGAGGTAATTTTCGAATTCGCAGCTCGAGATCTCAATTACTTCGTAACCAAATGATCTTAAACGGGCAGATTTTGCCACTGTCCTATTGTACCTGTTATTTAAGGTATCGAACTGATCATTGGTAAGAGGAGTATCACGTTTATTCCTTAGACAAACAGGGTGTCCATGGTAAAAACATCCATGAAATTCGAAGACCTGCTTTGTTTCTTCGTTGAATCCATCGACTTTAACACCGTTTACAATCTGAAAATAAAATTGTTTAAGCTAGTTTCAAAAAGAGACCTAATCAATTGTTGTTTTATTACCGCCTCTCGTCCTCTAGCAGCATGCTTTATTGTGATTTTCCGATTACTTTCCTCATTAATCATCCATCTGATGGCTTCCTTTGACTGATTTTCTATCCATCTGTAATATATTATTATAAATTTTGTTTTAGTTAATAAATTAAATTTAAAAAAAAAGAAAAAAAGATATTTGATAATGAATATGTTTTTACCTGTATCCATTTTTTGGGATTAATCCGATAGTATTTGACTGAAGAAAATTCCGTCGAAATACAATATTACATGCGGATGCTATCGTTGCTTCTAGGAACGGTTCAACATTGCTTTGGGTAAGAAAAAAGTGTCTAAATTTCAGAGATGCTTCAGTGAGAATCCTTACATCGTTTATGCAGTATTCTAGCATTTCTTGTTGAAAATTAAAAACATCGTTTTCGTGTTCTTTATACCAATTATAGAATATTTCTCGATCTTCAGATTTCATTGTGTCTGGACTGTAGTATTCTATTTTGGGTAGCTTACCGATGTAATTCGAATTTTCTTTGATGTTGAACAGATGTGGAAAGAAACCTTTCTTCAAACCGGATGAAAGTTGAAATGTTTTTGGGAGTTTCGAAAGAGCCATCGGAAAATAGTTGAGCGAGTCGATAAACCTGACATTTCCTATTTCCATCATGATTATTTTACTCCCTCGCATAATCAAGTTGGGAGTCAAATGTGTTTCCTTTAAAATGTAGTTCAAAATGAATTGATGATCGTATGATTGTCCGTTATGGGCCAAAACAACCACTTTTTTGAAGGAATTCCGAACATTGAATATATGTTTCAGGAATCTTGAAATTACGTTTGCTTCATTCTCTTTTTCTCTGATCACATTCAATGTATATTTACATGTTTGGCAGAACTGTAGACTCATGTTATCAATACAAATATCGCACTTTTGTTGGAAAACACATAAATTAGGTTGATGTAGTTTTACATCCGACATGTGATCATTTTCTTCAGTATTTACAATTTTCTCTTGTACAATTTGCTCTTGACGGCTTTCCAAATCATAGAAAATATAAAGGACAGAGTTAAGACGAGGAGTTTTTGTATTAGGTATCATATAACACAGATGATCTTTTTCAACATGTGTCTTACACTGTTTGCAAAAGTATTCCATGCAAAAGTGTTGTCGTGCTCCACCATATGATTTAAGACATAACAAACACCTTTTTAACATATTACAAATAGAGTTTTTCCTTGTTGAATTGCTCGCCTTGTGATGATCGAAACAAGAATTCCCTCTAAAATTTCGATTACAGTCATCGCATACAATTTCATTCATTGTTCTTTTGCATGGCGGAGTGTTTTGACATTGCGGACATAATTTTTGACATCTATGATCCTTTTTGGAATTGTATGGAGTGTGACATTCTTCGCAATAATATCCACAACAAAAAGCAGCCGTCAAAGATTTAATGACACTGTAGTGGTTATTATGGTACAGAAGATTGATTTTTTTTTGATTTATTTTCTCCTTCAAATATCACTTCTCTTCCTTTAGTGGCGTATTTGTATACAGTAATTTTATACTTATCAAAATATTTCTGAAACCCTCTTAACTCTGGTATTCCACATCCTTCTTCAGGAATGCTTATTTTTGCATCCACTAACAGCTGTAATGCTTTTTGTGTCTTTGATTTTTGCATGTCTCTTTGAAGTAGTTTTTGAGTTGAAGGAATTTCATTGTCTGCGATAGATTTTCCAATAATTAAGGCCCATGGTAAACACAAATTATCTTTATTTCTTATGAAGACAATTCCATGGCGTCTAATACACTCTTCTTCATATGTATTAAACATATTTGTGTATTTTTTTCTATTTCCTGACCCCACGGGTAGCTTGACAGAGGTCACAGTCAAACAAAATTCTTCTGTATTCAAACCGAATGAATTACTTTGGAATATCTTCGAAATCATGTCCCAAACATCGCTCGCTCTAATCTCCGAACATTCTCGAAAGCTAAGCCAACCACTACCACGTTCAACAGAAAAATTCTCCCCGGAAAAAGTTACTCCGACCTTGTCTGTTGGACTAACATTTTTAAGCGCATGTTCAAAGATGTCGTTGATCCCTTCTTTTATCCATGAAGTTGGTTCCTGATTGACTGGAATCAAATTTAGTTTGAACTTTATCTTGTGACCCACGAGAGAAAATTGCTTTATTCTAGTTTCTTCCTGTTGCAGTATTTGGAACCGTTGTATCTTATTTTTTTTTTTGGAAATAGAGAAAAAAAGAACAAAAACAATAATCAGTAATTTAACGATTAGGTTAATTTATTTATTTTTTTTCTTTTTTTTTACAATTCATTAAAAAATAGTTGCTTTTGCGATAAAATAAAGTCATCCACCTCATTCAGTTCCTGCTGCTGATACTGCTGCTGCGTTTGTTGATGCACTTGCGTTAGTTGCTGCTGCTGCTGATGCTGTTGATGCTGTAGTTGTCCCACCAGACCGTTACTCTTCTCTTTTAAATGGAAATCTACGTGGAATGAGGATTCCCCGTATGGCTCCACTATCTCGAAATCGCATTTACTGAGCTCTTTAATGTCGTCATTATCGAGCTGGGTGTTGCATCGTTTTGGTAAAAACATCATACAACCCTCAAGTTCTAGCATTATTTGCTCACCGAACTTAGTTTTAATCCTTTTGGAATTAATAATGGGGTATTTTTTTTTTTGGATTAACTTTGAAAGGCTTGAAAAAGGCTTTTCTGCCTTACGCATACTGACCGCCGACTTTATTTTATTAATGAAAGACATATTTATTCTTTTGAAGGATTGGGAATATTTTTTGTTTTAAATTTTAATAATTTAATTTCACTAACGTGTTCTTCTTGCGTAATCACGAATAGAACTAATCGACTCAGGCTCAGTCCTCTTACTCGTCGCCTCGGTTAATAGTATTCACTTACATTTTTCTTGTCTCAATTTTTCCAATTCAAGGTAACAGATTTTTCCTCGTTGTTTATTTCAAAAGAAAACCGTGATCCTCACTTCAAGTGACTATCACTATCATAGGAGCCATGGCATTCGCAATTTCAAATTCAAAATCATAACCGTCAACCCAAGCCCAACTATTCCTCTTACTACCTCTCTCACTCACTCTATTGATCGTTTTATTAATCTTAAATCTTTTCTTTCGCTTTTTCTCCGATGATATTCCCACACAATAAAGATCATAAAGAATCAAAACAATGTTTGACATCATCTTCTTCCGGTTTTGTTGAATAAAAGATGAAAAACTACATTACGCATGAAAAAAACGTACACATGTCAAAATACATGAACCTAATTTATGTGTTTTCTAAAAAAGTGCGATGTTTGTATTGATTTCATGTGTCTACAATTCTTCCAAACGTGTTAAAACATGAAAAACGTTTTTTTTTTTTTTTTTTTTTTTTATTCGCATTTTAAAGTAACAATGATAATAATAAAAATATTAAACAAAATTTGTTCATTGTGTTGCTCTAACTTCTGCTATTTCTTCTTCTTCTTCTTCTGAAATAATTTTACTGGTTTTGAAATAATCCCTCATTTCATATTCCGGGATTCTTATGTCAACATATTTTTTAGTAGCAGCATCACTATCTTCTAGTGGTTTAGCTTATGTTTTTTATATGTTTCCAGTTTATATCAAAGTCTCCACTTTCAGTTTTAAGAAAACCATCACCAGGTGGTCCAGGAATTCCCCGCTCTCCACGTGGTCCTCTTGGTGGTGGTCTATGCGAAAAACGACCGAATTTGTCAACAGGCATTGTGTCTAATTGATTATATTAGCCTCTTTAAGCTCTTCAATAATAGAAATAATTTCGTTGGAGTGATTATTATGCCCGGCTTGATGTGAACCAATTAGAAGTCTCAATCGATCTACGAGTTCATTAGGATCATCCCAAAATATATAGTCCTTTTTCTTGTTTGATAATTGCATTAATCCTTTACCTATTGGTAATATATTTGAAATCGAAGTTGAAGATGAAGCCTTTTCTATCAATGGACGTATAATTTGTGTGTATTTGTAACCTCGATTGCCTTTCACTTGTTTTTGCGAATCAAATTCTTTTCTGTGTGCATTTGTATCGTTTAAAATCGTTTCATAATGTTTCAAGTCTTCATTATTGTAAAACGATCTCTGTGGACGTTTCTTAAATAGCAGTTCATAAAGACCTTTCGTCCCCTGAAAGTTTTTATTTTTTATTTTTATATCTGATCCGTGAATGCTGAACTCTCCATTACCAATAAACAATTTTCCATTTTTGGAATGTATTCCATATGTTCTATCAATACTATTTGAATTATTTATGAACAAATTCATATACATTTTCGGTGTTTTATCAAATTTTTCTTCTGACAATTGTTCTTCGAAAAGACGTAGACGCCGCCTAGTTTTTTCTAATGCTTTTTCCTCTTTTGGTCTCTTAGGGGTACTATTTATCTGGCTGTGATTATCAATAATTGAACTGTTCAAAGTTTCATCGTTTAAGCATTTTATCGTTTTTGTTTTCTTTACAGGAGTTTCATAATAGTCATTGTCCCTGACTTCTTCTTCTTCTTTTTCCTTGTTTCTTTCCACGTTGACTGTTGATTGCTTAACCAGTTCGTTAAGAGGAGCAGTAATTGGTTTAAAAGCTTCTTCTAATTGAGATTCATAAGCTTCCTTATTATTTTTGAGGACTTTGAATTTCCTTCGAAGGTCATTGGTTGTTTTGATAAGTTCTTTTTTTAATTTTACATCTACGTTCATCATATTGTTATCAATTTAATTTTTCTTATAATCTGATGAATAAATGGATTGAAGTTTTTCTTTTAATATTAAGATAACTGGTCTTTAATGAAGAGCTGCTACTGCGATTTATACTGATAGATCTCCTACACTGAACTGTGAATAACTGCTCCTAGCTGTATAAAACCGCAAATCAAAACTGAACTGTAATTAAAAGTAATTGTTTCTTCACTGTACTGCTCGGTACTGTATTTAACAGCTGCTACAGAGTAACTGGTATTAGTATTAATTTGTTACTGGTTTTATAACTTAAGAAAACAGTCAAAACCTCTTCTATAGCGACCATTATTCAATGGACTTTCTTTATCGATTACAAAAAATCCATAATTGGTTTTCCAACAGTCCGTACATACATTTTGGAATGTTTTAAATGTCATATCGGAATTAACATGATCATTGTAAATGTGTTTTAAATTCATATTGTCTTGTTTAAAAATGATCAAAAAATTTGCATTGTCGCGAATTAAGTGTTTTGGTATTCTTGTATAGGTTTGACACAAGTAGAAACTATCTAATTTATAATGACGACCCATACTAAAATAGTTCCTTATTGTATCTTGTTTTTCACAATCAATGTCATCGAAAATAAATACAGAATTTTCTTTAGCTTCTTCTGGTAAAATAACATCACTATTATTAGAAAATGTGAAGAAACCCATATTTTTTATAGGTTTAATTACTTGTTTTAAAAACTCATATTTTGATTGGTGTAAGGATTTCGAGTATACCTATATATATATGTTTTCAAATTTTAATACATTTGGATGTAGTAGAAGACTCAACATAACATTTGTTTTTCCACAATTAGATGGACCAGTAATCAGGCCTCTTAAACTATTCGGAAAAAGCTGGCCATGTTTCTTATTTACTCTAGGATTTGTTGTCGGTTCTATGTTTCGTACTGGTAATTTGTATTGTTGTGCTATGAATCGCATGATGACATCTACTAAAATAGAAAACTATATATCAATAGTATTTATTTATTTGAACACCATTTCGTTTTCTGCCTTTCTACAATAAACATGATCATATAAAAATGATTGACTTTTCAAAAAAAATGATTAGTAAACAAAAAGTCGCGAGAGGAGAAGGTTTAATAAACTCTCTTATAAACAAACTCCCGTTTGAACTACATTTGCCTGGTTATCAGTATTGTGGACCTGGAACAAGACTTCAAGAACGATTAGATCGTGGAGATTCTGGAATTAATTTTCTAGATCAGGCGTGTAAAGAGCATGACATTTCATATTCCAAAAACGAAAATACATCTGATCGTCACAAAGCTGATAGAATTTTAACTGAAAAAGCCTGGCAACGTTTTAAATCTAGAGACGCTAGTTTATCTGAACGAGCGAATGCACTTCTAGTTACAAATCTCATGAAAGCAAAAGTTAAATTTGGAATGGGTTGCTCAAATTCTAAAGTAACCAGCTATAAAAAGCACAATAATATGTATAAGAGAAAAACCGTAAATAAAAAAATAAAACACATTACCTTAAATAAGTTGAGGAAACTTATTGGAACTTATCTAAAAGAAAAGAAACCCTTCAATCTAGAAAAGGCGAGTAAAATAGCCTTAAAGTCTGCAATTAAAAACGTAGAAAAAAAACAAAGGAAACATTAAAACCCCCAGGGTTATTCCAGTACCAAAAGTTGGAGAGGCAATTCCTTTTCTTGTACCATTGTTTGCTGGACTTTCAGCTCTTGGGGCTTTGACGGGTGGTGCTGCTGGAGTTATCAAGGCTGTCAATGATGTAGGCAATGCTAGAAAGAACCTGGATGAGAAAAAACGTCATAATCTCAAAATGGAATCAATTGCTCTTGGTCATGGACTACATCTGAAACCCTATAGAAAAGGACTTGGACTGTATTTAAATGCACAAACAAAAAACTTCTAGGATCGCTACCCAATCGTGCACTGAATGAAATTGACATACAAAACTTTGCAAACAAATATATACCTCATTTTCGAGGAGTCTTCATGCGAGATAATTTACCAAAGACAAAACCTTTTAAGAACGAGAGTGGGGTCGTAAATCTGGATTCAGAAAATGGAATTGGTACACATTGGGTAGCATATTTTAAAAGAGGCAACCATATTGAATATTTTGATAGTTTTGGTAATTTGCAACCTCCTAGAGAAATAATTAACTATTTAGGAAAACAAATTCGTTTCAATTACACTCGGCATCAAAATTATGATTCATTTAACTGTGGACACTTGTGTTTAAGTTTTCTTTTGCAATTGTAATTTCCAATATATAAAAAATAATTAAAAAACAATTTGATTAGTCTGTTTTCTATCATCATGGAATTATAGTTTTGAGTTTGAGTCTTAATTAAAAAAAAACATAATTGTTTCTTTCTTTTTTTTTTATTATTTTATTTATTTTCTTTATTATTTTAAATTCTAAAAGGAAAGCCGCTGTCCAAAGCGAGGCTGCACTTTCCAGTTAGATTGTTGATTTTAGACTGAACTTAAAGAATAATTAATCTACGTTGTGAACTATTTTACAGGTATACGCGAAGTACTTCCCGTGGGAACGGAATGCACTTGTTTACGAAATATTCATATTTCATTTGAATAAAATGAAATATGAGTATTTTGTTTTTCGTCTGTTGGGCATAGGAGAAAAGGGGGTGTATCCGTTTGTGGATAAGTTTTGCTATGCAAGCAAAAATGGTGGGAAACCGTTATGGCTTTAATTCAAATGCCGTTAGGCAAAGGGGCGTTTGTGGGATAGCGGGTTTACCGTTATAGGTGGAGGCTCTGGTGGGAAACCGTTATGGCTTTAATTTAAATGCCGTTAGGCAAAGGGGCGTATGTGGGATAGCGGGTTTACCGTTATAGGTGGAGGCTCGGACGTAACTCCTCCCCCCTTAAGATTCTGCTCCGGAGAATCAATATTTTTAACATTAACTTTAATATTTGTTTTTCGGTTTTTGCTTTTTGAAATGGTGAAAATTATTAAAATTAAGATTGATATAACAATGAAGGTTGTTCCAAAATTTATGTACTCATGCGTGATTGATTTTAATTTAATTTCTTCTATCAATTTTCGATTTTCAATATTTTTTAAATGCAATGCTTCTGTGGAATAGTTCATCATGATATTTTTTACTGTTACATTTTTAAAATTCGGTATTATAAAATTATCGTAATATATAAAATTTTCGTATTTAACATTATTTATTTCTATTTTACAGTTTTCAAATCTTAGAAAGTTATTTCCTATTATATTTGTATTATAATCATGACAATTATGAGTTACTTGCCTAAATGGTAAATTTTTCGTTATTACAATATTGTTAGTTATTTGTTTAATTTCTTTGTTTTTATTTTCTTTAAAATTACATTCTGGCTTTTCTTTTAAAATATTTTGAATGCAAGAATCTTTTATTTCTTTTAATTCTTTAAATTTAATAGTTCCTTCCATATTTTCATAATTAATATTACCATCAGTTATTATTTTCGTATACGATGTTGCTAACTCTAAATTGTTATTATTTGGGATTGGTTCGATTAAAATTTTATAAAATTTTTTGTCAGAATACATTGGAATTAGTAGTATAAATATTATTTGATTTTCGTGAATAATTACAGTACTTTTTATGTTAGCTAGTTCATTTAGTGTTATGTTAAATTTGTCTATTTCTTTTAATGATAAAATATCGTGTCCTAAAACTTCCAGTTGGCTCATGAGAATATTTTCCTTAACTTTTTTGACTTGGTCTTCCAATAGCTGAATGTCGTATTGTATTTGAAAGGCGTGTTGCATATTCGATATTTCTGCGAATTCTTTGTTAATTGTGTTTCCTAAACTACTTAATTGGCTTTTAATTTCTAACTGCTGTTCATTAATATGTTTTGTAATGTTATTGATAGCTTCGTTAAAGTTATGGTTGATTTTGATTTGTTCATTTAATCCTTCAATAAGATTTTTAGTATTTTGTTCATTTGTCTCTAAAGTTTGTCTGATTTCCATTTCGTCATCATAGTCCATTGTACCTGCAAGAATTTTGAGTCCTTTTCCTACGATATTAACGAGTCCTCTTTTTTTCCTGTCGTGATTATCTAATAGTCTTTCTATCTCTTGTTGTAATTGTATAAAGTTGTAAGTAAGTGTCGGGTAATCATTTTTGTGGTTTAGTTTATTTATATTGTGTTCTATAATTTCTATATTTTCTATCCATGAACTAATGTTTACGTTGTGTAGTATTTTTGTATATGTTGTTATGATTGGAATTTGTTGGTCTCTAATTATAACAAAGCCGTTTCCTGAATTTAGGTTCCGTATGTCAAGTTTCTGTCCATTTGTCGTTGTCGAAAGTATTGTCAGTATGAAAAAAAGTACCTATAAAATTGTAATAATTTATATCATTGTTCGTATTTATATTTTCTTTTAATTTGGGTTTTATAATATTTACGCCCTCTTTCATCTATAACATGGTCGTTATCTAAGACTTCGGGGTTTGATTTTATATGAGTTAATTTAAGTTTATTGTTAGTTCTAGTTTTAAGGTAGTTATGATTTGTAAGATCTATGTCAGTTTTATCTTTATTGTGTCTGTTTATATATCGTTCTTTGTTATTATTAATCGTTTCTACTATTTTGGGGTAGTCTTGATTTGTTATTGTCCCGTTAGTAAAGTCTACAGGTCTTTTCTTTGTTGAAGAATGAATAGTTTTGTTGTAGATTTTGACAGCTTTTAAAACTTTGTTTCTTAAAGTGTCTTTATTTTTTTCCGTCAGCTGCGAATGTTCTGATGTGTTCGTTAAGAGTTTGGTGGAATCTTTCGATATCCGAATTGCCTGTTTTGTGGTAAGGTGTGGTAATGTGAAGGTCGACATTGTTTTCTTTTAGGAATTCTTTGATTGCAATTGATGAAAATCCTGTCTCATTGTCAGTAATTATTTTGTCCGGTATACCATTGTTTGCGAATCTGTATTCTAATGTGTTCAGTAGTGATGTCCAAGTCCTGTGTTTAATTTCTTGTACTGTGACGTATTTTGTAAATTTGTCAATCATAGTTACATACATTAGATTGATGTTTGCATACCATATGTCAATGTGTAGCACTTGATTTGGTTTGGTTGGTGTTTCTGTTATTTTCAGTGGGATTTTATAAGGATTTCTTTCATATTTGGATTTATTGCAAATTTCGCAATTATTAATGAATTTTTGAATTTTTTCTTTAAGGTTAGGACAATAATAAACGTCTTTAATTTCTGAATATGTTTCATTGATACCACGATGGTTTAGTGAGTTATGGGTTTGTGAAATTACTAAGAGTTCTTTTTCTTTATCTTCTAGATCACCTAGGAATTTGCTACATTTTATAACTCTAAGCAATTTATTATTGCTAAAATATTTCAGATAGGTTTCTTGGAATTGTGCAAAAATATGGTCATCAGTAGAATAGATTCCTAAAATTCCTCTGGGAGGGATATACCTTTTCATGATGTCTAGAATAAGGTTTTCTTTATAATCTTTTAATTCGATGACAATTCTTTTTTTATGAAATGGGTTGTATATTTTATGGTTGTTTAATTTATTTGTTTTGTGTAAAATAATTTGTGTTTTGTAGATGTTAACTGGTGTTTCTATAATTGGGATGTGGTTGCTACTATCTTCATTTGCACTGTGAATAGTGGCTACCATTGATTCGTCGTCGAGATCTTCTGGGATCTTATCGGAAGTATTTATCACATTTTCGTTGTGGTAAACTTCCATCCTTGATAATCCGTCGGCTACTTGGTTGTCCTTTCCTTTAACATACTGAATATCAAAATTATACTCTTCGAGTTTAACTTTCCATCTTTGTAGTTTGGTATTTGGTTCTTTTAGTGAACTAAGCCAAACTAGGGGTCGATGGTCGGTTCTTACAACAAATTTCCTGCCGTAAAGGTAGGGTCTGAAATATTGTGTGGCCCAAACTATGGCCAGTAACTCTTTTTCAATAGTGGAGTAATTGATTTCATGTTCATTGAGGGTTCGACTAGCAAAACATACAGGGTGGTTTTCTTGCGATAAAACCGCACCGATTGCATAATTTGATGCATCTGTAGTTAATGTAAACAATTTTTCAAAATCTGGATGTTTTAAGATTGGATCTGATATGATCAAGGATTTTAGTTCCTCGAAACTTTCTATATATTCTGGATTATTTATATCAATTTTAGCTCCTTTTTTCAGAAACACAGTCATTGGTTTTGCTACTTTACCGTAGTCTTTTATAAATTTCCGGTAATAGCCGGTAATTCCTAAAAATGCTTTAATCTGTTTTGTCGTTGTAGGGAGTTTATAATTTTTAATTGCTGAAATCTTATTTGGGTTGGCCTTAATGCCCTCTAAAGTGACAACATGGCCCAAGAATTCAGTTTCTTTCTTCAAAAACTCCGTTTTATCTAACTGTACTTTTAAATTTACTTCTCGTAAACGCTTAAATATTTTTTGTAATGATGCTATGTGTTCCTCCAGAGATGTGGAGAAGACAATAATATCATCTAGATATACGAGGCAAATTTTTCCGATAAATTCTGATAAGACTGAATTCATCAGTCTTTGGAAGGTAGCGGGGGCATTTTTCAAACCAAAAGGCATTCGAACAAATTCGTAATGACCCTTATCAGTTGAAAAAGCCGTTTTTCGTATATCTTCTTCCACTATTTCAATTTGGTGGAAACCTTTTGCTAGATCAAGCGTTGTAAAGTACATGCAGTTTCCCAGTTTACCAAGTATGTCATCCATGTTTGGTATTGGAAATTTATCGTTGATTGAAACTTCGTTCAATTTTCGATAATCTATTACTATTCTCCATTTCTTTTTACCAGATGCGTCTTCCTTTTTCGGAACGACCCAGATCGGTGCAGAATATGGAGAATTACTTGGGC
Source organism: Syrphus vitripennis (assembly GCA_958431115.1). Classification (NCBI taxonomy): domain Eukaryota; kingdom Metazoa; phylum Arthropoda; class Insecta; order Diptera; family Syrphidae; genus Syrphus; species Syrphus vitripennis. The sequence continues at coordinate 48,013,561 of OY288110.1, read as the reverse complement.
GTATGATACCTTGTTGAAGCATATCATTTATTTGCTTAGATACTTCTGCCTTATGTATTTCAGGGTATCTATAGCTTTTAGTGTAAATCGGGATATCGTTGACTGTCTTTATACTATGCTTAATCGCATTCGTAAAAGATAAGTCATTTCCCTCTTGGTAGAAAATAGTTGAGTATTGAGAAACAAGTTTCATTACTTCTGCTTTTTCTACACTATTAAGATGCTGGATTCTTATTTGTTCAGAAATCGGATCACTACTTGTTTCAGTGTGATACATTTCTAATTGGGGAATTTGTTTTTCATATTCCTCACTTTCATTAAAATAGATTGGTATTTCTGTTTCATCTATAAACAATTTTTTCTTTTTAAAGTCAAGAATTGCTTCTAACGGAAGAAGGATATTATTTCCAATCAATCCATCGAAAAATTCATGAAATCTAAATTCAACAGATTCGGCGGTTTTATCTTTACCGAATTCTTTGAATAAGGGAATTTTAACTTTTTTATTGATATAAATTGGAGTACTTGTTGTTTTTATTTTAATAGGAGTTCTGAGATTTGTTGCCCATTTGGGGTGACAAATTTCTGGATTTATGATGCTCGTTTCTGAGCCTGGATCTATGAGAATTCTTAGATCCCTAGTTTTTGATTTTACAACTATATAGGGTAATCGGCCTGCAGGCTGTTTTCCTGAAAATCCGAACCCTGCAAATTAACTTGCCTTTGGTAGGAGGTGGAAAGAGTGTCCATAGGTTCACTATTTTGGGATTGGAATGTGTTGTTATTTGTATTATAATTATTCGTACTTGTGTTATTATTTCTGTAAATTCCTGAATTATCGTTATTATTATTGTTATTTCGTCGAAAATAATTATTAGAATATTGTCCTGAATTGTTATGGTTGTATTGAGCAGATCGACCATTATAATTGGTGTTGTGTTGCCTATTGGAGTTTGGATTGATGTTATTAGATCTAGGATTATTATGCTGTCTATTTTTGTTTGAAATATAGGAGTCTGTTTTTTTTAAGTTATCATTTTTTGTATATGCGTATCCTGTTTCAAACAGGATTTGCATAGCGTCTTCTAAGTTTTTAGGGTTCCTACAGTGTAACAAACCTCTCATGGGTTCAGGTAATTTATTGATAAATATTCTCAGTGCCGCACTGCAGTTTCGTTCCACTTCTATATTAAAGCTATTTGGAAATGTTATTCTTATTTTGTTATTAAGACGACGAAGGACTACTTTAATGTCGTTATAATATTCATGGCTATTGGTCTTGAATTGAACGGCTCTTAGATCGTCAAAGAGTTGTTCTATCGACCTTTTGTCACTAAAGTACTGAAGAAATAATCGTTTGAGTTCGTCCCATTTGTGGACGAAGTTATTAATTTCTAAAGCTTCTCGAGCTTTGCCCGTTAGCTTTCCTTTTATAATTTCGAAAAAAATGAACTGGCTATTTTCATCGTATTTACATAAAATTGGATAAATTCTATCGATTGAATCTAAGAAATTATATAAGTTTTCCCTATTTCCGTCATACTTATTTATATTGTTTAAATATTTTATAGGATCTATATTAATTGATAAAGGTGTTACCAGCGTATTTGTAAGTCCTGCTCTTGCTGCCGCCAATGCTGCTGCTGTGGTTGCTGTTGACTCCGTCATGTTGTTGTGTATTTTAATGTTCCGGAATAAGTTTGAAAGCTCTTCTTCAATGTCCATAAACAAAAAGTCTCTTTTTTTTTTTTTTGTTGTTTCGAATTGCACTTTCTTAAATTGGTTTTTCGTAGGTTGTTAATAAGGGTTGTACTTTTTCGCACTTTCCTATCTAGTTTGCACTTATTGTTAATAAGGGTTGCACTTTTTCACGCTGTGAAATGTTAATAAGGGTTGTACTTTTTCGCACTTTCCCATCTAATTTGCACTTATTATTAATCAGGGTTGCACTTTTTCGCGCTGTGAAATGTTGATAAGGGTTGTACTTTTTCGCACTTTCCCATCAAATTTGCACTTATTATTAATCAGGGTTGCACTTTTTCGCGCTGTGAAATGTTGATAAGGGTTGTACTTTTTCGCACTTTCCCATCAAATTTGCACTTATTATTAATCAGGGTTGCACTTTTTCGCGCTGTGAAATGTTGATAAGGGTTGTACTTTTTCGCACTTTCCCATCTAATTTGCACTTATTATTAATCAGGGTTGCACTTTTTCGCGCTGTGAAATGTTGATAAGGGTTGTACTTTTTCGCACTTTCCCATCAAATTTGCACTTAATCGTACTTTATCGTACTATCGCGTTGTTCGTGATGCTTGTTCTTATTCGAACACCGACTGCGCCAATTATAGTTTTGAGTTTGAGTCTTAATTAAAAAAAAACATAATTGTTTCTTTCTTTTTTTTTATTATTTTATTTATTTTCTTTATTATTTTAATAATTCTAAAAGGAAAGCCGCTGTCCAAAGCGAGGCTGCACTTTCCAGTTAGATTGTTGATTTTAGACTGAACTTAAAGAATAATTAATCTACGTTGTGAACTATTCTACAGGTATACGCGAAGTACTTCCCGTGGGAACGGAATGCACTTGTTTACGAAATATTCATATTTCATTTGAATAAAATGAAATATGAGTATTTTGTTTTTCGTCTGTTGGGCATAGGAGAAAAGGGGGTGTATCCGTTTGTGGATAAGTTTTGCTATGCAAGCAAAAATGGTGGGAAACCGTTATGGCTTTAATTCAAATGCCGTTAGGCAAAGGGGCGTTTGTGGGATAGCGGGTTTACCGTTATAGGTGGAGGCTCTGGTGGGAAACCGTTATGGCTTTAATTTAAATGCCGTTAGGCAAAGGGGCGTATGTGGGATAGCGGGTTTACCGTTATAGGTGGAGGCTCGGACGTAACTATGGCAATGACACTTACTCTAACCGGTAGAACATCCCTTTTATCGGCAGAATATTTTCCCCCTCTCGATGTTAACAAGGATTATGTTTGTGGATTGATAGATTTTCAAACCTATAACTCTATACCGAATGTTGACGAACGTAACAACATGTTCCATGTAGGGGAGCATGAAATTGAAATTCCTGTTGGATCGTACGAAATTGAAGACATTGCTAACTATGTCGCTGAAGCATTATTATCATTAAATTTAACAATTACTTGTAAAATTGAAGCTAACTTTAATACTTTGCTTACAACTATCGTAACCTCCGAACACATATTTTTCAATAGGGAGAGAAGCATATAGGAAAATTGTTGGGTTCAACAAGACGATTCTTTCTTCCGGTAAGAAACACACCTCTGATTTCCCTGTGGATATTAATAAGGTAAACGTCATAAGGATTGAGTGTAATATAATAAATGGGTCATATTTAAATAATACACCTGTGCACACTATTCATGAATTTTCTCCCGAAACGGGATCAGGCTATAAGATAATAGAAGTCCCCAAAAATGTTATCTATTTGCCAGTGAATGTCAAACGAATAAGTTCTCTCACATTGAAACTCGTAGACCAAGACGGAGACATAATAAATTTTAGAGGAGAACGTATAACAGTACGTTTGCATTTGATTCCAAGATAATTATAATGTTGATCTATAATAATAATAATTATAAGACAAACGCCACAAACAACTGCCCTGTTAGTTCTATTTCGACAACAAAACCATTAAGACCATCATTAACAGCTGAAAATAAAACATTTCTACAAAGTCTAGGGCTGACACTAAGATAAAAAAAAAAAAAAAAAAGATTTACATTAAGATAAAAAAGCAAAACAAAAATGAATGATATATTAAATATTTCTCATGGACCTGTCCATGACAATAGTAGACAATAGTATAACAAAATTCGAATACCATAGTTATTCGCCATTTGTTCAGTCATTTAATCCGAGCGATGAAATACACATTGCAATACAGAACCAAGATTTGTGTGTTTTGCCTAGCGAAAGCTATATCTACATTGAAGGTGCACTCAGAAAACCTGATATGACATTTTCTACTACAACTTCATTAACAAACAATGCTATGGCATATTTATTTGAGGAAATACATTATCAACTAAATGGAATAGAAATTGAAAACAATAAAAACGTTGGCATCACATCAACATTGAAAAATTATATATCCTTAACCATCAATGAAAGTAAACGACTAGAAAACGCTTCATGGACTGGAGACACTGTCGTCTCTGCTTCGGGTATTTTCAATTTTTGTATAACTTTGAAATCACTAATGGGTTTCGCTGAAGACTATAGAAAAATCATAACAAACGCGAAGCATGAACTGATTCTAATTCGTACTCGGACCAATGAGAATGTTTATTTATCTAATTCACAAGAAAGTGAAGAATTACAGTTGTCAATTCTTAAGATACAATGGAGAGTTCCGCACATTACATTGGCGGATTCAGATAAACTCTCACTATTGAAACAAATACAATTGAAACCTATTCAAATGCACTTTCGAAATTGGGATCTCTATGAATATCCAACATTACCATCAACCACTGATCTTATATGGACAGTAAAAACTTCTACACAGCTTGAAAAACCAAGATATGTGATCCTTGCTCTACAAACCGATAGAAAAAATCAACGCAATAAAGATGCGAGTAAATTTGATCATTGTGATGTAGCTAATGTAAAGATCCATTTAAACTCCGAATCGTATCCCCGTGAAGACTTAAATCTTAAATACAAACAAGGTCGGTATGCTGTCCTCTATGAAATGTATTGTAAATTTCAAGAATCATACTATGGAAAACCTTCTCAACCCCTCCTATCACGACAAGATTTTAAAAATATAGCCCCCATTATGGTTATTGATTGCTCACGTCAAAACGAAGTGATTAAATCTGGACCTATCGATGTCAAAATTGAACTTAAGACATCTGTAACAATTCCACCCTTGACAAGTTTATATTGCCTGATTCTATACGATCGAATAATTGAGTATAATCCTATGAATGGAGAAGTTCAAAAACTAGCATAAAAAATTAATGCTATTATCTTTAAGAATCAGTTTACAAAATTAACATTGACAGAGATAGACCATGAACCATGAATACATTTATAGTGGATTTTCAAGGTTTTGGAAATTTGAATCAACATTTTATTTTAAAAGAAATTGCGATTTTTCATAATGGACACCATCATCATTTCATTGTCAATCCACCATTTCATACAAATCAAATGTCTTTTATACTACAAAAACAAGCTCACTGGCAAATTAAAAACTTTCATGGATTAACATGGGATTGTGGATTTGTTAATTTCTCTGAAATTAAGAAATTTCTTTTCAACAAACTTCAATGTGGAAAAGCTTACGTTAAGGGAATACAAAAAGCTAATTAGCTTAGACAAATACTTAATAATCAAAATGTAGAAGTCATCAATATTGAAGATATTTATAGCTGCCCCAAATTGGATCAACTAAGACAATACTATCCCAACCAAATTAAATGTGAAAACCATGAAGTTAATTGTGCTCTTCAAAATGTTTACTTTTTGAATAAAGTATTATATATCTTGAAATAGACTTAAATATAAATATATTTCTTAAAAAAAAAATTTAAAAAAAAAAAATTTACATTAATTTTTCTTAAATTTGATTCAGTCGATTGCAAACCTTACTAACGATAATGTCCATCATGTCCAACATAATTTTTAATTCATAATCGAGAATATTTCGAAAACTCTCCATGAACATAAAGAAATAATTCTTGAAGAGCACTATGAGGAGCTTATAAAACTTATAAATTTTATTAAACAGTACGTTAATGTCTCGCAAGTTAACTCTTTATATGGATGTCATTATACGAATTGTTCTTGGTCTTCAGATGCATGCACCTGTGGACCAGATACATGCGCATGCTTCTATCTTAAACGTAAATTAGTAAGAGCAAACAAATTATTGTTACTTTATAAGAGACTTAAATAATAAACTAAACATCATACTTTTTTAAATAAAATTATTCATGTTATACATAAACACCAAACACATTGTTTTCTTTATCATTTGATATTAATATGAGTAAAAGAGATGTTGCTGAGGAGCTACATAAAGCTTCACGTAAGAGTTTTCCTAAAAGACGAGTAATCATCAAGGGTCTTGATGATTTATGGCAAGCTGACCTTGTTGAAATGCTTCCGTATTCAGATGAGAACAATAATTTCAGATATCTACTCATAGTAATCGATACGTTCTCCAAATTTGCATGGACTCATCCGATAAAAAATAAATCTGCTGCAGAAGTTACAACAGCAATACAAAACATATTCAATACTGGTCGCAATCCAAAGAATCTTCAGACTGATGATGGCAAAGAATTTTTCAACAAATCCTTTAAAAATTTGATGCTAAAATATCAAATTAATCATTACTCAACATTTACTCAGTTGAAGGCATCAATTGTTGAAAGATTTAATCGAACACTGAAAAACCTCATGTGGAAAGAATTTAGTATTAACGGATCGTACAAATGGGTTATGTTATCAACACTTACTGAAACTTATAATAATTCAAAACATCGCACTATCAAAATGAAACCATCCGAAGTCAATACTGCAAACGAAAAACATTTACTCTCTTCCGTCTACAGATATGTTAAAATTCAATTAACCCCTAAATACAAAATTGGAGATCCAGTTAGAATAAGTAAATACAAACATGTATTTGAAAAAGGTTACACACCAAACTGGACAACTGAAATTTTTAAGATTACAAAAATTCAGCGAACTAATCCTATTACATACTTGCTTGAAGATTATCAAGGTCATCCTATAAAAGGTGGATTCTATGAATTAGAACTGCAAAAAACAAAATACCCAGAAACATTTCTTATTGAAAAAGTATTGAAAAAGAAACAAAATAAAGTGTTGGTAAAATGGTTAGGTTTTTCTCATGAGCATAGCTCTTGGATACATTTATCTAAAATTGCAAAATAACAATAATGTTTAAAATAAGATTTCATTTACAAATATTTGTATACAAATTCATATTCTATACTTAATTTTTCAACTATGTTATTTTTTCAAATAAACGCCTCCTTTAAAAGTTACAACGCTCCAAAGTTTTTCATTATTTTTTACATCACCCCTACAGCCCCATATTCAAATTTCATATCATCCGACGACCAACTGAAACGACGACGACGACGTTCACATTGTGATGTTCAATCCAATTGAAACACATTTTCATACCACTCCATAAAGATCTAAGTGCTGAGCATATAGCTTAAGGGCATACATCTCAACTATGAATTATACCAAACATTTATTTTGATTCCATCAACGTCCACCATCGTTCAATGAAACACACACACACACTTCTTTTCGTAATACCATATCTATTAACAGAATCCTTAACAAAATCAACCTCACTCCAAGTGACAAGCGATCATCATCATCATAACAGTCGACAATTTCCGAATTTCAAATTCAAATCATAACCCAAACCAAACTGTTTTTTCTTACCCTTCCCAATACATACAGATAGTTAGATAGATCTTTGTATATGAAAACTATAGTACTATCATGGCGAGTTTTTTTTAGGGTTGCAGAGGTCCTGGTGGTGGCGCTGCAAAATGTGAGGTGTAAAATTCGATTTGGGGAATCTTTAAGCGTCGAAAATTGGTGGTAGGGGCAAGAGTAGACTATTTTTTGGATTATTGCATCCAAAAAATATCAATAAATATCATTTAAAACCTCCATTAGCTCTCCGCAAAAAAAAAAGAGTAAGGGTTGCATAGGTAAATTAGATGTCGCCCCATTCGACTTCCACCATGATAGTACTATAGTTTTCATATACAAAGGATAGATACAACAAATATCTGATCGTCAAACTATCACCATTCCATACATACCTAAACAAAACAAAAAAACCACCACCATCCACTGCCATCCCAACTCAGCTAGATCCTCACTACAATACACACAACTCAGAATTACACTGTTGGGATTATAAAAAAAGGTTCCCACGTTTTACCTTCCCACTTACTACTCACAACTATTCAAATTCAGGCAAGAGTATGATAACCAGGGCGCCAAGAAATAATGCAAATGCAATACAAGCATTTTTTAATATGGGAGGGGGGTCTCTCTCCCCCCGCTTAGGCAGTAGGGGCAATTTAAAAAATATGTACGTTAAATGGAAAACAATTAATTAAAAAATTAACGGTAATACTAAAAATTAAGTATTATACGTTTTTTTAAAGCCAACATTCAATTCTATTAGTCAGTTTTTAAATCAAGTCAAAACTATGAATAGTTTTTGAAAAATTTAATTTTAAACTCAAAATTTGTGTAAAAAAAAGTTAAAAAAAAATTTTTAATTTCAATATTTCAAAACTATAAGTTTATAAATAATTTTTTTTTCAATAATTTGTTGCTCTTATTAATTTGCAATCAAAAACTGAAAACTAGATGATTTTATGCCTTTTAGTTTTTGAGAAAATTGAAAATAACCACAACTACTATTTTAATTTATTTATGTTTTTTTTTTGCTTGAGTGGTCTTATTTTGATAGTAATAATGGTTGGTGCAAGTTTGGGTATATGCAACAGTAGAGTGTGTGCGAGTTTGGATGTATGCAACAGTGGGGTGTGTATGAGGGGCCATGCTGCCCCCCTGCAACCCCCCTGCTTGGGCTCACTATAGGATTTGGGGTGGGTGCAAGCAATTGTCTCAAGAACTAGAAGACAGAAAATCATCTAGTTTTCAGTTTTTGATCAAAAACAAATAAGAGCAATGAATTTAAAAAAAAACAGCAACTAATCTTAAAGTTTTGAAAAATTACACTTCAAAAATTTTGTTTAACTGTTTTTTGCCCAAATTTTGAGTTTAAAACAATTTTTTTCAAAAACTATGCATAGTTTTGACTTGATTCAAAAACTAGCTAATAGACAAAAGTGTTGGCTTTAAAAAAATGTATAAAACTTAGTTGTAAGTATTACCGTTATCTTTTAATAATTTGTTTTCCATTTAACGTACATATTTTTTAAATTGCCCCTACCGCCTAAACGGGGGAGATAGACCCCCCTCCCATAGTAAAAAAATGCTTGTATTACCGTGTTCTACAAAAATCCGTTATCATTTTTCGGCACCCCGGTTATCATACTCTCCCCCAAATTCATTTAATCTGTTAAATCATTTCAATATTCTGCCTAAACCCAATGGCTTACAGCCTTATGTCCATACAAAAAAAAATGATGTACTAGGGCCAAGCTTTTCAACGATATATATCTCATTCGTGGACACTAGATAGACCAAAATGCCCATTCTCCTTTAATCCATACATTTTATTGTGTTTTTTTCCATTTTCCAGAAAAATTATGCTCACAATCTTAATTTTTCATTTATTTTCAGAAGCATTGAATTTATATAAATAAATTATTAGGTACCTAAATAATTACGCACAGTTTTGAAAGAAATGCAAATAAATTTTTTTGTGTACAAATTGCTGAAAATAAATACAGCAAATAATATTAATATATGTAGTTTTCTTCTCTGTTTTGAATTTTATTCAGATTTTAATTTATTTTTTTTTACAATTTTTTCAGTGTATTCTTGTAGAAACGCATACTTTTTTTTTGCAAAGTTTATGTTTATGTATATTAATTAAATAAATTTAAATTCAAGACCTTAATCTTGATTATTCGTTAAGGATTTTGGAAATTATAAATTAATTCCTGAACCTCTAATCAATTTCTTTTTATTAAAATCGATTTTTTTCGTTCTAAATCAATATTACCCATTTTGGCGTCTTAACTGTTAGATTGATCAAAAAGCATAATTGGGCACCATGAGGAGGGTTGGGGCAGTAAGTTGGTGGCAAATATCGGCAGACTATTTGGTCGGCGATAAACAAATCTGTTTTTTTTTCTCTTAGTACATATATTGTATTGTTTGTGGTTCTTAATTTTTTTTTATTCTATTTGTGAAGCTTGTTTAGCATGTATGTACATTGTACGTATGTATGTACTATGTATGTCTGAACGAGTACAAAGTTTGGATTGAAATATGTTTTGGAAGAGAAGGTAGGTGTGTCTAGCTATAGGAAGTTGTAAAAAATATCATCGGTTTGGAATTTTTTTGAAGTTGAGCAGATTTGAGATTTTTTTGAAATTCGAATAGTAAGTTGGGCAAAATGGGGCAAATGTACGGAAGGGTCAAAAAGCTATATTCTAAACGTAAAGGGCTAGGAGGTTTATTTTTTTATTCGATAGATTTTTAATGTAAGTATTGTATACTATATGTATGTATGTGAAAATTTAAAAAAAATATTTAAAATGCTATGAATGTTTAAAAAGTCAAAAATTGGAAAACTATGTCTTTTGAAAAGTAACAAAAAAAATTGGCTGTTTCAGAAAATTTTAATGCAATTTTTTTTATAGATACCTACTTAATTATTTTAGTCAATTTTCATTTTAATTTTTTTGTCGGGTTGGTCTAAAAATCTCAAATTTCTAAGGCATAAAGAAAATTTTAATTGGATTTTTGGGTCGGTTTCTGACTTTTCGAAATATGTTCACCGCAGATATTTGCATTTTACATTTAGTTTAGAAAACACATGAATGCTCTGATGCCTTTAACTGTATACAAAACTTTTTTTGTTTTTTTTTAGTTAGCAAGATTATTATTCAATAATTATTTTCATATATCATACTTAACTGTACAATGTACGTCGTACATACATTCAAAAATGCTTCCTCGAAATCTTGCCGGAAAATTTCAACTCAAATAAATAAAGAATACCTACCTACCTGCCCCAATAATAAACTAAAATATATGTACATATCTTCAATTTATAAACACATACACATACTTTTCTTTCTCGCACAAACCGAAGAAAAAAATGTATTCGTATGTAGGCAAGAAAAAAAACAGAACAAGCAAAAAATTCTGTCAATGAAGAAACTAGAAAAAAATGGATTTTCTCCCTTACTCTTTTGGAGCCTTATGAAAAATACAAAATCTCGTTTCTTCTGCTGTAAACATACAATTCTCCACTCCAGCCAACAGCGCCACCAAAAAACAACGTGTCCTCCAAAAAAATTTTCACCATGAGAGTACTATAGTTTTTATATACAAAGGTACTATCCATTTCATATACAAAGCGTTCGTAACGAAAAAACCAGAAAAGAGCTCGAAAAATATTAACTTTACTGAAAGAATTTATATGAACGAGTATCAATATTATGATTGTAAAAGCATAATAAAATGTGTTTATTTCTAAATCAGATGGAACACATATAAAAAAACTTAAATATTCATGTGCGTTGTATATATATATATATTTTATATGGCCATTGTATATAGATTTGCATAGTACTCTCATGAACACGTTCCAAACGTTGTGTGATGTGGTCGTTTGAGGGCGCACTTGTATATACACAGAAACAGCAACCAAAATATCTATATACATACAATGAAATGCCCCTTTTCTGGTGTTTTCTTATGGGAAATGCATTGCACGACAAATTGAAAAAAAATCTATCTCCAATTGAGGGTTCACGCGTTGACTACCAGGTGCCGTGCTACCAAGTGCCAATAGTTTTTTTTTCAGTATTAACCAATCAAACTACCTTAACGACGTAATTTAAAGAAAAAAAAGCTTTGAGAGCACTCTAGTGAGAATTTCCTTTCAATGCGCTCAATTCACAGAGCATTCTAGTGACTATTTCCTCTCATTTAGCTCAATAAGCAGAGCCATCTAGTGAGAATTTCCTTTCAAGTAGCCCAATTAACAGAGTCCTCTAGTGAGAATTTCTTTGCAATTAGCTCAATTAACAGAGCACTTTTAAATGGTTTCGATTTACACTAAGTGTATTTTTTCGGAGTATGGTTGTACAATAAGCTGGGAAAGAGGAAATTTTCTTGTACTTGGTTTAGGTACTTACTTTTTCGGAGACGTATTGCAATGGAGACTTTTAAATCAACAAGTTCCTCTGATGGCAAAATAAGGAATTGTATCTGAATGTACACAAATTATTTTTGTTTGTTGTTTGATTTCAAAAAGGATGGTGCATTATTTTATTTGTAATTTGTTAGATACGTTAATAGAAAAGTTCTCAATTAATGTCAATATTGTTGTCGGTCGGGAACCCATTCACTCTGTAGTACGAAGTAAGTGGCAACGGCAAGTGATGCAATGGAACAATCTCACCCAGGCAGGCAGATGAACTAGCCGGCCTAGAAGTAATTGAACATTGTATATAGAAACTATAGTAGTACTATGGAACACGATTTTAAGTTACCTTTCTCTCTCTTTTGGTGGCGCTGGAGTTGCCTATAAAGCAGATGGCAGAGATCGAAATGAAGGTAGGCAGAAAGAATATAAAATAATTCATAGAGTTACCATGTTTACAAGAGGTATTGAAGCGAGCTTCAAGCTCGCTTCGCCCCTTTGTATACCTGTGTTGAGTTGAAATGAGCTTCTAATTTGTAATTTGTTCTAAGAAACCTGAGTTGAGGAGTTGGCATGGCATTGGCAAAATGTCTGACGTTTGTGTGAGTGAGACACCAGCAGCTGTCATCTCTACATATTTTCAACCAAACTCTAACTGGAGTACTCAACTCAAATGACGAAAAACCTGGGTCGAAAATTCGACCTTAATCCAACTCGAGCTCTCAATTCTGCTTGTAAACGTGGTAAGTGAGAGGAATAATTATTTTGATTCTGATAGTTGCTGACAACAATTAGGCAGGGTAAGGGAGATAGGTGAGTCAGCTGATGGGTGTTATGGCAACGAGGGGAAAATGAAAAGAATTTATTGGGCTGTGGATTTATTCAACGCATTTTGCATTTTTCATATATGTAGAAGTATAGATATAGCTATATTATTTTCAATTTTCAAATAATTTCGTGTATTTTATTTGATTTTGTGAGATTTGAGTTATTAAGAGAGCTATGTTGCATTTTCATGTCTAACAGATACATTTAAAGTTTTTTTTTCTTGCTTGTGGTAGAATTTACTATACGTATTTGGTTTTCGTGAACTATGTACGCTGCGAAGTTTCATGTTTTACAAAAACATTTATATTTTTTTTCTTGCAAGTGATAGATAGAATTGTACAATAGGTACGTATTTGATTTTTGTCATTTGTTTACAGTCATATTTTTATGATATCTTTTTTTATTTCTTTTTTATAGGTACATGATATCCTTTTAATTTCTCAAATCTGAAGAAATGGCTAGATATTTGAAAAATTAAGAATAACAGAATTAATAGTTTAGCAACAATTTTTTTGTTTTGAACTTTTCTGTTAAAAAAAAGGTTTCTGTACGAATTTTCAGCAGTAAAATTTAAACAAAAAATGTCACGTCAATTTTAAAAAATTTTAAGTAAATTTGAGATACCGCGTGAATTTTAGTATTTTAAGCAAATTGAAAAATTTCACCTGAATTTTCAAGTTTAAATAATTTTCACGTGAATTTTTGTAAATCAAATGAAGTTAAAAATTTCACGTGGATTTTTGAAAATCAAATGAAATTAAAAATTTCACGTGGATTTTCATAGTTCTCAATGAAACTTAAAATTTTAAAAAGTTCTTTAGTAAATTAAGTATACCTACATATTTAATTCCAAAAATTTCACGTGAAATTTCAAAAGCTTTAATCATTAAAAAAAATTTCACACCTAGTTTTAATTGTGAACTTTAAATGTTCTGAATAATTTTAAAATGTTCACGTGATGGATTTTCAAAGAATTATATAATTTTTGTAATTTTCACGTGAATTTTCCAAAAAAAAAAACACGGAACTTTAAAAAACACGTAGTTTTAATGTTCCAGGTTATTTCTCAAGAAATTACATAATTTTATAAATTTCAAGTGAATTTTAAAAAAAAAAAACGGAACTTTAAAAAACACGTACTTTTCAAAAAACTTATGCTTAATTTTACTATTCTAGGTGTATTTTCAAAGAATTATAACATTTTATGAATTTCACGTCGATTTTCCAAAAACACGTCATTTTACTGTTCACTGTTTTAATATTTGACGGGAATTTTTAAAAATTCTTGGATTTTCAAGTCCTAAACAAATTATAAATAACACGTGAATTTTCAAAAGAAATTAATAATTTTAAATTTTCACGGTGATTTTCATGTTTCTTAAATAAACTAAAAATTTCTCGTTAATTTTCAAATCTACGTAAAATTTGAAAAAAAGTTAAAAAAATATTTATAAATTCCTTTCATTCTTACTTCCATTACAAATCAAAAAATAAATAAATCCTCGTTAACAATATTTTGGTATGTACCAAGTGGCAACCCTTCACATTTGTTCATACATGCCTTTGCTGGCCTTGTGCTATACAATTTTCGTATTTCCTCTACCCAAATAGAAAAGAATTCATATATTTCCCCTTTGTAAAACAGACAAAGATTGAAAAATCAGCAAGATTCCTAACTCCCTCCAACTCCCATAAATTTACATTCCAATTTTATACATCGTTCTCTATCTTCTGTTATTTCCTAAACACTCATATTTATTATTCTTTTTCTTTGTGACTACCCCACTTTCAAGTCTACACTCGTCTCCACTTCAGGTTGGAAAAAGCTTCCGTCCGTCTCATCAGAGGTCACGTCGTTCGTTCCTCTCCATGATAGTACTATTCCATTTCATATACAAAGCAGTTTGCTAAAAAATTTTGGATCTTGTATTCATTCTTTGTGATGAACTTAATGTGTCAGTAAGTGAAATTGTTCCTTATTCATTGTTGAAAAACTCGATTCATCATAAGGAATTATATATATGTAGTTCTTTTTACTCTTACAAATATTTAAAAAATGACACTTCAACTGTCAGTGGTAAAAGTGTAATTTGGACTAAGCTCTTTCTTAAAGTTGAAATTTCTTTTGAAAAAATTAAGCCAACATTTTTAAAAGTTTTTAAAACAACTCTTCTTGCAATAGAAATTCCTTTTGTGCTCGAATATCTCACTTTGCTGTCCAAGGTAGGGGGTATTTTTAAGTTTAAAAAAAATCGAATATCTATCTATGGAATATCCTTATGAACAATAAAAGAGGGATAACGAACACTTCACCAGAATCTAACAATATAACAAAGAAACACGATTCGAACAAAATGGCAGTTGGAAATATGTCGATCACTCAATTGCAAGACCTTTTAAATAAGACTATATCTGATCTGGCCACGAAATCTGATGTTGCATTCTTATCTACCGAACTGAACGAATCAAAGTCCACAATTGAACCAAAAATTAAAGGCTATGACCGAGCGGTGTGATCTATTGGAGTCTCAATTAGAATTGATTTCGCGGAAATCTACCGAAAACTGTCTGGTGGTACACCTTCCTCTAGACAGAGAAACCAATGCTGTTGATCCAGCTAAACAAACATGCCAGGGGCTTCTCAAGTTAAAAGAAGGTTAAGAAATTCATTTGAAGAAAACTCGGGTACTCCACAACACTCAACTACAAAGAGGTACGGTCTTCATGGAACTTCATTCGACAGAAGAGGCAGATAAAATCTTGTCCGCCGCGAGCCAACTAAAGGGTAAGGGCATTAGCATCTGGTTATAAAAACAGTCGCGGAGTTGACGTTTATCAACAACATGCTCAACATGTTTGGTGACAGTTCTCTGGAGTATTTTGACTGCAGCGAGGGAGCGAAGTTAGTCGCAGTTGAAAACCAACAATCACCATCTGGCTGCCAGTCAACGTTACCGCCACCTGGGCGTCATTTGATGAAAGGTCTTAGGTCGTCTAAGAATTAGGACAAAACTATAAATACTATAAATTTACTAAATTTAAAGATTTTAGCTTATAACATAACAGGTATTAAAAGCAAACTCTTGCAACCTGATTTCTTCAAATACATTTTTAATTTTGATATCATTATATTAATAGAAATTTTTTTAGAAACAAAAGATGAAAATGATTATTTTAAATATTTCAAAAATTTTAAAATAACTTTTATTACAGCGACACGAAGAATGTACATGGGAGGGCGAGTGGAGGAATGCTTTGTGTCATAAAATCTAATATTTCTCACCTTGCTCACTTTAAGACAATTCATAACAATCTTCTTATTCATATATTAAGTAATAATTTGAATTTTTATATTATACCGGTGTATTTTAACTGCAATAATTGGCAGAATGATTTTGAAAATTTGTGTAGTTTTATGACCAATTCTTCTTTGGAAAATACTCTAATTATTGGCGATCTCAATGCTCGGATTGGTGATTATCAGAATCATCCTACTAATATGTCACAAACTCTGCTAAATTTCGGTGCCAAGAGGATTTCAAAAGATATAACTTTAAACAGAAATGGTAAACTACTGGCAGAATTTTTTGAAGATTTTGGATTTTTTGTACTGAATGGCGAATGGCGACGTGGATGGTAATTTCACGTTCATTAGCGGTCAAGGACAATCAGTAATTGACTTTTGTGCCATATCTGGAGAGTGGTTCAATGTAGTCGATGATTTTGAAGTGCTTCTGGCTGCCTTTTCTTCTCACTTACCAATTATGATTAAAGCGCATTTTAACGAAGAAATCCAACAGAGGAACTTGGATACTCTACGAAAACTGAAATGGATTCAAAGTAAAGCCTCCCGTTATAAAGCAAATCTTGATTACCAATGTAACTTCCTTCCGCTCCAGTCAACAAGCTCGGTAGAGCAAATTGAAGAAAATATTGTGAGAATAATTTATGCCTCGACACCAGATGCAAACAATAATTACATAACTTTCGCACCTAAATGTAATTGGTTCGACAAGGAGTGTCTAAAGCTTCGTAAACTGTAGTTTAAATACTTAAAGCTATTCAGATTGACAAACGTAATCTCCTTCAAAAACTTGTATATTGGTGCCAATAAGGAATTTAAACAATTATGTTGTACTAAGAAAGTAAATTATCTTAAAAATCTGGCCGTACAGGTTTAACATAGCAAAAATTTCAAGGAATTTTGGTCCAGCGTAAGTGAACTGAGTGGATTGCACCGAGGTATGAAGATTGCTATTGAAGCTCAGACTCTAGCAACACATTTTAAAACTCTTTTGTCGGCTGATGAGCATCTTCATACCTTCAGCTACGCAATGCAAGACTTTTATGTGTCTTGATTGGACGCCCCGATATCCTTAGGAGAACTAGAGGCAACTCTTCTTGGAATGAAAAACAACAAAGCCGCAGGTATTGATGGTATCCCAGTTGAATTTTTCAAAAATAGCAATAACCAACTCAAAACTCATATCGTAAATTTCTTAAACCTTCTTTATAACAATGCTTATGTGCCTACGACATTTTCAAAAGCCCTCATATTCTCGATATTTAAAAAGGTGATGCGATGCAACCCGAAAACTATAGAGGAATCTCAATACTTAATTCGCTGAGAAAGATATTTGCGGGAATTCTTTACGGAAGACTTTCGAACTGGATAGAAAGAACCAACAGTTTGAGTATATTTCAAGCGGGTTTTCGTTCTGGATTTTCCACAATGGATCACATTTTTGCCTTAACGTGTATTGCTAAGAAATATACTGAAAAAAATAAGAGACTATATGTATGTTTTGTTGATTTTAAAGCCGCTTTTGATACCGTCAACAGACAGGCTCTGATATATAAGCTGGTAAGGCTTGGAATGTTTCTGAAGTTTCTGATGCTTTATAAGAATTTCTTGTCGTGATCTAGTGCAGCAGTTTGGGATGGTTCGAAGTTGTCAGAGTGGTTTGAGACGTCAGCAGGTGTCCCTCAGGGATGTATTCTAAGCCCTCTTTTATTCGCGCTATTTATCGATGATATCGCTGAAATGCTTCCTGGAGGTGTAATGTTCGATGGAACTCTCATCAAAGTTCGTCTCTACGCTGATGACTTGGTAATAATAGCTGACAACTCCTTTACTCTCCAACTCTAAATTAATCGTCTGGATGATTATTGTAAGACTTGGGATCTCCACATCAATGTCAAAAAAACCAAAGTTATGATTTTTAAAAGTCGAAATAGAAGGGTGAGGCTACCTGAAGAATCTTGACTTCTCAACAGTGAATTAATTGACATAGTTCGTGAATTCAAGTACCTTGGAGTTTTGTTAACATCGAACTTGAACTTTGGCAAGCATGCAAAGGATAAAAGCACTGAAGCTAAGTTGGCACTAAATATAATGTGGAAAAGGTTCTTTGCTAACCAAAACATTGAGCATTCGAAAAAATATCAAGTGTTTAGGGCGACAGTTAACACATGCATGTGCTATGGGGTGCAAGCCTTTGGTTTTACACCCTTTGAAAAATTTGGAGCTGTTCAAAGATTCTTCTTCAAACGTTTATTTCGATTGCCGAATTCAGCTCCAACCTTGGCTATACACGTGGAATCTGGCTTACCACCCATCTACATCAACAATCTAAAAGCTCATGCAGACTATCTAACAAAAGTGATGAGGAGAAGTAATACCAGTCTTCATAAAAAAATTTTGATGAAACAACTGCAATTGAATCAGTATCCTTTTAGAGAGTGGAATCAGTTTGCCTTATCCAATGACCTTTCTTTGTCGTTAACAGAGGCCTTTGTATATGAAAACTATAGTACTATCATGGTGGAAGTCGAATGGGGCGACATCTAATTTACCTATGCAACCCTTACTCTTTTTTTTTGCGGAGAGCTTATGGAGGTTTTAAATGATATTTATTGATATTTTTTGGATGCAATAATCCAAAAAATAGTCTACTCTTGCCCCTACCACCAATTTTCGACGCTTAAAGACTCTCCAAATCGAATTTTACACCTCACATTTTGCAGCGCCACCACCAGGACCTCTGCAACCCTAAAAAAAACTCGCCATGATAGTACTATAGTTTTCATATACAAAGCAGAGGCACACGTTTTCGAATGGCACAATATATTCGCATCAATTATTGCTAAGACATGTGACAAGTAGGTAGATACTGCGCACTGAATATAACAGTTGACAAAATAGAATAGAACTTAAAGATATTGTGGAGGTAAAGAGCGTAGCATATTTTTAGGGTGCTAAATGTAAGTTGACAGACCGATTCAACCGGTTTAAATGTGAACTGGTAGTTAATTGTTTTCCTGCCATTTCAAGAGGAACTATCTTTAACGATAAACTTTAAAAGTTCGATGAATATATAGGATGATCCAAAATAATAATTAATAACGAAAATAAAAAATAAAAAAAATAAAAAAAATTGTAGATGTACAAGCTGCTAACAAAAGAAAAACAAGAAAAGAAAAAGGCAAAAAAAAAATAAGCATAAGCATAGTAAAAAAATGTAATTTAAAGGCTCATAAAAAAAAAGTTGTTAAAGAGGAGATTCGAACCTGGAGTTGGAGAGGAGTGGTTGGACCGACTGGACCACTGAGCTACGCTTGGAGTTGAGAAATGATGGACAAAATAAGTGGAATTCACGAACGAATGATGACAAACTGATGTATATAATAAACATATGCAACGAATGGCTTGAAACCACTTCCAAGCCGTTCTATGTATATTTTTTCAAATACACTATTCACTGCATTCACATCTTTCAAAACAAATCAAATGAATCATCAACTCAAACCAAAACAATAGAATCGTGTATTTACTTGAAACGAATACACCATTTGATTTTTTTCTCAAATGCATCGAATACAGCGAGTTTATATCGAACACATCGAATACACCGAATCAAATACAACAAATTAATTTAATTTGAATTTATATATTTGTAAATGTTTTCATTGATTTTTTCATTGTTTTTTATTTTTTATACCTATACAAAAAATCTGAAATTCTAACAGTTCATAAAATGTGGAATTCTATTTTTTTGGTAAAAATTTCAAAACTCTATGTTACCGTTAAGCGAAGTTATTAAGCTAAACGTTTTGAATTTTCTAACGTTTTTGAACTGTTTTTTCAAGTTTTTTTTAAATATTTTCTAAACGTGTTGACATAAAAATCTGTAATTTTGACCCAACATGTAATTTATTCTATAAAAAATAATAAAAAAGAATTAAAATTAAAAAAAATCACCAAGTACCGTTATTGGCATAGAATCGATTAAAAACCACACAACTCTTTATTGCTTGAATGTAGTGTGTTAATTTTTTCATATATCGCATCTGTGTAAAAAATCCTATTTTTTGATATCTCATTTGTAATTTTACGTGCCATACAAGCGTCACAATCATAAAATAAGTTTAAATTATAAATACACTAGAATTGAATTAGAAATTTTTTCCCGGTTCGTCGCTGCGACGAACTACCATTTAAGAAGTAAAGCTTAGAAGAGAAAAAAAACTAGTATATTTGATTTTATACTCGGTACATTCGGTGTATTCGATGTGTTTATAATATGTTAGGCTTGTTCTGTTCTATTTGATTCAAGCATTCAAGCCTAGGATGAAAACCAAATACTGTATTCGTTCTGTTATAAAGGGATCGAATCGTGTGCAGTGTTTGTTTTCAAGAATAGTGTATTCATTTTCAGTGTACACTACTTTCTATGAATGCAACGAACAGAATACACTGAAGTACTGTGCTTGGTCAGAGAAGGCAAATGAATGTATTCATGCAGACCTCTAGTATATAATGAAAGTGTTAGATCAGTTGTCGCAACTGGATGGCGTTGGCTCAAGACCGGGATAGGTGGAGAGGCTTGTTGAAGGAGGCCAGGACCGGACCCCGGTTGTCGAGCCGATGGTGATGATGTTAGGTCAATAAAAAAAGGGGAAAAACAAATGTTAATAAGGATTCGTTGACTAATACCGAAACACGAAGTTATATGGGTGGAAAACATGGCGGAAAAGTTAGTAAATTTGCAGATTTTGACCACAAAGTTGATATTTTGACACATGCATATGTCAAAAATTCAAAAATGATTTTTGAAAACCATATCTGATTTTTATGGTCAAAGTTCTGCAAGAAATCTAATAAAAACTGAGGCCGCATATACTTCCATGTTGAAAATCCAAACTTTCGTCAAATCTAGAAGAAGCTAGAAGGTGCAAAAGTGGAGAAAAAAGCATCAGTTGGTTGTGGGATTCTGGAAGGTCATATTCGATCTGTGCGCGACTATACGAGTTTAAATACAAAAAAAAAGATAAGACAGAAAACTTTAAATAAAAAAAAGGTATTAAAATCTTTCAGAAAAAGAAAAATTATAAGGGTGAATTATCAAAGAAAGCACGTGATTTTCACCGCTACGGAATCACCAGACCTTCAACCAACCACCCATCGAGTAGCCTTTTACACCAATACCTAAGGCTAAGAACTTTAGTAGCAACTTGATATAACATCCACTACAACATCATAGCGACAACGGCCAAAACCTACTATACAACATCAACAACATACAACGGCCACAACATCACAACTACATAGCAGTAACAATATACAATATCCACAACATCACAACTACATAGCAGTAACAATTTACAACATCACTACTATACAACAGCAACAACGTAAAAGACATTCTATAACATCATAACTACAACGGACAACAACATCATTATCAACTTTACCTAAATACGAGCAAACAACATCTACCTAAGTCGACAACAACAATTTTCTACCACCAAATTTACATATATTTACGAAGCTAAGTACCTTTTATCAGTTAATATTTTTTTTTTTGATCCGATTTACATTAATTTCATAAAAAAAAGACTAACGCAAGATAAAAAGAAATAGATAGTAATTTTTTTGTTTTTATATTTGTGCAGCAATTTTCGATAATTAATTCCATTCAAAATTTTAAATGCAAATTTCTAGGTACAATAAACATTCAATAAGCAGACACAAAAAAAGAGAAAGGTAGTCTCTAACCATCCATCGAAGCGGTGCACCTCCTCGACGGCGGATACCTATTATCATAAAACAATTTAAAATATCAACAAGAGGAAAGCATAGTGTAAGTATAGTAAGTGTTTTGGTATGATTTAAAGCATTAATATCGATGTTGCTATGATAGGAAATAAGCATACATTAAAGAGAATAAATTCTAAATAAATAAATTCAAGAAAAAAAAGGTCAAACATACGCCATAGTGAATTTAAAAAATAAATTCCATTTACAGTATAACAGGAAGGAAAATTCGAGTTACTTTTATAGGATACAGATACAATATTATATAATAATATAAGCAAAAATTAATCTATAACTTTTTTATGACGATCGTGTAATATCGTTCAAAAATAATAAGGAAGAACGATACTTAAATCAGGAAGTTAAATTATTTAAGTTTTTGAACAAATTTATTGATTTATTTTGAAATTTAATTCTATCTCATATATTGGAATACAATTATATAAAAGTAGGAAAAAAATTTTAAGAAATAAGTTCACTTCAAACTTTAATATATTACATTGATTATTATTATTGAAATTAATTTTTTTAATAAAAACTTTATGACGTGGTTTAAAAAAAAAAAAAATAATTATGAAGGTTTTGTGATTTTGAGGATGTCTTTCAAAATGGGAAGTTATTTTAGAAATTTTCTCAGGTTGAACTAAAAGCGTATATATGGCTTGGTAAGGCACTTTACTAAGGGTGAATATGTCAAGATGGTAGGAACCACATGTAAGATAAGATGACGCAGATAAGGGTGAAAAGGTTGGTAAGGTTGTAAAGCTTAATTTACCAGACTTTTTACTCAACATTGGTTAGGGGGCTATCGCAATAAAATACACCGTGGATGCGATAGCCATGGACGGTCCACATTAGTGAATCATGGGAGGGTTTAGCCACTGTTGGACTATTTACATCTAGTCCATTGCTTTCCACGGTTGCCAGCTTTTGAATTCTCTTCCTCTTCCCAAATTTTTTCGGAATTTAAGTAATTATTTATTTTTCTTTCAACTCGGATGAAATTTTCGGCCTCACAAATTTTATTGTGAACCATTATCAACATCAATATCGTTAATTTTTCTATTATTTTATCTATCGGCATGATTAAACGTGACGAATGTTCTTAATTGCATGGCAAGAACCCATACCAATCCGACGAGTAAAGCCTTGGCCTTCAACTAGCATGCCAAGCCAATGTAATTCAGAACACCCTTTATTTCAGCTGCCTGAATCGGCCTTCGGTTCCCTGTAGGCCAAAGGTCGTGATGGTGGCATATGGAGTAAAGGTTTTCAAGGACTTTTTGGAAATGAGACAATCTCAAATGTGATTTGAATTTTGTTGCGGCTAGAGGGTTGTAGCACCACTTTTAAAGGTGAATGGAAGTTGACTCGACCCATAAGTTCTTGTTCAACCACAGAGGTTCCGTTACAGGTGGCGCCCAACGTGGGGCCAGAATTCATCCTTTTTGGAAGAAAAGGGAAGATACCAAAGAAAAATAAGATCCGTGTTTGAGTTACAAATTTTTTTTTTGATTGAATTTTGTTTTGTTTTGTTTTGAGTTTCACGTGAAATGAAGTTTCAATAGTAGTTTCAATAGTTGTTGTCCAGTGGATGGGTGATAGAGTCCCTGTTCAGGCTGTTGCGTGCAGCTTAAGTTACTACAATCACTTCATTTTTTTTAGCATAATTAATTCTTTGTTGAATCCAAATTTTGGAATGTTAAAATTCGATTTTTGTTTTTGTTCAATTTTAAGTTTTGATAAGCTTCAAAAGGTATTGAAAAGCACTTGGCCCATTACCTAAGTCTATGTTATTGATTTATGGTTGCGGGAACAATCAAAGTACCCCTAATATTACGAATTACAAAACTTAAAACTCAGCTTAGATTCACTTTATTTTTCTGCGGTGAATTGTTTTTATTTTGAAATTTGTTGGAGTGAGTGAGAGAAGGAGAGAAAAAGCATCCTGGAAGAGTGAGAAAGTGCAAATTGTCTTTGTTCATCACTTAAAATAATTTTTTTTGTTTGTTAAAATAACAAATTACTTAATTTACACAAAATTAATGCTAAATAGATTAAAATAAATTTAAACAACCTACCATTGTGAATTAGCGTAAAACAAATAATCCAATTGCTCATCTCTGTTGATACTTCTTGTCAAATGCTAATTGTTATGTATTAACTAATGTAATAATTTAACCTGCATGAAAAAAGAAGGTTATTCTTGTTCGAGAACTTATCGACACCACACTATCTACCTACACAAAATTAAAACCTAAATTATATTTAAAAAAAAGAAAGTTGAGTTTTTCATTTATAAAAGGGAAAATTAAAATTGAACTAGCCAACACATAAACATTTGGTCCTTCGAGTTGAAAAATAAAATAAAACAAAACAAAAAGTGTTTGTATGAGAATTTTTGAGTTATAAGTACAAAAGTACATATAAAATACATATATAATATATATATATATATATATATATATATATATATATATATATATAAATACTTTTATATCCAACAAACTGTTTAGTTAATTTAATTAAATTCAAAATTCAATTAAAATAACTTAAATTAAAAAAAAAAAATTGAACTAAATAAAAAGATCTTCTTCAAGACC
This sequence comes from Syrphus vitripennis, assembly GCA_958431115.1. Lineage (NCBI taxonomy): Eukaryota > Metazoa > Arthropoda > Insecta > Diptera > Syrphidae > Syrphus > Syrphus vitripennis. The sequence continues at coordinate 47,989,123 of OY288110.1, read as the reverse complement.
AAAGAAGACTGCGAAATAAGTTTTGAAGTCCCTTTTGAATCCACACATCATATCAAAACTTTAAGAATAAGATGGCATCCTGAAGAAGACACATTTTCATTCCAAAACTTTCAACACGACACCGAAGAAGTAACCAAGAGGACAATGTTATCAGCAATCGCGAAACTTTTCGATCCACTTGGTTGGATTGCACCATGCGTGATCAAAGCCAAGATCATGATGCAAAAACTGTGGTGCAGAGGAACTGACTGGGATCAACCGATTCCATCAGACCTAAAAGAAGAATTGCAAGCTTTTTGGAAGGAATTGCCTATGATACAACACATAAAAATCCCAAGGTGGATAAAAACACACGACACACAAAAATTTGTGGAACTGCATGGTTTTAGTGACGCATCTGAAAAGGCTTATGATGCAGTAGTCTTTATGCGTGTACTTGACAGTGCCGATAATATCCACATGCACCTACTAATTTCAAAAACCAAGGTAGCTCCACTTAAAACAATCATCCAAGACTTGAACTTTGTGCAGCTGCCCTACTCGCGTCTCTACTCAACTACACCAAAGAAGTGCTCAACGTATCCAATGCGAAGATGTACGCCTGGTCAGATTCGATGATTACTTTGGCTTGGATCAGAGCACAGCCTGCCAAATGGACAACATTTGTTAGCAAAAGGGTTGCGGAAATTCAACGGCTCACGAGTTGCGATATATGGAAACATATTCCAACGGATCACAACCCAGCTGATCTAGCATCTAGAGGCATCGCCCCTTCGATGTTAGAAGCCCAAGAACTATGGTGGATAGGGCCTTCGTTTTTGCGGGAGAAGTGGCACTATGAAGTACCCGAGCAGCCATCTACATTCGACACTGAAGAAGAAAAACGAGCTGTGAAAAAGCAATGTTCCTTAGCTAACTCTGATGCAGCAGATGATGACATCAACATAAGCATTTTAAGATGTTCACGACTCTCAAAGGTCATCAGAGTAGTTGCCTTCTGTTGCCGCTTTCGAACAAATGGTCTAGCAGAAAGAAGAAAAATTACAAGGATTTCAGGAGAACTAGAACCAGAGGAACTAAGATGTGCATCGTTGTTAGTGCATAAAGCAATACAAAGACTCACGTTAGCCGAAGAATTGAGTGAATACTAGAACAAAAACACAATTCCAAAATCCTTACTCTCACTAAACGCTTTCATCGATGGCGATGGTATACTACGCGTTGGTGGTCGATTAAAAAACACACTGCTGTCATACAATCAGCAGCACCCAATTATTTTGAAACCCAACCACCATTTCACCGAACTTGTGATTCGAGAAGCTCGCTACAAAACACTTCAAGGCGGAAATCAGCCCACTATAGCTTATATTCGTATGTCATACTGGATTATAAACATTAAACAGCAAGTAAAAAAATGTATTCATAAATGTCCAATATGTTTCAGACACCAAAAGAAGAATCTGGGAACTCATGGGAAGCCTGCCAGCAGCACGAGTACGAATGGCCAGACCATTCACCAACACCGGTGTAGATTACGCCGGACATATTGAAATAAAAGCTTGGAAAGGAAGAGGAGCTAAAACTTACAAAGGTTACTTTGCCATTTTCATTTGTCTGGCTACAAAAGCCATTCATCTTGAAACCGTGTCAGATTTGACCACGCAAGCATTCTTGGCAGCCTTTCGTCGCTTCACAGCACGACGAGGCATTTGTATTCAAATTTATAGCGACTGCGGCACAAACTTTATAGGTGCTAATCGAGAATTAGCTCGAATGCTAGAACAAGCTAAGCATGATTGGAAAGAAATTGCAGGAATTCTAGCCAACTCAGGAACTAACTGGAACTTCATTCCACCTGCTTCTCCCCACTTCGGTGGTCTCTGGGAAGCTGGGGTGAAATCAACCTGAAATCAAACGCCCTATAACAAAAATCTGCTACCTTCCGAGCAACAAATCCACCGATAAAGAAACACTAATTTAAATAAATCACCTCACAAATAAAAAAAAAAAAATAGTAATTTAACCACAACACAATTAAATCCCAAGACAGTCCACTTTCCAAAAACCTAAAAACTGAAATCAAAAGGAAATTGAAATAAACCAGAATTGAAATCCTAAAATATTAAAAAACCTCATTTAAATATTTTTTTATCTTTATTTCATAAAATAATAAATAAAAAATTACAATTTGAAATGAAAAATTAAAACATAAAATAAAAAATTATAATAATTTATAAAAAAATGATTAAATTTATTTAAAAAAAAAACATGAGTTATTATTAATTTAATCAAATAATTAAAAAATCGTCACAACACAGCTCAAATAAAAGTTAAAAAAAAAATTAAAAAAAATATTAATCTCTATTCGTAAATAGCAAAACCCCGTCGGCATTACAAAATATCCAATTCCCATCGGATCAAATTGCCGACGGCATTTCAACAAATAAAAATTCAACACTGCACCGCACTTTTAATAAAATATATACACCACACTACACTACACAAAACATCACTTTAATTATGATAAGAATTAATAAATCACTTATAATTCATTGCACCACATTGTATCTATAAAAAAAACACAGTTATACAAAAATATTTTACGTGTTTTACAAAACTCTAATCTATAAGACAACATTACCGCTTTGCCCTCATTACGGTCGGTGGTGGGTCATTAAAATTTATGACCGTCTATTTTATTATCTATTTTGGTACTTGTAGATATGAGCCATCCTAAGACAGATTGTTTCCTGATGTGTTTGAGTGGACTGTATTTATTTTATTGTCTTGATATAACACGCATCTGCGCACCATCTATTTAATCCCTGTTCATTTATGAACATCCTGCGGGCTGCCGGAAAGGTTTAGGACTACAAGTTCTCTTGGTGGGTATGTTTCTGGAATGTTCTTCTTCTTCCCCCCTATCACCATCTTTTGCTTTGAGCAACGGACATATTTTGTTGATTGGCCGTTTTAATGTCGTGTTTTGAAGTTTTAACGATACCACACGTACGTGACCATCCTTACCTGGATGCGTTTCTTTTTTTCTTGCCAGAGGCCATCTTGCTGGATGTGTATTTTCGTATAGAGGTCTTGAGTTTAAAACTGTTTCTATCTGTGCCAAAGAAGTTGATATTTCCTCAAAAGTTAGTTTTACTTCTCCAATGGCTCTTTTTAAGTGACATTCCGTCGATTTTTCTCCAGCTTCCCAAATTCCTCCAAAATGGTGGTTCTGCCGGGGAGGAAAATTGCAAAGTGATATTTTCACTTGCTTTTCTTATCTCCGTGTCTAGTGACCTATTCGTACCTTCGAAATTAGTGGCATTATCAGAGTAGATATAAAAGCTTTTTTTTCTTTTAATTGTTCTAAGGATGAATGCCATAACTTTTTCACGCTCGATGGCTTCCTCAATGTTCGATTCAAGTTGCTTGATCTTTTCCTGAGCCTGAACTTCAACTAAGGAAGAATTCTGCTCGGCCTGCTCTAGAATCTTATCAAAATGGCTGAATTTCTGCTTTGCCTTTTCTAGTGAACGAATCGTATCACGCTGGGCGTCAATTTCACAATTTTTATCCAGAACCTCATCTTGAAGATTTTGAATGAGTTCGGATTTTGTGGCTAGATCATTTCGCAAAGAGTTCTTTTCATTTCGAAGGCATTTAAGTTCGACAAACGTGTTTTTAGTCTCTGCAGCATAAGCCAATGCATTACTTTTGATTTGTTCTTTAAGCCTATTAACTTCAGCCATAAGTTCAGAATTTCTTGATTTGATACTTTCAAGATTTTCCAACTCAGTCGAGTGTGATTCGGTTAGGTGTTTCAATTCAATTTCGAATTCATTAAATTGCTCCAATAGTTTAGCATTTTCCAAACCCAAACAGTCAATGGTATTTTTGTGATTGCGATTTGTTAAAATTGTATTATTATGCAAAGTACTTCTTTGTAGTCACTGTACTCTACACTTCTTGTTCGTACATACTTAATATTAGATATTCTTTATATACCCACATATGTACATTGTACATACCAATTACATAAGCAAATAATATGATAAATAAATTACAACTACTTGCTGTTCATCTCCTGAAGCGAACGGACTGTTTTTTTCATTTTAACTAAAGTTAACAGGTTATGGGCCCAGTTACCCAAAAACGTGTTTAAGTTTTTTTTATCGAAGTTAATTGAGTCATTGAAATTAAAGTTTCACGAAAAATATTAAAATATTTTGTCTCGTGTTAGATACTTTTTCTTATTTCTCAATAATCATTTTTTTTTGTTTAAAGATGGATAATGATTATGCAAAAATTGAGAAATTGCAATGCTCAGAACAATGGAACATTTGGAAGTTCCAAGTAAAAATCATCCTAAGCGCGAGCGATTTATTCGAGGTGGTAAACGGGGACGAGGAGATTCCGGCAGCAACTGAAGCTGTAAAGCTGAAGGCATGGTGAGTCAAAGATCGTAAGGCTCAGAAGATCATAGCAACTTGTGTTGGACAGCAGCCGCTGGTTCACATTATGAACTGTTCTACGTCTGGTGACATGTGGAGCAAACTTTGTTCAGTCTACGAACAAAAATCAAGTGCAAGTATAAGTTTACTTCAACAACGATTCTATAGTTTTCAAAAGGACCCAAAAGACGACATGGCCACGCACATGAGCAAGTTAGAAAGCTTAGTGCAGCAACTTGGAGATGTTGGAGAAGTGGTGTCTCAATCTATGCTAATTGCTAAGATTTTAATGACTCTGCCGAGTCGATTTTCCCATTTTTTTAGCGCTTGGCAATCCACAGACGTTAAGTCCCGGACAATTGAAAATCTGAGATCCCGTCTCATTATGGAAGAAACCAGGTTAAGTGCAATGGACCAGGTGGCATCCACTTCAGCATCAGTTGAGGAAAGTAGTGCACTGGTTGCACGCAAAGCACATGGACATAAGTCTCACCAGAACGCTTGGGGTAAGAAGAAACGTCCAGGTAAGTGCTTTGCATGTAATCAATATGGACATTGGAAGTCTGATTGTCCAAATAAGAAAAAACTATTTAATTATGCGAACGAAGAGGAAAGTAGTGATTGCGATGCGTTGATTTGTGCTACAGTAAGCTCTATTAATACAGTAAACTCAAACGTTATGGTTAGTGCAGATGATTGGGTATTAGACTCAGGTGCGAGTGAGCACATGACGTCAACACGAGAATGGTTCAGTGAATATGTAGACCTTGTGGAGCCGGTTCCGATAACAATAGGCAATGGAAGTAAAATTCAGGCACGTGGTAAAGGTTCAATCAAAATATTAGCTTTCAATGATCAGGAATGGGTTGAGAAGAAACTTGTTGACGTTTACTTTGTTACTGATGTCAAAATAAATCTGTTTTCGTCTGGTAGTGCTCTCGACAAAAATTATAGTCTTACTTCATCTAGAGACAAATGTAAAATTATAAAGGCCGATGGTGCTGTTGTTGCTGTAGGCGTTCGCTCAAATCGTTTGTTTAAGATGTTGTTCAAGGTAGTGGAACCACCAAATTTACATTCAGCTTGCATTTCATTGAAGGCTGAATCACTGCAAACTTGGCATGAGCGGCTTGGCCACATGTGTGTTGGTCAAATAAGAAGTTTACTGAAATCCAATGAAATTCAATTTACTGATGACATACATTTTTTCTGTGATGCTTGTGCGGTGGGAAAAATGCATAGATCTCCCTTTCCGAAAAGTAGTTCTCGCGCTAAGATGACAGGTGAATTGGTGAACACAGACTTGTGTGGCCCAATGCAAACGTCATCAATTGCTGGTTCAAAATATTTCTGTCTTTTTAAAGACGACTACCTACTCGAACGAAGCAGGTAAATGGAACAAGGCTATGGATGATGAGATGGAGTCTCATCGGATCAACAAAACGTGGGAGCTGGTTGACGTACCCCCAAATCGGAAGATCATCAAAAATAAATGGGTCTATAAAGCAAAGTTGTCATCGGAAAATACCGTCGAACGCTACAAAGCACGTCTCGTTGCTAAGGGGTTCAATCAACAGGAAGGCATCGATTATGCAGAAACCTTTAGCCCTGTTGCAAAGTTCACATCGATCCGCACAATTTTCGCTATTGCAGCCAGTCAATGCCTAACTCTTTACCAATTTAACGTCAAGACGGCGTTCCTAAATGGTGAGCTAGATGAGGAAATATTTATGTGCCAGCCTCAGGGGTATAATGATGGTTCCGGTCGAGTTTGCAAACTCATTAAGAGCCTATACGGCTTGAAGCAAGCCTCCAGATGCTGGAATACCAGATTCACGAGATTATTGGCCGATTTTGGATTTAGCATCTCGAAAGCTGATCCGTGTGTTTTTGTGTTGCAACACAAGCAAAGAGTTGTTTATCTTGCAGTCTACATTGATGATGGCTTGCTAGCTGTCAGAGATGCAGATGACATGGAGTACGTCAAAACATTTTTAGCTAAGCACTTTGAGGTAAAACTTTTTAAAGCTAACTATTATCTTGGACTTCAAATTGTCCATAACGAGAATGGTGGATACTTTGTTTATCAGTCCAATTATATCGAAAGAGTGCTTTGCAAATTTAACATGTCGGATTCATGTCCAGTTTCTACACCCAGTGAACTTGGCAGCAGATCTGCTATTATAGCAGAAAGTTCATCGCCAGTGACCAGATTTCCTTATCGTGAGGCAGTAGGAAGCCTGATGTATTTGGCAATTGGAACCAGAGCAGACATTTCGTATGCAGTGGGAGTAGTGAGCCGTTTCTTAGATAAACCAAACTCTCATGACGTCAAAGCCGTCAAAAGAATTTTTAAATATTTAAATAATACTAAAAACTTTGGTATATTATTTAAACCTAATGTTAATCTTAATTTCTCTATTTAGATTGATTTTATTTCAACATAAATTTTAACAATATAATTTAATTATAATTTATGATTTACAAAAACAAAAAAGCATGGCATTTTGCCGTCTGCCTAGTTGACAAAACATGAAAATTTCACATAATATGAAAATTTGATTGAGCAATAATTCGTATGTATTTTTGCAATATGTATTTATAAAAAATAAAAAAAAAATTAGTTTCTCTTAAAAGCTTTCATTTATGATTTTGTTTCTATAGAGAAGAGCTAGTCTGCAGTATTTGTATAATTTTTGTATATCCATATTGTCAAGCAATTGTATAATTTGGCTTTGTGTCAACATGTCACTTCCGAATACATCCCTTCTGATTTCTCTTAAAATCGGACATTTACCCATAAAGTGAAAATTATCTTCTCTTTCACCCAAGTTACACAAAGAGCACACCAGTGCCGTAGCCAGGATTTTTTTTCGGGAGGGGCTTGCTTCTAAATCTTACAAAGATTTCTTTAAATAAAAAAACTACATATTGTAGGTATGCATTTCAATTCAAAATTAAACTAATGATGATATCAGGTGTATTCTTTCCAACTCCAAATAAAATTATGCAAAACACAACAAAAAAGCAAAGTAATTTATTACATATTAAACGCAACAACATTTATGTCTATATAGACATTTGTTAACTCGAGATAATTATATGGAGTTAGCTATATACTATAAAAACTATTGTTATTATCGATAATTTGTATGGAAAAGTCAAGGCCAGGGTTATGAGCTATCCTGTATTTTGTCGTTGTCGTTGTTCTATCTGATTTTGACAGTTAAAAATGTCGCCCTTTGTTGGAAGAGTAATCAAAATCGAATTCGGCATTTTCACAAAAAAAGACACAAGTCACATCCTTTTTGGAAAAATGGCACAAATCAAACATTGTTTTTTCACTAAAATAATTATTTTAGGTAAGTGTTTTTATTCATGAAATAAAAATTAAAATATGATCTTGGTCTTAGAAAATGATGCGTTACAAAACTGTGTTTTTGAATTACATATTCATTCTCTTTTAACCTAATTCTGTATAGGAAGTGAACTTTCATTTTTCACGAAATCACTTTAGATTAGATTAGATTAGTTCTTTTTTTTTCAAATATTAAATATTAAGACTATACTTCACGGGAAATCACTTTAAGTGGACTTGTGCATGTTTAAAAAAAAAAAAACAATCGGAAGGCAATGCCCAAATCGATAGTTACGTAGTAATTCAGAATAGGCACTTGATTCCTATGGGCTGTTTCTGTTTGTCAAATATCTTATTTTTTATTTTCAGAATTAGGTATAATCAGGGATAGGATTTTGTTTCATGTTTCAATGACAAATACCTATAATGCATTTTATTTTGCTTTTTTTTTACCTTTTCTTGCCTTTCTTCCATTATTGCCTTTTTTGCTTTTTCCCATCATTTAAGCCTCTTTCTAAATTATACATAATACAAAGGACTCAAATTTACAAACAAAAAGCTTATTTAAGTACTTAATGTGCAATATCCAATATACAATATACATGCATGCATATTGCATATGCATACATCACATTCAAAAAATAGGTCAACAAAAAAATTTTAGTGAGCTTTTTTGTGTGCACTTATGAAGCTTAGAAATGAAGAAAAAAAGAAAAAATATTGGGTACCTACCTATCTTGTATATCCTTACATGTTCCTCAACGGACAATCATAAACTGGGTGCCGATGTGCGCGTGTGCAACGTCGAAAGAAACTACTATACCTATTCAGAAATCAGAACCACTAAAATTAAGTTGAATATTTATGTTTCTTCTTTCTTTTTTGGAAAATGCTTTTTTTTGACTATTTGGGTGCTTTATTTTGCCTTCTTTTTACATTATTAGGTCCACAAAATCCCATCCCTGCTTATAATAATTGTTATTATACTAACTTTTTTCAATTTCTTTTTCTACAATTACTGAATCTCCAACACTAACACAGAGTTTAGAAGCAAAGCGTTTTAATTTTCTACAAAAGTGCTGATTTCATAAATAATCTACAAATGTAAATACATACATACCTACTTATGATGATATTGGCAGAACAATTCATAAAAGATTTGTACTATGAATCAAAAAAAATATTATAACTTCCATGTCCTAACAAAAACATAAGGCAGTTACGTCAAAATTCAAATTTCGTAAAAAGAGACCGAACTATCCTTAAATTTCATTATATTTTTCACCTTTAAAATCCTAAATCAAAAAAAATATTTATTTTATGCATGGGTACCTAAATAGTATCTTTTTTCATAACGAAGTGTTTTCAAGTAGTTATTAACTTAAGCTTAATTCAAATAACCAATACATACATAGGTACCTGCATAGTCTCCTTATTTTTATATATTTGAGTTTATATAAGAAAGTTTTAGTTTTTTATTATCATTTCGGGGGGGGGGGGGGCTTCAGCCCCTCAAGCCCCCTCCTTCGCTACGTGGCTGGAGCACACAATGGGTAAATCATCTCTATGAGGTATCATTGAGGTATCATTGAAATCTCGGCTGTACTATTGTCATCCCTAAAATAATTTTTCTCCTCCAGGTTATGATTCAATTGGCTAGTTGTCTGTAGATAGATCATGTTGCATCATTCAAATATTTATCACGATGTCTTAAGTCCACTGCAGCAATGAGTTGATAAAGCGAAGTTTCTAATTCTTCACTGCTCAGATTTAAGACTATCCCACATTCTGAAGCAAGTTCCAACCAATCAGCGCAACAACTTGTCTTTGTCCTTATGACTTCAAGAGCTACTATTTTAGGCAGTCGATTATCATCCATCTTTAAGACTTTCGTGACATAATCCACTTGCATTTTTAATGTTCGAATGAACAATGGCGAGATTCCTGTTTCTAACATGATAACGTAGTTAGGTGTGCTACGCGGAAGCTGGAAGATTCTTTTGCAGAAGTATCGTAGAAGTTTTTCCACCGTATCGTACTGCTTTGTACCCCATATCTGAGCTGCGTAGAAAAGGATTGACGCTGATATCGCTTCAAATAATTTGAATTTACTGCTGTGTGCTATACTTTTGTTATGAAAGCATCTATTCGATGTTGCGCTGATTGCGCATTTTGCCTTCATTAATTTTTCCTTCAGATGTTTTTCCATACCCAGATTTTGCGTGAAAATAACTCCTAGATATTTGAATTCCGTTACAACCTCTATATTTTCTCCATTATAATGCCATTTTTCGTTTGCACATTTGCGGCCTCTTCCACTTCTGAATATTAAAACCTTGGATTTGTCAAGGTTAACTATCAGATTCCAAACCCGACAGTATTCGAATAATCGGTTAATCATCAACTGCAAGGATTCAGAAGAGGCTGCCAACAGAACAATATCGTCCGCAAACATCAGTAGTTTTATTATCATCCCCGCGTACTCTACTCCACATGGCAGAATGTCTACCAGATCATCAATGAACATGGCGAACATGCTTGGGCTCAATGTACAACCTTGCCTGACTCCCGATTGTGTTTTAAATTCTTCCGAAAGCGCTTCACCATTCCATACTTTACTTTTTGTGTCGTCGTAGAGATTCTGTATGACTCTTCCAAACTTCCATGACATACAATGAGGAACTTGCAAAAAAGATTCAAGTTCAATTTGACTTTGTAAACAAAAACATAAACGAAATTAATATGAAAGTTCAACAACTCGAGAGTGCAAACACTAACATTAATACCGAAATCGAATCACTTAAATCAGATGTAAACAAAATTAAATCTGAGCTCAATAACACCAAACAAGAACTAGAGCAAAATAGAAATAAGCTCTCATCAATTGGAACCGAACTCGCCGATGCATCAACAACAATAAACAATCTTGATAACAAGCTAGTAGCCAGTGATGCAGTGATATTTGGTGTCCCCCATACCCCCGATGAAAACTTAAGAACGCTCTTTAACCATCTCTGTCACACACTCGATATTAAACCACCGGTATTGATTGATTTGTTTCGCACTCGCCCGAAAGAAAAATCTGATACTAACACAGTCATAATTGTTAAATTTAAATCACCATATGAAAAAAATTTCCTCCTCACTTCAATTGCTAAACACATTAAAAACAATAAAACGCAACTATGCCTCAATGATTTTGGTCTTAAATCTACTACCCAATGCTTTATTCGCGAATCATTATCACATAAGAACAACAATTTAATTCGGCACGCTATTCAACTAAAGAAAGTAAAAAAAATTGCTGCGGTGTTTACTATTCGTGGACGAGTATATGTCAAGCGGCTGCTGTCAGATGTCAAAGGAGTATGTGTCGATAACATAGAAGACCTTGATGGAATTGCCAGTCTAACACTACATGAAAATTGATTTATATAATTATTATATTTGTTATTATTATTATTATTATTTTTTTTTTTTTTTCACTTCATTACATTCTAATATTACATAAAAAACTTATAAAACAGATTTACATAGTTTATATTGTTTATGGTTTTTATTGTTTTTTCTCAATTATTTTTAAATTTTTTTACATTACATCTCATCTTTGGTTTTGCATGTTATTTAATAATTAGATATTTCTTTATCCTTTGAAGGTGAATACGTTTTATCTTAAAACTTGTGAAATTACTTTGTGAATTCGAATTTTTAACTCCTGTTATATTATCTCGTTCAAAATGGAACAAGTTGACATTGGAGGAGGGTACGCAGGCAGTAGTAGTGACGGCATCTTACGGTCCATGATTAGAATTTTAAATAATAATCATGAAGGTCTTCGGGTGTGTCACTTCAACGCACAAAGCTTATTTTGTAAAATTGATGAATTTAGGGATGTGTTTGAGGGTTCTGATACCGATATCATCTGTGTTTCTGAAACTTGGTTTCTGGATTCAAATAGTGACGGAATGTATAGCCTTGGAAATTATAAGTTATATCGCGCCGATAGATGTGGGAGAAGAGGTGGGGGAGTGGCGGTGTATGTACGCAAAAATCTTACCTGTAAATTTAACTGCAAGTCCGAAGCGGGGTGTGTAATGGAATATATTTTCATAGACATTATGGCTGAAAATAGTTCTTTAACAATAGGCGTTGTGTATAGACCACATAATGATGTTACTTTAACCCCGTTGCTTACGCTATTGGAAAATTTTTCTTTGCGCGCTTCTAAAGTGCTTGTTTGTGGTGACTTTAATAGCAACCTTCTTACAGAAAACCTACTAGTTGATGAAATGAGGACATTTAATTTGTTTCCAGTTAACACGACCATTGCCACGCATTTTGTAGGTAGATCGGAAACACTCTTAGATGTTTTTTTTGTAAGTGATCTGTGTGATGTTTTACATTATGACCAGTTGTCCGCACCCGCTTTTTCAAAACACGATCTTATTTACTTAGCGTTCGATTTTGGGATAGATAGCCTTGACACCACATTTGAGTATCGAGATTTTAGCAGAGTAGATTATTCTCGTTTGGAACAACAGGTACATTGTATTGAATGGGATAGAGTTTATTATTTCGCTTCTCCCAGTGATCAAGTGGAATATCTGAATTCTAGCATTTTAAATCTGTTTAACAGCAACATTCCAATCAGAACTAGAACTTTTAATTGTGGACAGCGTCCCTGGTTTTCGTATGAAATTCGGAGGCTATTACTTCAGCGGGATCAAGCATACAGAGTGTGGAAAAGATATAGATTAGATGTTCACCTTCAAAATTATCGTACTCTTCGTAACCAAGCCGTTAGTAAAATAAAATCAGCTAAAATTGAAATGTACAGTAGAAAGCTAGGAACAACATCAAATAAACGTCAACTATGGAAAAATCTAAAGGAAATCGGGATAGGTAAACAAAACATGGAATGTAAAGAGAATATCGATGTAGAGGTATTAAATCAAAACTTTGTTTCGCTTCCTTTTCCACATCTTTCTCGATATTCATCTGAACATCATGAACTTATTGCTTCTCACTCAGACTTAACATTTGAATTTATTGGTGTGGATAGCACTGAAATTGTTGAAAGCCTACTTAGTATTAAATCGAACGCGGTTGGCATTGATAATATACACCCAGTTTTAGTCAAGGCTATTTTACCGTATATTCTGCCTTACCTTACGCACTTATTTAATACAATTATAATGACTGGTATTTTCCCAAATGTTTGGAAACAAGCGAAAATTTTGCCAATTCCAAAGGGTCGAAATACAAATGAGTACAGGCCAATTTCCATTCTTCCTTATTTGTCCAAAGTTTTTGAGAGAGTTCTCCAAAAACAACTTAATGCTTACATAAGGGCGCAAAACCTTATGTCCCCTAAGCAGTTTGGTTTTCGTGAGCAGCATAGCTGCACGACAGCTGTTATAAATGTAGTTGAAGATATTAGATTGGCATTAGACGATGACTTTGTAACATTTTTAGTACTGCTCGACTTCTCAAAAGCCTTCGACACGGTGGATCATCTTAATCTATGTTATAAACTCTCTATAAAGTATGGTTTATCTCCATCTGCGGTTCATTTAATAAAAACGTATTTGGAAGATAGAGTGCAAGCGGTCTCTGTCAATAATAAAATTTCAAGCTTTCTTCCCACATTTAGAGGAGTTCCGCAGGGTTCCATCTTGGGTCCCCTTCTATTTTCATTGTACATAAACGAACTTCCTGAAATGATCTCGGGATGTTCAATTCAAATGTATGCGGATGACGTCCAGCTGTTCAAAAGCTGTCGCCTCGGACTTATTGAAGATGGTGCAAATACAATTAATAACGATCTTGCAAAAATTCTCAGTTGGTCACAGGATAATGAACTTTTCCTTAATCCACTCAAGTCAAAATGCATCGTTATTAGTAGGAAAGTGCTTAATTTAGATTATTTCCCAAACATCATTTTGAATGGTACACCAATCGCATATGCATCTAGTGCAAGAAACCTTGGTATGTTGTTTAATAGGACGCTAACTTGGGACAGCCATATAAATGCAGCCGTGGGTAAGGCCTATGGAGTGCTTAGAATGTTATGGTTTTCGCAACATTACACGCCCTTCAATATTCGGATGATGCTAGCCAAAACTGTAGTTGTTCCTTTTTTAACATACGGTTGTGAAGTCTTCTGCAACTGTGATGCTGGTAGCAGGAGAAAATTGAATGTCGCTTTCAATAATACAGCTCGTTACATATTTGGTCTACGTCGTTTTGATCGCATATCTGGTTTTTCGCTTCAAATGTATAATATTCCCCTCGATCACCTTCTTCGGTACAGGACACTTCTCTTACTCTACAATATTATTCAAACACAACAACCTTGTAGTTTATTTAATAGGATACGGTTCAGCTCTTCTGAAAGATCCCTAATGCTTACACACCCTCGGTTTTCTTGTCGGACCTCAGAACAACAATTCTTCGTTAATGCTATTCGCCTGTGGAATCTCCTTCCAACTAATTTAAAAAGAACAAATGCCGAAGCAAAGTTTCGCAGAGATCTTCGAAGTTATTTTCAAAGTGCATAGATTTCAAATCTGCCATCCAATCATTACGCAACTTGGATTTTAATAAGTGAGATGTATGTAAAAATTAAATTTGATTCAAAATAATATGTAGTATTAAAATATAAACTTTTCTATGTATGTAGCTTTTTCTCCATTTTTTTTTTATATTGTACTTAATTAGCAGAACACTAATTTATAAGATTTATTTCTTACTGTGTATGCAATAAATGAATAAACTAAACTAAACATACCTTTACTATATAGCTTATAAAATAGAGCCTTTCTATCGATCATATCGAAAGCAGCTCTAAAATCCACGAAAAAGGCATATAACTTCTTTTCCTTGCGAAGGAATGTTTCAGCCATACATCTAAGGGTAAAAATATGATCGATCGTTGAATATCCACTTCTAAATCCTGCCTGGTACTCCTTCAGTAGTTTGTTGCTATCAATCCATTCGTTGAATCGTTTGTGTAGTATTAGTGTAAATATTTTATATGAAGCATTTAGGAACGATATACCCCTGTAATTAGCTGGTTCGGCCATGTTTCCTTTCTTGTGAATCGGAAAAATAATCGATTCCTTGAATTCATGTGGTATAGTCCCGCTTTCCATGATATTGTTATATATGAAAGTTAGCCTTGTGAGTAGTTCCGGTGTCCCATACTTATAAAATTCAGCTGATATGCCATTCGAACCTGCAGCTTTTCCATCTTTAAGCTTCGTTACAGCTGATATTACTTCTTGGTAACTAATTGTAGCATCAAGAACACCACATTCATAGGCTGGTATAGCGTATTCCACCGAAGGTGTCTCATGTACTGGATTCAGCAGTTTCTCAAAGTGAGCTGCCAGAAGGTTTGGACTCAAGTTCGTGTGGATTGAAAACCGTTTGCCATTCAGCTGCCTTGTCAAGTTCCAAAAATCTTTTGAGCTTTTGCATAGCGCTAATCGTCTTGATTCAGCTTCGTAGAAAACAGCCTTTTTTTGTTTACATATTCCTTTGTACACCTTATTAGCCATCAAATATTGGTGTCTGAAATAGTCCTCATTTGAGGTTCTATATGCTCTTAACCAGCCAAACGATAATTTTCTGTATTTTCTACAGTCGGCATCATACCACGGTGCCGAAGAGTTCCGCTGAGTGTTGGTGTTAACTGTGTAGTAAGAGGCTTTGATTATCTCTTCTATCTGAGGTAAATCGCAAGTTCTTTGGCATATCAGTGCATTATCTAACCTCAATTGATATTTTGACTTGTGTTTCGATTTCCATTTTATTTTCGGTAAAGTATTCATAATTCTCGTTTCCTGTGCTTCTCTGGTATTAAGTTTGAAGTTTACGGCGATTGGAAAGTGGTCAGAGTAAGGTACGTTATGGATTTCTAAATCAACAATGAGTTCATTCCATTCACTACCTACCAAACTATAATCAATCACCGAGCTACCTTGTCCTCCAACAAAAGTAAATTCTCCGTTCGTATATAAGCTAGTTCCATTTTGAATTCTTAGACCGTATGTATCGCATAGATCAATAAGCTTCAGTCCTCTTGCATTAACAATAATGTCCTTTGAATTTCGTTCAATTCCCAGGATCTCATTTTCATTTCCCCCTTGTCTTCCTGTCCTCGCATTCATATCACCCACCACCAGCAAGTTAGATGTTTTACCTCGAGTTATTACACCTTCTAATTTTTCAAAATCGTTATTCCATTGATTGCAGTTGATGTAAGCCGGCAGGATTCGGAAACATTTTTCTTTGTAAAACAGTTCAACACAAATAACGCCTTCATATACTTTAAATTCGCAGCACATATTTTTAAGATTTTTTTTAAATCCAAAGAAGCAACCTCCACTAGCTCTTCCCCTTGATTGTGTTCTAACAGCTGGTACTAATTTAAATTCAAATTTCCTAAATTTACTTTCAAAATTCGTAAAATTATTTTCCATAATAAATGTCTCATATAAAAAAACAAAATCAAATTGATTAACAAATTCATAAAAATCTACAAACAAAATCTTATTGGTTAATCCTGCAACATTATAAGAAAGAATTGTATAATTAAAGCAGCAGCACCATCCCAGCAGCAGCACCATCCCAACAGCATCACCACCAGCATCACAATCACAACACAACACAATCAATTTATCTCGAGTTTTAAATTTTTTAAATTAATAATTTCATTGTTATCAGCCACTTATCACTTGGCCCCCAACTAAATATTATTATAAAAATAATAAAAAAAACAAAGAAGAATCGGTAACCGCACTACCGATAACTAAAAATTTCTTGTTTTTTTATATAATTATTTATTACACTACACGCACTTCCACTACACGAAACGAAATGAATAAAAGATACTGGTACCTATTCGAGGTACACCGACCGACGCACACTGGGGCAAAACACCAGTAATGCTGGCATGTAATCAAATTTTGAAGTTGAGCTTTCATTTAAACTACTGTTTTATTTCTGTTGTAAATAGGATAGAGAATGCAAAATGAGAATGCGACAGTTAATTGGGAGCACGTGGTCTTAGCCAAATCGTCACGAATGGAGAGTTTGATATTTTTTTTTCATCGAAGACAGACGTGTTTTTTTGTTTTGAGTGACAACAGTCAACTGTGTGCAACTTCTTCCAGCTTTTTATTATACAAAAAAAAAAAAAAACTGGACAACCAACAACAACAACCTCATTGTACAAATTTACTCAATGGGCTACCTAACTGTTTCGAAAGCTCGTTGGAATTTCTGCAACGAGAAGAAAACCATTGGCCGCGTTCACATTGCGCTAATATTTATGCTATCTCAGATACTCGAGTATCCGTATATGTTTGTGAACGACTAAAACCATTGAATAAGAAGTACAGGAAGAGGCATACCGAGAAAAAAGTGAAGTAGTTTATATAATTGTGTGAGCTACACAAACACAAATGCATTGACACAGGGTTGGAATGAAGGTGGACGGCTATTTGTTGGGGCGCCAAAAGGAATATTTTTCTGAGTTTTTTCTGGGTGGTTTTGTAAAAATTTGTGCAGCTAGAAGTACTGGAATATGATTGTCATTTTCTCAGAAGTATTCATTCAAATACAAAGGAGCATAGCTATTACTGTAAGCCTTAAAAGAAAAAAAAATTTAATTTGGTTAAATTTATTCGATCAAATAAATATTTGAATGAGTTTTTTTTTTGGATTTATTGCTGGCTGGATTATAATATCGAATGAAATACACTTGAAGTAATAAAATTAAACTTACCTCTTACAGGAACCTGAAAATTTTAAATGGATAAATGAAAATATAGTTTTTAGTTTTATGTATAATTTTAATAAAAAAAAAAAATATCACCGATATTTTCCTTAGTCAAATACATAATTTGAAATCACAATTTATTTAATACATACATTTTTTTTTTTTTTTTTTTTTTTTTTTATAATATGCGCGCGCTCAAGGGGATTTGATTTACCCTTTATATGTATTAACACAGCGCGGGCGTGAAGGATAGGATAGGATGGGAAGGGGAAAGGTGTGTGTGGCGCGAGGTACTGAGACTGAAGGTGGTGGTTGTCTCAGATTTTATCTCCAGGGTTGGCGGCTGGGCTAAAGCGGAGAAATTGCCGTGTCTTATATCTATGTCCCTTTATAATTCGCATTATTTTGTTCATTGTCATATTTGTTGGGCATACTAGTATTTACTCAATCACATGTTGTTAGTGTTATGCCTGAACAACATGTAATGAGTAAACCAGCGGCCCAACAATGATCAATGATAATGGAAAAAAACAAGACATAGAACTACGGCTGGGATCGAACCTGTGACCATTTGGTTAACAGGCGACCACGCATACCATCGCGCCACGGCCAACCCCAAATAGCTATATTCCTCTGAAGTGAACTGTTTTTGTCAATTTAGTTCTAAGTTCAACTCAAGAATATCCATCCACTTTAGTGCTTTCCATTCATCTTTCGGAAATTTTGAAAATTATTAAAGTAGTAGAGCCTTTTTTACTTAATCATCACAACTGGACACAAATACTTCTTGACGAAGATACAAAACCGACACGATAGACAGGAACAGTCGCAGAAATATTGAAAATACGTAGTATACTTCCAAAACTAAACCGCGGAAAAATAATTTTGCACTAAGGGCGCTTAACGTTCCTTAGCGCCTTGCCATCACCAACAAAAACTTATCCGTCCCTGTACAAAAATTTCTCATTTAATATTACAAGTTCATTTGTGCCACATGATTAAAGTATATTTTTATTTTGAACAATATTGCTATTTTTATCTTAAAATACCATGAAATAACTATATAAAAGTATGTTCAAATATCTCACGAACAAGTAATGCTATTGACTTGAAATAAATTTTATTCGACACATTATGACGTCATACAAATTTGATATGAATTTGGAAAAAAATCAATATACCGTTATTTTTTAAAATCAAAAAAAACTAAAAAAAAATAAATTTATAACTCGAATACTCTTAGATGGAAAAACGATATTAATTTTGAAATATTTTTATTTCACGAAAAATGTTGTTTTTGACTACTGGTGAAAATTTCAAAAAGTTCAATGGACAGTTTTTTTTACAAAAAATTAAAAACTACAAAAAATTCTACCAAAAATTGGTATAAATTGTCTTTCGGCTCAAATTTCTCAAAAACGGGAAACGATATTGACTTCTTGTTTATTTTATTTTCCACATAACATAATTGTTAGCAACTGATAAAATTTTGACAAATATTGAATGGGCAGTTTTTTAACAAAAAATCAAAAACTGTTAAAAACTCTAAAGAAAAGTAGTTACAATTGTATTTCAGCTCAATACGATTGTGCCTTCTAAAATATTTTATTTTATACATAGTACAACTTTTTATGAAAGGTTAAATTTTGACAAATATCTAATTGACAGTTTTTGACATAAATATAAAAAAAATAAACTAAAAAGTGGTAAAGTTTTCAAGATCACAAATGGGAAGTTATCAGTGTGGGTCGCATCCATCCTCTTTTTTTTTTAAATTTTAATACTTCACTCACGTACACTGTATATGTGCCAAAAGCCTCTTCCTCTATTTCTTATTCAATGACTAAAACCGGATAGGTTAATTTAGCTGTTTGATTTGAATTCAAGTCAGCTGTTTTTGACACTTCTCTTCAGATAGCTGAATATACGAGAATTTTTTAGATCGGTTGAGATTTTTATTTTGAGAACAGATGTTTTATAATCAGCTGTTTTTTCTCAAAAGATTACAACAACACAAACCAATCTGGATTGCTTTAGATAACTTTGTGAACGTGGCCATTGATGCGTAGTTTTTTTTTTTGGTTGTTGCCCTTGAATTTGTTTTTGTTTTTTTTCTCTTATGTTCTTGAATTTGAGTACTTAAGTTTTTTTTCTTTACATGCACTCAATATTAAGAAGAAATGCATAATTTTGGAAGTGCCGTATGCAATCAATGATGATGAAGACATTCACCAGGGCCGGCTCCTATACCTTTGGGCCTTTGAACTGCGTTCACTGGGGCGGAGAATGTTCATCACTTAAAATAATTTTTTTTGTTTGTTAAAATAACAGATTATTTAATTTACACAAAATTAATGCTAAATAAATTAAAATAAATTTAAACAGCCTACCATTGTGAATTAGCTTAAAACAAATTATCGAATTGCTCATCTCTGTTGACACTTCTTGTCAAATGATAATTGTTATGTATTAACTAGTGTAATAATTTAACCTGCATGAAAAAAGAAGGTTATTCTTGTTCGAGAACTTAGCGACACCACACTATCTACCTACAGAAAATTAAAACCTAAATTATATTAAAAAAAAAAGAAAGTTGAGTTTTTCATTTATAAAAGGGAAAATTAAAATTGAACTAGCCAACACATAAACAGTCTTCGTCAACATTCTTGCGGTAAAGGGTGTATAATAATAATTCGATCATTTAGATCTTCCTTTCTTTTTTATCCTTGTAATAATTTTTTTATTTTTGGCTATTCGGTAATTTTATTGAAAGTTTTTACATTAACTCTTTCATATAGTTTTTTTGGAAGTAGTAACCGACTTTAGAAGATTTTCATTCCGCTTTATAATTTTTATTTTTTTTATATATTTTCTTTGAAAGGTTTTTTTGTCAGTATTGGAAATTAATAATACAATTTCATTTCTCGAATAAAAAGGAAGAAAAAACTGAATTGTTGAATTTTAGATACCTTTTCTGAGACTTTTTGAGGCAAATCAATAATTTGACCTTGAGTGATACTCTAGATAGTAACTATCGTACATTTCCTGCCATCGGGACTACAAATACCAATAATACTAAATTTCACCATTTTCACAAATGGGGACTTAAGTTTGACAATAGTTGAATGACTGTTGACGACTTTTTGTTTAGACTTGAGCGCCTGAAGATGAGTTACAAGACGACTTGGGAGGAAGTCCTACTCAATGTTCACCATTTTGTAACTGGATCGGTAGAGAAATGGTATTGGGGGTATATTCAAGCATATCCAAACGACAATTGGATGGCTCTTCGCCTGGCCTTAGTCGAGCAATATCGAAGTCTCGAGACTGATTCTGAACTATTCCGAAAATTATTCGATAGACACCAAGGTCCAGCAGGGCCTTTTGATGATTTCTATGCTGCAATCCAAGAACTCAATAATCGTCTAAGAATTCTCAAACAGCCGCATGAAATAATTGAGTTTCTAAAACTCAACGTAAAGAAACGGATGGGTGAACTCTTAATAACGTATCATATGAACAGTCTACCAGAAATGGTATACGTGTGTCGTAACATAGAAAAATATCTGAACGAATACGACAACCCGCAAAAAAAACATCCTTTTAAGAAATACTAAAGTTACAACATCTACTCGTAAAAATGTTTCCGAGATAACACCTGAAAATAATAAGGAGTCAAATGTGGATATCCAGGACCATTCCCCTTGAAGCTTTCCAGTCCAAGAGGGACAGTCGAAGTCTTACTTGCTGGAATTGCAAAGAGAAAGGGCCCTCCTTCTTTGAATGTCCAGATCCGCAGCGAAAATTATTCTGCTTCAAATGTGGTCCAGATAATGTCACCTCTCCTCAGTGCCCTAAATGCTCGGGAAACGACACGAAGAACAGTTCACTGAACCGGGGAAACTGTTCACAGCGGCAGAATCCGGAATCGTAAACGCAGAACCATCTAATCACATTAATTTCCCTATTCCTGATAGCGAAAACATTTCTCCTGTTAAATTACTCCAACGCAAAAAAATTTTAGTTTGGAAAACTCAAAATCATTATTTAGCGTAGATACTCCACTCAAATGTACGCCCAAAACTCTGCACGAACGTGTACAAAATTATTACAAAGTAAGACAAAGAATTTTTGGAACACAGAGTCAAAATAGTAAGGTTTCAGATAGGGTTTTAAAGTTGCGGAAGAAATTCAAAAAGAAGAAGAAACTTTATGATTCTATAGAATCAACTACCTTATGCAATTCAGATGACCCTCATCCGTACGTTACAGTGAAAGTTTTAGGTAAACAAATGCAAGGAATGCTCGATAGTGGAGCAAGCATTAGTTGTTTGGGCGTGGGAGGGCTGGATTTCATAAAAGATAATAATATAAAACTCATTAAGATCGAATCGGGTATAAGAACAGCTGACGGCATGAAACAGTCTATCGTCGGGAAAATTTTTGCAAAAATTACTTACAAGGGTGAAAGTAAAGACCTTTTCTTATTCATCGTGCCATCACTTCAGCAGCCCTTATACCTAGGCGTTGATTTTTGGAGGAAATTCGGAATCGCTCCACATATTATATCTGAATTGACCCTTGATTGATATGAACCAACAAGAGAAAGATACAAATGCTCACGAACTTACAAACGTACAATCTCAGACAGAAAGCCATAAGTAAGTTTCCTTCCCTTGCTGTACTTGGCTTAGGAAAAACTTCATTAGTGGAACATAAAATTGACACAGGAGGCGCTGAACCGATAAAACAGCGTCATTATCCTGTTTCTCCAGCGGTTCAAAAACTACTATATGAGGAATTGGATCGCATGCTCGATCTTGGTGTTATAGAAGAAAGCTCTAGTGCCTGGAGCTCACCGGTGGTTTTGGTGAGGAAACCACGTAAAAACCGGCTTTGTCTAGATTACCGCAAAGTCAACACCTAGACGAAAGGGTATGCGTATCCAATGGCTCATATAGAGGCTTTGCTATCGCGTCTGCAAGATACTCGTTATATTTCTAGCGTGGATCTGAAAGATGCGTTTTGGCAGATACCGTTGGAGAAATCGTCAAGGGAGAAGACAGCATTTTCAGTTCCGGGCCGACCTTTAATGCAGTTCACTGTGATGCCCTTTGGTCTTAAAAATGCAGCACAAACAATGTGCCAAGTTATTGACAATGTGGTACCAGTAGCTCTGCGAGAAAAAATATTTCCGTATGTTGATGATTTGTTGGTGACATCAAGTACCTTCGAGGAACATAGAGATGTTAGAGATTCTAGCGACAAGACTAAGGGAAGCAGGCCTAACAAATAATGTGCAAAAATCGAAGTTCTGCTGCAAGGAACAAAAATTTCTAGGTTTTGTAGTAGGAGATGGTGGGCTCAAAACTGACCAGGGTAAGGTATCAGGAATTATCGACTTCCCCATTCCAAAAACAGTTAGCCAGGTAAGAAGTTTCCTAGGTTTGGCTGGGTGGTACCGTCGCTTCGTAAAAAATTTTTCAACTCTTGCTAGTCCCATAACCGAAACTTTAAAAAAAGGTAAAAAATTTGAGTTCGGAGAAGAAGCTCAAAGAAATGCTGACTACAGCACCTGTCCTTGTAAATCCAAATTTTAATAAGGAATTCATAATTTTGTGTGATGCTTCAAACTCAGGGATTGGGTGTTTTGTGCCAACAGGATGAGGAAGGTATTGAAAGGCCTATTTACTACCATTCCCAAAAACTAAATAAAGCGCAGCGCAACTATAGCGTAAGAGAAAGAGAATGCCTGGCAGCAGTAGTTGGTGTAAAAAAGTATCGACCCTGTGTGGAAGAACAACCCTTCAGGATCATTACCGACCACGCGAGTTTAAAGTGGCTGATGAGCCAGAAGGATTTGAGTGGACGTTTGGCTAGATGAAGACTTAAGCTTCAGGGTTTCGAATTCACCATCGAACATCGAAAATTTTCACAGAACGTAGTGCCTGATGCCCTGTCTAGGATGTACGAGGTAGATTCTCTGAATGTTGATGAGTCGATGGGGATAGAACCCACTGACGTGTTGCATATCGATCTTGCAGATCCCGGTTTTAAATCCGAGGAATACTGTAAGCTCATTGCAACCGTCAAAAATCAAAAAGATCAGCTCCCTGACCTTCAAGTCTCGAATAATTTCGTGTTCAAGAAGGTCAACCATTGCACAGGGAATCCCTTACAGGATGACCTCATCTGGAAGCTTTGGGTTCCTATAAGCCTTACAGAACGCCTGATAGCTCTTCCTCACCAGCCGCCTCGAGCTTCGCATGGCGGAATTTCAAAAACTTTACATCGATTACGAAACCAGTTCTATTGGCCCGGAATGGCGGTACAGGTCAAAAACTTTATTGGCAAATGCGATTCTTGCAAAATGACGAAAGCTTCAAATAGTACCATGAGACCACCTATGGGAAAAGCTTTTGAAGTCGAAAGACCTTTTCAAATTTTTTTCCTAAATTTTTTGGGACCATATCCACGGTCGAAGTGAGGCAATACTCATATTTTTATTGCGCTGGATCAACTCACCAAATTCGTGATGATAAGAGCGATTAGAAAAGCATGTTGGGTGTTCCAGAGACCATTTTATCAGACAATGGCAAGCAGTTTACAAGTAAAGAGTTCGAAAAGTTGATGTCCTCGTACGGTGTCAACCACGTCAGGACGGCAGCTTACTCACCTCAAGCAAATGCGAGCGAGAGGGTTAATCGCTCAATATTGGCAGCTATTCGGTCATATATTGATCAAGATCAGCGGAACTGGGACGCCAATATCCCCTACATAGCTTGCGCACTCCGCACTGCTTTACATTCGGCGATAGGTATGTCACCTTACGAGGCACTGTTCGGTCAACCTATGGTTGAACATGGGTCAGAGTATAAACTGCTAAGGCAATTGGGTTGCTTAAACAATTCTGATATAAATGTACTACCTAAAGCGGCAAAAATGAACATCCTGCACACCCACATAAAGGAATCTTTGGCGAATGCTCACTCAAAATACGAAAGCGTGTATAACACGCGTAGCAAGAACATTAAATTCATGGTTGGTGATATAGTCTACCGCAGGAACTTTATCTTGAGCGATGCTTCAAAAAAAACATAACCCAAAACTATATTCAACATTTTTGAAAATGAGGATCAGAAAAGCAATAGGCAACAATCTATATGAACTCGAGGATCTCCAGGGCAATAGAGTTGGAGTATATATCATTGTAAAGATATAAAAAAGTAAAGCGAACAACTTTGATTTGCCCGGCCATCAGCCTATGCATGAGACTCATTATTTTAGTCATTGAATAAGAAATAGAGGAAGAGGCTTTTGGCACATATACAGTGTACGTGAGTGAAGTATTAAAATTAAAAAAAAAAAAAAAAAAGTGAACCCTATCTGTCATTTTGCCTTGCTGAGAGTTAGTGTTGTGAAGTAGAAAGATTTTAAAAAAGTGAAAAACGTACTACATAACTAATAAAAAAGTGAAATAAAAACCAATTTGTGTTGAAAATTAAAGCATATTATTACTAAAATATAAATCAAAATGAGGTGCTGCGTGAAAAGTTGTAAAAACTTGTATAACCGGAAAAACAAAAAGTTTTCATTTCACAAGTAAGTCTTGGCTCATATTCCACAAATAGTAACTTAAAGTGATGTTGTTTTGGTAAATACGTTATCTTAGAATACTTTTATATTGTTATTTCATGGTATTTTAAGATAAAAATAGTAATATTGTTCAAAATAAAAATATACTTTAATCATGTTGCACAAATGAGCTTGTAATGTCAAATTAGAAATTTTAGTACAGGGACGGATAGGTTTTTGTTGGTGATGGCAAGGCGCTAAGAAACGTTAAGCGCCCGTAGTGCAGTTATTTTTCCGCGGTTTAGTTTTGGAAATATACTACGTATTTTCAATATTGCTGCGATTGTCCATGTCTATCGTGTCGGTTTTGTATCTTCGTCAAGAAGTATTTGTGTCCAGTTGTGATGATTTTAATTAAGTAAAAAAAGCTCTACTACTTTAATAATTTTCAAGATTTCCGAAAGATGAATGGAAAGCACCAAAGTGGATGAAAATTCTTGAGTTGAACTTAGAACTAAATTGACAAAAACAGTTCACTTCAGAGGAATGTAACTATCTATGTATTAAATAAATTGTGATTTCAAATTATGCATTTGACTAAGGAAAATATCTGTGATAGTTTTTTTTTCATTAAAATTATACATAAAACTAAAAACTATATTTTCATTTATCCATTTAAAATTTTCAGGTTCCTGTAAGAGGTAAGTTTAATTTTATTACTTCAAGTGTACTTTATTCGATATTATAATCCAGCCAGAAATAAATCAAAAAAAACTCATTCAATTATTTATTTGATCCAATAAATTTAACCAAATTAAAAAAGTTTTTTTTCTTTTAAGGCTTACAGTAATAGCTATGCTCCTTTGTATGTGAATAAGTACTTCTGAGAAAATGGAAATCATATTCCAGTACTTCTAGCTACACATATTTTTACTAAACCACCCAAAAAAAAAATTAGCAAAATATTCCTTTCGGCGCCCCAGCAAATAGCCGTCTACCTTCACTTCAACCCTGTGCCAATGCATTTGTGTTTGTGTAACTCACACAATTATGAAAACTACTTCACTTTTTTCTCGATATGCCTCTTCCTGTACTTCTTATTCAATGATTTTAGTTTATTGTATTTCCTGTTCCTTTAACCACAGGTTTGTGACAAGTAGGTAGATACTGTGCACTGAATATAACAGTTGACAAAATAGAATAGAACTTAAAGATATTGTGGAGGTAAAGAACGTAGCATATTTCTAGGATGCTAAATGTCCATTGACAAACCGATTCAACCGGTTCAAATGTGAATTGGTAGTTAATTGTTTTCCTGCCATTTCAAGAGGAACTATCTTTAACGATAAACCTTAAAAGTTCGATGAATATATAGGATGATCCAAAATAATAATTAATAACAAAAAGAAAAAAAGAAAAAATTTGTAGATGTACAAGCTGCTAATAAAAGAAAAATAAGAAAAGAAAAAGCCAAAAAAAAGCATAAGCATAGTAAAAAAAAAATGTAATTTAAAGGCTGATAAAAAAAAGTTGTTAAAGAGGAGATTCGAACCTGGAGTTGGAGAGGAGTGGTTGGACCGACTGGTTTTTTTTCAAATTCAAATTTTATTCATTTTTAACTTATATCTACTTACATACTAGACAAAATTCAGAAAACTAGCCTACTTAACTATGCTTAAATTTAATTTACTGGCCCTAAACGGGCGCTCTAAGGAATTCATGATTACTTATGCTAATGCCTTTCGGCTTATGAACTAATTTTGTTTTTTTGTCTTTATTTTGTTAGAAAATTTAAAAAAACTAACTCCAATAACAATTTTTCAAAACTTACACACTATGTCCTTAAAATAAAACTTAAACCTACCCCTAACCTACCTACATACTACTTAAAACTAGAGCAATCACAGCGGCAAAAGCTATGTCCATTTACAATTTTTTTTATAATTTTTTTTTTTTTTTTTTTTAATTTTTATAGTGCCACCGTCCTTACTCTCTACTTAACCTAAACCTTAGACTAAAAACAATATATAAGCCGGCCAAGGCAAAAATACCCCACCCCGGTTTACCCTATATCATTTTCATTTTGGAGCCACCAGAACTGGTTCTCCTGCTTCCTCCTATCAATACGGTCCTGTTCGGGCACAGCCCTACTGAACCGTAGGAGCTCGGCTCCATCTTGGGAGAGGATGTCTCGTTCGTACGCGAGTCGCCGGTCCACGGTTCTACGCCTGACGTGGTATATAAGCGGTGCTGCCAATTCATCCTGTATCAGGCCGCATTTATCTAAATAGAGGAATGCCTCTGGTGGGATAAAGCCGCTTAAGCGTGCCATATCGAAGTAATCATCGTTCGGATAAAACGCCCCGAAAATCAAGTTGTTGGTCGAAGTCATAGCTCTCGCTATGTGACCCCGAACAAGTTTTATCACGAAATTGTCAATTCTGTTAATTCAAGCTCCGTTGTATAAGACCTCGTTAGAATAATAGTGCAAATAAGAAGATTGCGGTGTCCGATACCAACCGAGACAGCGCCGGAGACACTGTCTCTCGAACAACCGAAACTTCTCCATTTGGGAAGGGGCAATGTTGAACCAAACAGGACAACCATACACAAGCATTGGCCGTATGAGGGTCATGTAGCAAGTTACCCTCACTCTGGGGTCAAGCCGACTGCTGTAAAACAGCCGTTTCGTCAGAGCGAGGGCTCCTCGGGCTCTGGTCAGAGCAGTACTTATATGTCTGTCGAAATGCAAATACTGGTCTAACCAGATACCGAGATACTTCACTACACTTCTACTCGCAAGTGGCTGTCCGTCAGACCCAACAATGACCATCTTGTGCCAGTTCTTGCATGTATCTATTTGTATTTTGTATTTTATTTATAATTCATTTTTGGTAGGTACATTAATTTGAATAGCTTTAGAAAAGAAAATTAACATATAAGATTTGCAAAACCAGAGAAAAATTATTTACAAATAATTTAACATAAAAATAAATTCAAAAATTATTATAAAATAGTGATCTTCCGAATAACAACTTTCTACGTACCCATAAAATAAATTGAGAGACACTCTTTAGCTAAGCTTAAAACTAGAGCTAGTGGCGAATGTCCATTAAAAAAAAAATAAATCAACAAAGTTGTGTGCAAGGTGAAAAGTAAAGAAAAGTAAAGGGGAAAAAGGAAGGGAAAGGTTTTTTTTTTTTTTTTATATTTTTTTTTAAATTTATATATATATTAAGTAATTAAGCACAGTAAATTTTCAATTTGAACATGATCTATCGAAAAAGCCGTGTTTTGACATTTTGCAGAAAAGAAGACAAAACTCTAAGACTTCTAACGGAGAAAGGCAACTTGTTAAAAACAGACGGAGCAACTATTGTAAAAAATCTTCGAAAATGTGTTTTATTATAAGAAGGAATGTTAGCTAAATTCATTGTATTTACTCGTAAGTTATGTCGTGGATTATTTCTCGATGAAAGATATCCACTTCTCATAAAAAATATTTTTAACACTTTAAAGTAGTAGAGATGTCGTAGAGGAAGAACTTTTAAATCCTGAAACAAAATGAAACTATTATGAAAGCGATTTTTTTTTACAAATGATTCGTACAACATGTGTTTGAAGAATAAGAAGAGGATTAATCTTGTTTTTATAAGAACCTCCCCAACAAGTTATTCCATACTGAATTTTAGAATGAACATTACCATAGTATATCATAACTAGTATTTTTTGTGAGCAATACAAACCAAGAGTATAAAACTGTCTAGAACAACATAACAAGTAATTTTTTAGAGAGTGAGTATGATCAGACCAATTCATTTTACTATCAAGTAAGACCCCAAGGTATTTGAAGGTCGTTACAAACTCAATCTGAAAGCAGTGAGGTGAACAGGACTCATTACAAGAAAAACAATTAGAATTATTTATACTGAACTTTTTGCAATCAGAAGAATGATAAAAGATATCGCAATCAACTAAAATAGGTGACCCTGATAAGCTAAAATTGTTGAAGGCCGTTTTTAATTTCAAAGATGCTGGTAGAGGTTACATTGCCACTTTTGACAACAAACTTTCTACCATTGCGCATATCATAAAGCATATACAATAATGGTTTACTGATGCCTAGTCTGGTGAGTTTTAGGTACAATCCTTCTAACCATACGGTGTCGAAGGCTTTCTCTAAGTCAACCAGAACAGCACCCGTGCATTGTTTCTTGGACTTGTTCCATTGGATATCAGAAACGAGTTTAGACGCGGCATGAATACAATCATGTCCTGCCTTGAACCCGATATGATTATCCGGAATTATTGTGTTGTCCGCAGCCCACTTAGCCAGAGCCCTATTGATTACCTTCTCGAATACCTTGCTGATGCTTTGAAGAAGACTTATTGAACGCAGATTTGAAGGATTGGAGTTGTCCTTTCCCTTTTTCGGGAGAGGATGCACCACAGCTGTCTTCCAACGCACCAACGCATTATTCAGCGCGTTGTTGAACAATGTAGTATAAATGTCTATAGCTTCAATCGGTAAATGTCTTAGCACGATGTTGGGTATACCATCGACACCTGCTGACTTTTTGTTCTTCATTGAATTGAGGATGAGCTGGAGCTCTACCTTCGTGATGAGCAAGGGACTTGAACCCGTTCTTTCGGCGATTATAGCGTTTGCTAAGAAATCGTCATCAAACCGGGTGAAACCACGGTTCTCGGATCGCCAAAGAGTAAAATCATTCCTTAGGTAGAAGTGATGAAGTAAGGCTCTGTTTTCCAGGTCGTGGTTCGGGCGAGTGCAAGCATTCAACTTATACACTTGCTGGAAAGCAGCACCAATTGTCTCCACTTTCTCCTGCGGGTCCTCAATCACTAAGAAGTCATCGTCCAAGACGGCTTCCTCCGGATTAATTTGCGCTGTCAGAAGTGCGTCTCTGTTCTCAGTCGTTCTCTGGAGCTTAAGACACGGAAGATCTTGTTAATTTGCGGGAACATACTCGGGTCGCTAGAGTTAACGGCCCGAATTTTCTTGTCCCAGTACAAATTAACAGACAATCTGTAATTTTCTTTAATCAGAGTGTTGACGTTTTTTATTGATGACTTCAGTGTCCTAATCTCCTGGTCGTGGGGGTCTGTAAATCGTCTGTATAAGTTTTAAAGTCTTGTCAGTAGTCCGCTTTTTTGTCTGTGAAGTGCGTCTATAGTCGCGTTACTGTAGACGTTAATTTGGTCGCGTTCCTTGTACTTTGGTATTGTCCGTTCCATTGTTCGTTTTATTATGCAGTCCATCTGTTCAAGATATTGGTCGATTTCTGTGTTTGTCAAGTTTCTGTTGTTTGGTGGGGATATGACCGCCGAATGAAGTTCTCTTGATAGAACTTGGGTGAAACGTGGCCAGCGCATTTTGCTATAGTTGTAAGAGTGCGTTGGGACGAATTCATCCAGCTCCACAAGCTCGTTCGGGATTTGAATTAAGGCAGCCAAGCCGCAATGGTCACTGTCGTACTCAATTGTCTGTAGACAATTTCGCGGGTGGTTACCCACTTTGTCAGTTACTGTCAGTCTTGTGTCGTACAGCAAAAGGTCCAGAAAGGAGCCGCTCCTTGGAAATGATGGCCTTTCTGTGGCCAGCAGGTCGACACCGTATTCAACACTGCAAAGATTCATCAAATTAAAAAGATGATTACCTCTTGGGTTATTTGTTTTATTTCCCCAATCTCCATGTTTGGCGTTCAAATCTCCGGCCAATATAAAAAAGATCTCTTCCATGCTCAGTTGAAGTACTCTAAAAAGAATCTAGAGCCCTGAGGTGAAGTTAGTTAGCTGCGGAGCATCAGCCGGGTAAGCCGCAATCAAATATAAGCGCTTGCCTCTAGTGAGGGAAACACGAACGACGCAAACTTCTAAGGTCTGAAGCTTTCGCAAATCGCTAGCCATAAACACATCAGGACTGTGGTCTTTCAACAATTGGAACAGGTTGGCTCTACGTTCGATCCTAATCAATTTATCTACATTCAAACCTAGGATCCTAAGGCGCGACTTCGGAAGCGCGTCCTTAACCATGATTTTGCGCTGGGCCAGGCATCAAAGAGTAGAGGTAATCTACTCTTTTGCCTTGCTCCTTGATCTGACTTTGCAGTCCTGTCAACTGGCCTTGAATGCTCAGCAACAAGGCTACAATGTCTGGCTCTCCCGCCAACACCTGAGGCACTTGGACCTGTGGGGCGGCCGGTGGTGGAGCCTGTCTCGTGTTTACCCTTCCTTTCGCATAGTTGGCGTAAGAAACGTTGGGATTAACGATTGGAGTTTTTGTTGTTGGAGCTTGTCTTACGGGTTGACTTTCGGCTCTTTGCCTGGCCTGTTTTTCCCGTATCTCTTGGACCTTAGGACAACCCCGATAATTAGCAGGGTGCCCCTCGTTCCCGTAGATGACACACTTGAGCTGGGACATGTCATCGACCCGCTCAGTTCCTAACCTGCATTCACCCCTATTGTGGGTTTCGGCGCATTTCACACAGCGAACTGCATTTCACAGTTGGCCGCGGCGTGACCGAACCTTTGGCATCGCATGCACTGCAGCATGTCGTCATGCCTCTTTAATTTTTCCCAGTGTATGACCTGGTAGTCTAATATTCCTCAGACTCTCCAGTCTACTTTGGGGCGACAGAGTTACAAGGAAGATTGGCAGTTTCTGCCCCTCCCGTCTGGACTTGACCGTGGTAAACGGCTTGACCCCGACGAATTCGAGATCATCGGTGGCCTTCTGACGGAGCTCAGCTAGGAGCTCTCCGGGTTCCGTGCAGGAACTGATGCCCTTTAACAGGACCGTTTTCGGTTTTTCACTCCTAGGAGTGAAGCTGAAGAATTCAGCAGTGGCTTCTTTAAGGCAGTCTTTAACTAATTTGTATTCAGCCAGTGTGAAGCATTGAACCAAATACCTCTTTTGTTGTTCATTAATGATTTTAATATAAAATTTGTTACTAGTGGCCGACTTACATACCTGTTTTATATCTGCAAGGTCAACCTTATAGGTACGAATTGGTGGCACTTTCTCCGACTTTGGGTGTGATTGCTGCTGGTGTTGCTGCCTCGCTGCTGCTGATGTTGTGTTGATGCTGCTGATGGTGCTGGTGCTGCTGCTGGTGCTGCTGCTGGTGCTGCTGCTGGTGCTGCTGCTGGTGCTGCTGCTGGTGCTGTTGCTGGTGTTGCTGATGGTGCTGCTACAGGAGCAGCCGGTACTGCAGCTGGTACTGCAGCCGGGATTGGTACTGCTGGGCGCTTTTGTACTGCGGCCGCCGCTGGTTTTGGGCCCCCCGATGTTCTGGGGCTTGACAGTGCCGCCCCTGTGATTTTGGACGGCTGAGATTGTTTTTGTGGCTTGGGTGCTGCCGACGCCTTTAGTTTAGCAGCTTTATTTTGCTGCTGCTGCTGTTGTTGTTGTTGCTGCTGCTGTTGTTGTTACTGTTGTTGCCTTCGCAGCTCTACCGGCGATCTTCTACTTCGCGGTTCGCCACCTCTACCACTGTGCTATTGGCACTATTAAAAATAGCTTGGCTATGCTATACTTTGTTACACTCTCGATTTTAATTAAAATGCGTTGTGAAAGTCAATACGTTGTTAACACCTTCACAGATCGATATCGACTGACCGACTGGACCACTGAGCTACGCTTGGAGTCGAGAAATGATGGACAAAATAAGTGGAATTCACGAACGAATGATGACAAATTGATGTATTTAATGAAAATGTTAGATCAATAAAAAAAGGGGAAAAACAAATTTAAATAAGGATTCGTTGACTAATACCGAAACACGAAGTTGTATGGGTGGAAAACATGGCGGAAAAGTTAGTAAATTTGCAGATTTTGACCACAAAATTGATATTTTGACACATGCATATCTCAAAAATTCAAAAATGATTTTTGAAAACCATATCTGATTTTTATGGTCAAAGTTCTGCAAGAAATCTAATAAAAACTGAGGCCGGATATACTTCCATGTTGAAAGTCCAAACTTTCGGCAAATCTAGAAGAAGCTAGAAGGTGCAAAAGTGGAGAAAAAAGCATCAGTTGGGTGTTGGATTCTGGAAGGTCCTATTCGACCTGCGCCCGGCTATAGGAGTTTAAATACAAAAAAAAGATAAGACAGAAAACTTTAAATAAAAAAAAGGTATTAAAATCTTTCAGAAAAAGAAAAATTATAAGGGTGAATTATCAAAGAAAGCACGTGATTTTCACCGCTACGGAATCACCAGACCTTCAGCCAACGACCCATCGAGTAGCCTTCTACACCAATACCTAATTCTAAGAACTTTATAACATCCACTACAACATCCTAGCGACAACAGCAAAAACGGCCAAAACCTACTATACAACATCAACAACATACAACGGCCACAACATCACAACTACATACATAGCAGTAACAATATACAACATCCACAACATCACAACTACATAGCAGTAACAATATACAACATCCACAACATCACAACTATACAACAGCAACAACGTACAAGACATTCTATAACATCATAACTACAACGGACAACAACGTCATTATCAACTTTACCTAAATACGAGCAAACAACATCTACCTAAGTCAACAACAACAATTTTCTACCACCATATTACATATATTTACGAAGCTAAGTACCTATTATCAGTTAATATTTTTTTTTTGATCCGATTTACATTAATTTCATAAAAACAAAAAACTAACGCAAGATAAAAAGAAATAGATAGTAATTTTTTTGTTTTTATATTTGTGCAGCAATTTTCGATAATTAATTCCATTCAAAATTTTAAATCCAAATTTCTAGGTACAATAAACATTCAATAAGCAGACACAAAAAAAGAGAAAGGTAGTCTCTAACCATCCATCGAACCGGTGTACCTCCTCGACGGCGGATACCTATTATCATAAAACAATTTAAAATATCAACAAGAGGAAAGCATAGTGTAAGTATAGTAAGTGTTTTGGTATGATTTAAAGCATTAATATCGATGTTGCTATGATAGGAAATAAGCATACATTAAAGAGAATAAATTCTAAATAAATAAATTCAAGAAAAAAAAGGTCAAACATACGCCATAGTGAATTTAAAAAATAAATTCCATTTACAGTATAACAGGAAGGAAAATTCGAGTTACTTTTATAGGATACAGATACAATATTATATAATAATATAAGCAAAAGTTAATCTACAACTTTTTTTATGACGATCGTGTAATATCGTTCAAAAATAATAAGGAAGTATGATACTAAAATCAGGAAGTTAAATTATTTAAGTTTTTGAACAAATTTATTGATTTATTTTGAAATTTAATTCTATCTCATATATTGGAATAAAAATATATAAAAGTAGGAAAAAAATTTTAAGAAATAAGTTCATTTCAAACTTTAATATATTACATTGATTATTATTATTGAAATTAATTTTTTTAATAAAAATTTTATGACGTGGTTTAAAAAAGATAAGGGTGAAAAGGTTGGTAAGGTTGTAAAACTTAATTTACCAGACTTTTTACTCAACATTGGTTAGGGGGCTATCGCAATAAAATACATCGTGGATGCGATAGCCATGGACGGTGCACATGAATCATGGGAGGGTTTAGCCACTGTTGGACTATTTACATTTAGTCCATTGCTTTCCACGGTTGCCAGCTTTTGAATTCTCTTCCTCTTCCCAAATTTTTCGGAATTTAAGTAATTATTTATTTTTCTTTCAACTCGGATGAAATTTTCGGCCTCACAAAAATTTATTGTGAACCATTATCAACATCAATATCGTTAATTTTTCTATTATTTTATCTATCGGCATGATTAAACGTGACGAATGTTCTTAATTGCATGGCAAGAACCCGTACCAATCCGACGAGTAAAGCCTTGGCCTTCAGCTAGCATGCCGAGCCAATGTAATTCAGAACACCCTTTATTTCAGTTGCCTGAATCGGCCTTCGGTTCTCTGTGGGCCAAAGGTCGTGATCGTGGCATATGGAGTAAAGGTTTTCAAGGACTTTTTGGAAATGAGACAATCTCAAATGTGCTGATTTTTGTTGCGGCTAGAGGGTTGTAGCACCACTTTTAAAGGTGAATGGAAGTTGACTCGGCCAATGAGTTCTTGTTCAACCACAGAGGTTCCGTTACAGACAGATGAGAGGATTTTTGGCCAGCACCTAACCAGAGCTTCATCGTCGAATTCAAGGTTATTCTACAGGAACCTAAACCATCAAATTCTGAGTCTGAGGCTATAAGTACTATTTTCAGAGCAAGAGTAGAAATCCTAACTCTGAATTACATCCCACATAGAACTGATCTTCTGCAGAATTGTGACTTGTGTAACAGAAGATAAAGTGAAGATGTTTACCACTTATTGCAAGAAATACGGCGCTTGTATTTTCAAGAAAGTTTTTTTTTCACGCAGTACATTGTATGAGATATTAAACGGTGGTCGTGGTTGGTCTAGTCTATACAAATTTTGTAAAGACGCTTTGAATTACCGGAATAGTTTTTGAAATTCGTACTCTAGATATTTGTTCAAATTATTACTTTTTATGTTGCAAATCATTAAAATTGCAAAAATAGTAAATTATTTAAAATTATTTCTTTTTATGTGGCAAATCATTAAAATTGCAAAAAATTCAGGTTTATCGCTCTCCCACTTAATTTTTATTGTTATTCATTTATTAAATCTTACATAAAACTACATACAAATATTCATAGTATTACTTGTTTTTTTTATTTTGTATTATTTTTTTTAAGCTCATATTTGCTTTCATGAAATGTCATATCCGGCAGACGGCAGATTGCCATGTCCGTATATTCTTAAGTTTAAAATTTGTAACAATATGTAATCGAAAAAATAAAGAATTTTATCTATCTATCTTATTTAAAAAATGATAGCTCGAAGGTTCATTCTTTTAATTTTTCAAAATCAAATTTTATTGAACTTAATAATTATGTAGGTAATGTTGATTGGAATACGGAGTTTCTAGGTCTGAATTTAAGTAACACATTTCATCATTTTGTAGATATTTTAACAAAAGCTTTTGATTTATATGTGCCACGTAGAAACAAAAAGAATGTGTCCAAACCTCCATGGTATAGTAAGAAATTGGCACATCTTAAAAATTTGAAAAACAAATCCTTTGCTAAGTTTAAAAAAACAAACAATATGGAGGACAAAAATCAGTTTTCTAAACTACGTAAAGATTTTACCATCCTCAGTAAATTCTCACATAGAAATTATATTTTGAATTTAGAACAGGACTTGAAGAGTGACCCAAGACGTTTTTGGTCGTTTATTAACTTCAAAAGAAAATCTATAGGAATTGCAACGTCTATGAATTGTGGAAGCGTTGAATCTGCAGATGTTAAAAATACTTTAGAACTCTTTGCTCAGTTTTTCGAGTCGGTGTGTTCTAATTCAACTCCAAATTTTATTCCGTCTCCAGGGAATGTACCTAAAGTTGATACTGGATCTATACACATAGGGCAAATTCCTATAAATAATGCTAAGCAAACAGTTCCAAAATGCAAACGTAGACATCCCTGCAGCAGACTGTCCTTCAATGCAGTAGATTTTATTTTCATGCGCAAATGCAAATGTATCTGTGCGCAACTGCATTTTCCATTTGCTTCGCACTTGTTTTGCTTTGCATATATTGCGTTTAGGAATTTGCCCATAGACTACTCTGATGTCTTAAATGCATTAAACTCTCTCAAATCAAATTCAAATCCAGGGGTGGATGGCATACCTACTATAATCTTGAAACGTTGTTCAAACTCCCTCTGTAAGCCATTACTCTACATTTTTCAATTTTCATTGTCAGCAGATGAATTTTTAAACGAATGGAAGTCTTAGTTCGTTCTTAATCCCCATTTTTAAATCGGGTTCAAAAAATAACATTGAAAACTATAAGAGCATCTGCAAGCTATCTGCAACTCCTAAACTTCTTGAAAGTTTGGTAAAAACCAAACTTGATTTTCTTGTAAAAGAACATTTAAGTGAATCTCAAGATGGGTTTATTTCGGGAAGATCAACTATTACTAACCTGGCTGTTTCTCGTCATTTGTTGTGGACGCTATCGAAAACAGAAGTTAGGTGGACGCTATATATACTGATTTTAGCAAAGCTTTTGATTCGGTCAACTATGATATTTTGCTTCTTAAACTCGATTCACTTGGAATCCATTCAAACTTACTTAAATGGATTTCTTCATTTCTGAAAGGAAGAGTCCAAAAAGTAAAAATTGAAGGATGTACATCAAGACCAATCAAATGCACTTCTGGTGTTCCTCATGTTGTAGTCATCTGGGGCCACTGCTTTTTATCATTTTCATAGATGACATCGTTAAATATATCAGATACCTATAGCAATTGTCTTATATAATGTCGATGATTTAAAATTATTTTTAAAAATAACCTCCATTGATGACTGCGTTAAGCTTCAAAAGGATTTAGACAATTTGTCTAATTGGTGTAATTTTAACTGCATAAATCTTAATATAAAAAAACGTTTTATTATTTCTCTTTCTAGAAAACTTCTTCCTCATGAGTTTATGTATTCTCTTGAATTCAATACCCTTCAGAGAACTTCCAAAGTGAAAGATTTAGGTGTTCATTTCGACTCAAAGTTTTCGTTTTCTTTACATGTTGATACTGTTATTTCTAAATCTAATGCAATGTTAGGATTCATTAAAAGAAATTCTACTGATTTTTCCGACCCTTATACACTGGTTTCACTGTATTCTTCCTTGGTAAGACCAAATCTTGAATATGCGGATATCATCTGGAACCCTTACCAACTTTCTGCGATAGAATTCAAAGAGTTCAGAATCGTTTTATGAAATACGTATTCTATAAATTAAATTGGAATTTTACCCCTTCTTCTCGAGCCAGGCAAAGCCTTTTGAGTCTGCAAGCTCTCAAGTCCAGAAGAATTATTCAGGATATTGTTTTCGTGCGTGACATTCTTTGCTACCACATAAAGTGCCCCTTGTTACTATATATTATACAAGTTTATGCGCCAATACGACCATTAAGGGAAAGACAACTTCTTTTTGAGCCAAGGCATAGAAGAAATTATGGCCAGAATGAACCACTTTCAAGGTCAATCAGAGAGTTCAATAATGTTTATGAGCACATTGATTTAATTTTTTCTCGAGAAAATTTTAAGAACATATTGTACTACTTATTTCTAAGAAATTGATATTTGGTATAGTTGTGTAACTAATTTCCTATAATTATTATTTTTATTGTTATTATTTATACTGTAGCATTTTGTATATATTTTTTTTAAATTAAAATTATTACTTATTTAAATAATTTTTATAACGTAATCTGTTAAGCTTTTTAGCTCGTAGATGAAATAAGAAATAAATTTGCTTCATCAAACCATCGAAATCCCAGCCAGAGTACCCATTGAAATCATATACATTATACATATAGAGAAAACGGGGTTAAAATAACTTCAGATATCTTAGATAGTCGGCCCTATCGAGGTAACCGTCAATTTGGAAATCATATAGCGAGGACTCCACCTACCCTTTAAATTTAATCGAGGACAAAATTAATTTAACATTATTTTAAAACTTAATTAGTTTAACATTAATGACCTAGCATGAGCACAGGAAAATCAATGTGAGCTAATTTTAGAAAAGATTTCTAAGGTAGAACTTGACATCACACTATGTATGGCAAAAGGTACTTCTCCAGGGGAAGATAAGATTACTTTTAGTATGGTCAAACAATGTTCCGACAACCTCAAGGAAAGAATCTGCTCTTTATATAATGCTATTTTATTGACAGGCATTTTTCCACACGATTTGAAAAGGGTCCAGCCCAAGCCGATTCTTAAAACTCTCGAAATTGTCACAGTTTTGATGAGTATCGACCTATAGCACTACTCCCCATTCTCTCCAAAATTTTTGAAAAAATTATTGCGAGACGCTTAAGTTGGTTGGCAGAAAAAAATAGAAATTTGGGGCAACACGCATTTAGACAGAATAGAGGAGTCCACACTCTTACACACCTATTGGAACACAAACTTGCGGAAAATATATATACATATATTAATGGATATAATTCTTCAATGTTCAAAATTGAGAATGGAACCCCACAAGGATCACCTCTTTCTGTGGTAATATATAATTCATCTATAGATTTTCTAATAGTCAGAATCTCGCAGCACTTAATCTAGATTTCATTGGAGTATGTGCCGACAATATCCATATTGTAGCATCTGGAGCCCCAATAAAGGGGAAATCTGTTTTAGAAACGGCAGATAGAAGTATCAACACATGGTGCGAAGAAACAGTAGATTTACTTCATCTGTGCAGAAAAAGAAATTGTCATCCGGGTCCTTCCAACATTCGAGGTACAACAATTACACTTTCTAAAGAACTCAAAATTCTCGGGATAAACTTCAGCGGAAATCTGAAATGGAATATCCAAGTCAAGAAAGTTGTTAACCAATTAAAACAAAGAAACAACATTCTAAAAACGTTTTGCTCTAAAGAAAAGGACCTCATCTAGAAACCGCCTTAAGAATAGCTAAAACTCTGGTGGAAGGTACTTTACAACATGGAGTTACCATCTATATGTGGACTACAATCAAAAACAGCAATGATATTGACTGCAATTAACAATTGCTTAAGCACAGCTTCAGGAGCTATAAAATCTACACGAATTGAGGCTCTACGACATGAAACTGGCTATCTATCTTTTCAGAACTTTGGAAAAAGGAGATCCGTGAACCTAGTTAGCAAAGCTTTAGCCGTATCAACACATCATTTTTACAACTCTGTCAAGGATATTACATCTTCACATCAACAGCAGTTAGGACGTTTCCCATCCACCTCCTTGGAAACGAAACTCGTTGCAGATAAATACATGCCTGGCTAATTTCAAGAAGAAAAATACACCAGATTCCTTATTTCAAACGCTACTCCAAGAAATGATCAGTAATACCAACGCTGACAAATTTTTATACACTGATAGATCTCATATTAATAATAACTCTTCATATGCAGTCGTCGAACTAGACCAAAAAGGCACTTCAACTTCAATCTGGCAAGGACTTCTTCAAAATGAGGCACGAAGCTATATCGCAGAGTTAGCTGCAATCACTAAAGCTCTTCACTTTTCCCAAATTCACAAAGGGCGTAGTTTAATCCTTACAGATAACCTGGGAATCCTTATAGGTCCTAAGAGCGAAACTAATAGATCTCCTACACTTGAGCTTATAAGAAGCCAATTAAATGAAAGAATCAACCTAGCATGGATACCAGGGCATATTGGAGTCAAAGGGAATGAAGCGGCAGATCTTGCAGCTAAAGAAGCCAGTAATTATCCCTTGATTTTTGAATCACCAAACTTCTACCAGCTGACTCGAACGCTGTTCTTCAATATGCAGGCACGAGAGCTTGCAGCCATTTGGGCTGATTGCCAAACGTTTCTTCAAACCCACAACTCCGAATTATCTCATATCCAGTGCAACTATTTGCTTTCTAGAGAGGACTGCGACTCAGACTCGGAAAAACAATGTTTACTACTTGACACTTATGCAACAGAGAAATACAGGATGTGTGCGAACACTGTCAGACCACTACTTATTGTAAAAAAGTAATCTTAAACAGTGGTTATGTTCTTTACTAAAGAATAAAATAAACAACCTTTTCTGATATGAAAATATTTAATAATAAAAATTTTATGAAACATATTTCGATGTGATAATTTTCCTACCCTTTAAATTTAATCGAGGACAAAATTAATTTAACATTATTTTAAAACTTAATTAGTTTAA
Source organism: Syrphus vitripennis (assembly GCA_958431115.1). Lineage (NCBI taxonomy): Eukaryota > Metazoa > Arthropoda > Insecta > Diptera > Syrphidae > Syrphus > Syrphus vitripennis. Next base: position 47,948,154 of record OY288110.1, on the reverse strand, counting down.
CATTAATGACCTAGCATGAGCACAGGAAAATCAATGTGAGCTAATTTTAGAAAAGATTTCTAAGGTAGAACTTGACATCACACTATGTATGGCAAAAGGTACTTCTCCAGGGGAAGATAAGATTACTTTTAGTATGGTCAAACAATGTTCCGACAACCTCAAGGAAAGAATCTGCTCTTTATATAATGCTATTTTATTGACAGGCATTTTTCCACACGATTTGAAAAGGGTCCAGCCCAAGCCGATTCTTAAAACTCTCGAAATTGTCACAGTTTTGATGAGTATCGACCTATAGCACTACTCCCCATTCTCTCCAAAATTTTTGAAAAAATTATTGCGAGACGCTTAAGTTGGTTGGCAGAAAAAAATAGAAATTTGGGGCAACACGCATTTAGACAGAATAGAGGAGTCCACACTCTTACACACCTATTGGAACACAAACTTGCGGAAAATATATATACATATATTAATGGATATAATTCTTCAATGTTCAAAATTGAGAATGGAACCCCACAAGGATCACCTCTTTCTGTGGTAATATATAATTCATCTATAGATTTTCTAATAGTCAGAATCTCGCAGCACTTAATCTAGATTTCATTGGAGTATGTGCCGACAATATCCATATTGTAGCATCTGGAGCCCCAATAAAGGGGAAATCTGTTTTAGAAACGGCAGATAGAAGTATCAACACATGGTGCGAAGAAACAGTAGATTTACTTCATCTGTGCAGAAAAAGAAATTGTCATCCGGGTCCTTCCAACATTCGAGGTACAACAATTACACTTTCTAAAGAACTCAAAATTCTCGGGATAAACTTCAGCGGAAATCTGAAATGGAATATCCAAGTCAAGAAAGTTGTTAACCAATTAAAACAAAGAAACAACATTCTAAAAACGTTTTGCTCTAAAGAAAAGGACCTCATCTAGAAACCGCCTTAAGAATAGCTAAAACTCTGGTGGAAGGTACTTTACAACATGGAGTTACCATCTATATGTGGACTACAATCAAAAACAGCAATGATATTGACTGCAATTAACAATTGCTTAAGCACAGCTTCAGGAGCTATAAAATCTACACGAATTGAGGCTCTACGACATGAAACTGGCTATCTATCTTTTCAGAACTTTGGAAAAAGGAGATCCGTGAACCTAGTTAGCAAAGCTTTAGCCGTATCAACACATCATTTTTACAACTCTGTCAAGGATATTACATCTTCACATCAACAGCAGTTAGGACGTTTCCCATCCACCTCCTTGGAAACGAAACTCGTTGCAGATAAATACATGCCTGGCTAATTTCAAGAAGAAAAATACACCAGATTCCTTATTTCAAACGCTACTCCAAGAAATGATCAGTAATACCAACGCTGACAAATTTTTATACACTGATAGATCTCATATTAATAATAACTCTTCATATGCAGTCGTCGAACTAGACCAAAAAGGCACTTCAACTTCAATCTGGCAAGGACTTCTTCAAAATGAGGCACGAAGCTATATCGCAGAGTTAGCTGCAATCACTAAAGCTCTTCACTTTTCCCAAATTCACAAAGGGCGTAGTTTAATCCTTACAGATAACCTGGGAATCCTTATAGGTCCTAAGAGCGAAACTAATAGATCTCCTACACTTGAGCTTATAAGAAGCCAATTAAATGAAAGAATCAACCTAGCATGGATACCAGGGCATATTGGAGTCAAAGGGAATGAAGCGGCAGATCTTGCAGCTAAAGAAGCCAGTAATTATCCCTTGATTTTTGAATCACCAAACTTCTACCAGCTGACTCGAACGCTGTTCTTCAATATGCAGGCACGAGAGCTTGCAGCCATTTGGGCTGATTGCCAAACGTTTCTTCAAACCCACAACTCCGAATTATCTCATATCCAGTGCAACTATTTGCTTTCTAGAGAGGACTGCGACTCAGACTCGGAAAAACAATGTTTACTACTTGACACTTATGCAACAGAGAAATACAGGATGTGTGCGAACACTGTCAGACCACTACTTATTGTAAAAAAGTAATCTTAAACAGTGGTTATGTTCTTTACTAAAGAATAAAATAAACAACCTTTTCTGATATGAAAATATTTAATAATAAAAATTTTATGAAACATATTTCGATGTGATAATTTTCCTACCCTTTAAATTTAATCGAGGACAAAATTAATTTAACATTATTTTAAAACTTAATTAGTTTAACATTAATGACCTAGCATGAGCACAGGAAAATCAATGTGAGCTAATTTTAGAAAAGATTTCTAAGGTAGAACTTGACATCACACTATGTATGGCAAAAGGTACTTCTCCAGGGGAAGATAAGATTACTTTTAGTATGGTCAAACAATGTTCCGACAACCTCAAGGAAAGAATCTGCTCTTTATATAATGCTATTTTATTGACAGGCATTTTTCCACACGATTTGAAAAGGGTCCAGCCCAAGCCGATTCTTAAAACTCTCGAAATTGTCACAGTTTTGATGAGTATCGACCTATAGCACTACTCCCCATTCTCTCCAAAATTTTTGAAAAAATTATTGCGAGACGCTTAAGTTGGTTGGCAGAAAAAAATAGAAATTTGGGGCAACACGCATTTAGACAGAATAGAGGAGTCCACACTCTTACACACCTATTGGAACACAAACTTGCGGAAAATATATATACATATATTAATGGATATAATTCTTCAATGTTCAAAATTGAGAATGGAACCCCACAAGGATCACCTCTTTCTGTGGTAATATATAATTCATCTATAGATTTTCTAATAGTCAGAATCTCGCAGCACTTAATCTAGATTTCATTGGAGTATGTGCCGACAATATCCATATTGTAGCATCTGGAGCCCCAATAAAGGGGAAATCTGTTTTAGAAACGGCAGATAGAAGTATCAACACATGGTGCGAAGAAACAGTAGATTTACTTCATCTGTGCAGAAAAAGAAATTGTCATCCGGGTCCTTCCAACATTCGAGGTACAACAATTACACTTTCTAAAGAACTCAAAATTCTCGGGATAAACTTCAGCGGAAATCTGAAATGGAATATCCAAGTCAAGAAAGTTGTTAACCAATTAAAACAAAGAAACAACATTCTAAAAACGTTTTGCTCTAAAGAAAAGGACCTCATCTAGAAACCGCCTTAAGAATAGCTAAAACTCTGGTGGAAGGTACTTTACAACATGGAGTTACCATCTATATGTGGACTACAATCAAAAACAGCAATGATATTGACTGCAATTAACAATTGCTTAAGCACAGCTTCAGGAGCTATAAAATCTACACGAATTGAGGCTCTACGACATGAAACTGGCTATCTATCTTTTCAGAACTTTGGAAAAAGGAGATCCGTGAACCTAGTTAGCAAAGCTTTAGCCGTATCAACACATCATTTTTACAACTCTGTCAAGGATATTACATCTTCACATCAACAGCAGTTAGGACGTTTCCCATCCACCTCCTTGGAAACGAAACTCGTTGCAGATAAATACATGCCTGGCTAATTTCAAGAAGAAAAATACACCAGATTCCTTATTTCAAACGCTACTCCAAGAAATGATCAGTAATACCAACGCTGACAAATTTTTATACACTGATAGATCTCATATTAATAATAACTCTTCATATGCAGTCGTCGAACTAGACCAAAAAGGCACTTCAACTTCAATCTGGCAAGAACTTCTTCAAAATGAGGCACGAAGCTATATCGCAGAGTTAGCTGCAATCACTAAAGCTCTTCACTTTTCCCAAATTCACAAAGGGCGTAGTTTAATCCTTACAGATAACCTGGGAATCCTTATAGGTCCTAAGAGCGAAACTAATAGATCTCCTACACTTGAGCTTATAAGAAGCCAATTAAATGAAAGAATCAACCTAGCATGGATACCAGGGCATATTGGAGTCAAAGGGAATGAAGCGGCAGATCTTGCAGCTAAAGAAGCCAGTAATTATCCCTTGATTTTTGAATCACCAAACTTCTACCAGCTGACTCGAACGCTGTTCTTCAATATGCAGGCACGAGAGCTTGCAGCCATTTGGGCTGATTGCCAAACGTTTCTTCAAACCCACAACTCCGAATTATCTCATATCTAGTGCAACTATTTGCTTTCTAGAGAGGACTGCGACTCAGACTCGGAAAAACAATGTTTACTACTTGACACTTATGCAACAGAGAAATACAGGATGTGTGCGAACACTGTCAGACCACTACTTATTGTAAAAAAGTAATCTTAAACAGTGGTTATGTTCTTTACTAAAGAATAAAATAAACAACCTTTTCTGATATGAAAATATTTAATAATAAAAATTTTATGAAACATATTTCGATGTGATAATTTTCCTACCCTTTAAATTTAATCGAGGACAAAATTAATTTAACATAATTTTAAAACTTAATTAGTTTAACATTAATGACCTAGCATGAGCACAGGAAAATCAATGTGAGCTAATTTTAGAAAAGATTTCTAAGGTAGAACTTGACATCACACTATGTATGGCAAAAGGTACTTCTCCAGGGGAAGATAAGATTACTTTTAGTATGGTCAAACAATGTTCCGACAACCTCAAGGAAAGAATCTGCTCTTTATATAATGCTATTTTATTGACAGGCATTTTTCCACACGATTTGAAAAGGGTCCAGCCCAAGCCGATTCTTAAAACTCTCGAAATTGTCACAGTTTTGATGAGTATCGACCTATAGCACTACTCCCCATTCTCTCCAAAATTTTTGAAAAAATTATTGCGAGACGCTTAAGTTGGTTGGCAGAAAAAAATAGAAATTTGGGGCAACACGCATTTAGACAGAATAGAGGAGTCCACACTCTTACACACCTATTGGAACACAAACTTGCGGAAAATATATATACATATATTAATGGATATAATTCTTCAATGTTCAAAATTGAGAATGGAACCCCACAAGGATCACCTCTTTCTGTGGTAATATATAATTCATCTATAGATTTTCTAATAGTCAGAATCTCGCAGCACTTAATCTAGATTTCATTGGAGTATGTGCCGACAATATCCATATTGTAGCATCTGGAGCCCCAATAAAGGGGAAATCTGTTTTAGAAACGGCAGATAGAAGTATCAACACATGGTGCGAAGAAACAGTAGATTTACTTCATCTGTGCAGAAAAAGAAATTGTCATCCGGGTCCTTCCAACATTCGAGGTACAACAATTACACTTTCTAAAGAACTCAAAATTCTCGGGATAAACTTCAGCGGAAATCTGAAATGGAATATCCAAGTCAAGAAAGTTGTTAACCAATTAAAACAAAGAAACAACATTCTAAAAACGTTTTGCTCTAAAGAAAAGGACCTCATCTAGAAACCGCCTTAAGAATAGCTAAAACTCTGGTGGAAGGTACTTTACAACATGGAGTTACCATCTATATGTGGACTACAATCAAAAACAGCAATGATATTGACTGCAATTAACAATTGCTTAAGCACAGCTTCAGGAGCTATAAAATCTACACGAATTGAGGCTCTACGACATGAAACTGGCTATCTATCTTTTCAGAACTTTGGAAAAAGGAGATCCGTGAACCTAGTTAGCAAAGCTTTAGCCGTATCAACACATCATTTTTACAACTCTGTCAAGGATATTACATCTTCACATCAACAGCAGTTAGGACGTTTCCCATCCACCTCCTTGGAAACTAAACTCGTTGCAGATAAATACATGCCTGGCTAATTTCAAGAAGAAAAATACACCAGATTCCTTATTTCAAACGCTACTCCAAGAAATGATCAGTAATACCAACGCTGACAAATTTTTATACACTGATAGATCTCATATTAATAATAACTCTTCATATGCAGTCGTCGAACTAGACCAAAAAGGCACTTCAACTTCAATCTGGCAAGGACTTCTTCAAAATGAGGCACGAAGCTATATCGCAGAGTTAGCTGCAATCACTAAAGCTCTTCACTTTTCCCAAATTCACAAAGGGCGTAGTTTAATCCTTACAGATAACCTGGGAATCCTTATAGGTCCTAAGAGCGAAACTAATAGATCTCCTACACTTGAGCTTATAAGAAGCCAATTAAATGAAAGAATCAACCTAGCATGGATACCAGGGCATATTGGAGTCAAAGGGAATGAAGCGGCAGATCTTGCAGCTAAAGAAGCCAGTAATTATCCCTTGATTTTTGAATCACCAAACTTCTACCAGCTGACTCGAACGCTGTTCTTCAATATGCAGGCACGAGAGCTTGCAGCCATTTGGGCTGATTGCCAAACGTTTCTTCAAACCCACAACTCCGAATTATCTCATATCCAGTGCAACTATTTGCTTTCTAGAGAGGACTGCGACTCAGACTCGGAAAAACAATGTTTACTACTTGACACTTATGCAACAGAGAAATACAGGATGTGTGCGAACACTGTCAGACCACTACTTATTGTAAAAAAGTAATCTTAAACAGTGGTTATGTTCTTTACTAAAGAATAAAATAAACAACCTTTTCTGATATGAAAATATTTAATAATAAAAATTTTATGAAACATATTTCGATTGGATAATTTTCCTACCCTTTAAATTTAATCGAGGACAAAATTAATTTAACATTATTTTAAAACTTAATTAGTTTAACATTAATGACCTAGCATGAGCACAGGAAAATCAATGTGAGCTAATTTTAGAAAAGATTTCTAAGGTAGAACTTGACATCACACTATGTATGGCAAAAGGTACTTCTCCAGGGGAAGATAAGATTACTTTTAGTATGGTCAAACAATGTTCCGACAACCTCAAGGAAAGAATCTGCTCTTTATATAATGCTATTTTATTGACAGGCATTTTTCCACACGATTTGAAAAGGGTCCAGCCCAAGCCGATTCTTAAAACTCTCGAAATTGTCACAGTTTTGATGAGTATCGACCTATAGCACTACTCCCCATTCTCTCCAAAATTTTTGAAAAAATTATTGCGAGACGCTTAAGTTGGTTGGCAGAAAAAAATAGAAATTTGGGGCAACACGCATTTAGACAGAATAGAGGAGTCCACACTCTTACACACCTATTGGAACACAAACTTGCGGAAAATATATATACATATATTAATGGATATAATTCTTCAATGTTCAAAATTGAGAATGGAACCCCACAAGGATCACCTCTTTCTGTGGTAATATATAATTCATCTATAGATTTTCTAATAGTCAGAATCTCGCAGCACTTAATCTAGATTTCATTGGAGTATGTGCCGACAATATCCATATTGTAGCATCTGGAGCCCCAATAAAGGGGAAATCTGTTTTAGAAACGGCAGATAGAAGTATCAACACATGGTGCGAAGAAACAGTAGATTTACTTCATCTGTGCAGAAAAAGAAATTGTCATCCGGGTCCTTCCAACATTCGAGGTACAACAATTACACTTTCTAAAGAACTCAAAATTCTCGGGATAAACTTCAGCGGAAATCTGAAATGGAATATCCAAGTCAAGAAAGTTGTTAACCAATTAAAACAAAGAAACAACATTCTAAAAACGTTTTGCTCTAAAGAAAAGGACCTCATCTAGAAACCGCCTTAAGAATAGCTAAAACTCTGGTGGAAGGTACTTTACAACATGGAGTTACCATCTATATGTGGACTACAATCAAAAACAGCAATGATATTGACTGCAATTAACAATTGCTTAAGCACAGCTTCAGGAGCTATAAAATCTACACGAATTGAGGCTCTACGACATGAAACTGGCTATCTATCTTTTCAGAACTTTGGAAAAAGGAGATCCGTGAACCTAGTTAGCAAAGCTTTAGCCGTATCAACACATCATTTTTACAACTCTGTCAAGGATATTACATCTTCACATCAACAGCAGTTAGGACGTTTCCCATCCACCTCCTTGGAAACGAAACTCGTTGCAGATAAATACATGCCTGGCTAATTTCAAGAAGAAAAATACACCAGATTCCTTATTTCAAACGCTACTCCAAGAAATGATCAGTAATACCAACGCTGACAAATTTTTATACACTGATAGATCTCATATTAATAATAACTCTTCATATGCAGTCGTCGAACTAGACCAAAAAGGCACTTCAACTTCAATCTGGCAAGGACTTCTTCAAAATGAGGCACGAAGCTATATCGCAGAGTTAGCTGCAATCACTAAAGCTCTTCACTTTTCCCAAATTCACAAAGGGCGTAGTTTAATCCTTACAGATAACCTGGGAATCCTTATAGGTCCTAAGAGCGAAACTAATAGATCTCCTACACTTGAGCTTATAAGAAGCCAATTAAATGAAAGAATCAACCTAGCATGGATACCAGGGCATATTGGAGTCAAAGGGAATGAAGCGGCAGATCTTGCAGCTAAAGAAGCCAGTAATTATCCCTTGATTTTTGAATCACCAAACTTCTACCAGCTGACTCGAACGCTGTTCTTCAATATGCAGGCACGAGAGCTTGCAGCCATTTGGGCTGATTGCCAAACGTTTCTTCAAACCCACAACTCCGAATTATCTCATATCCAGTGCAACTATTTGCTTTCTAGAGAGGACTGCGACTCAGACTCGGAAAAACAATGTTTACTACTTGACACTTATGCAACAGAGAAATACAGGATGTGTGCGAACACTGTCAGACCACTACTTATTGTAAAAAAGTAATCTTAAACAGTGGTTATGTTCTTTACTAAAGAATAAAATAAACAACCTTTTCTGATATGAAAATATTTAATAATAAAAATTTTATGAAACATATTTCGATTGGATAATTTTCCTACCCTTTAAATTTAATCGAGGACAAAATTAATTTAACATTATTTTAAAACTTAATTAGTTTAACATTAATGACCTAGCATGAGCACAGGAAAATCAATGTGAGCTAATTTTAGAAAAGATTTCTAAGGTAGAACTTGACATCACACTATGTATGGCAAAAGGTACTTCTCCAGGGGAAGATAAGATTACTTTTAGTATGGTCAAACAATGTTCCGACAACCTCAAGGAAAGAATCTGCTCTTTATATAATGCTATTTTATTGACAGGCATTTTTCCACACGATTTGAAAAGGGTCCAGCCCAAGCCGATTCTTAAAACTCTCGAAATTGTCACAGTTTTGATGAGTATCGACCTATAGCACTACTCCCCATTCTCTCCAAAATTTTTGAAAAAATTATTGCGAGACGCTTAAGTTGGTTGGCAGAAAAAAATAGAAATTTGGGGCAACACGCATTTAGACAGAATAGAGGAGTCCACACTCTTACACACCTATTGGAACACAAACTTGCGGAAAATATATATACATATATTAATGGATATAATTCTTCAATGTTCAAAATTGAGAATGGAACCCCACAAGGATCACCTCTTTCTGTGGTAATATATAATTCATCTATAGATTTTCTAATAGTCAGAATCTCGCAGCACTTAATCTAGATTTCATTGGAGTATGTGCCGACAATATCCATATTGTAGCATCTGGAGCCCCAATAAAGGGGAAATCTGTTTTAGAAACGGCAGATAGAAGTATCAACACATGGTGCGAAGAAACAGTAGATTTACTTCATCTGTGCAGAAAAAGAAATTGTCATCCGGGTCCTTCCAACATTCGAGGTACAACAATTACACTTTCTAAAGAACTCAAAATTCTCGGGATAAACTTCAGCGGAAATCTGAAATGGAATATCCAAGTCAAGAAAGTTGTTAACCAATTAAAACAAAGAAACAACATTCTAAAAACGTTTTGCTCTAAAGAAAAGGACCTCATCTAGAAACCGCCTTAAGAATAGCTAAAACTCTGGTGGAAGGTACTTTACAACATGGAGTTACCATCTATATGTGGACTACAATCAAAAACAGCAATGATATTGACTGCAATTAACAATTGCTTAAGCACAGCTTCAGGAGCTATAAAATCTACACGAATTGAGGCTCTACGACATGAAACTGGCTATCTATCTTTTCAGAACTTTGGAAAAAGGAGATCCGTGAACCTAGTTAGCAAAGCTTTAGCCGTATCAACACATCATTTTTACAACTCTGTCAAGGATATTACATCTTCACATCAACAGCAGTTAGGACGTTTCCCATCCACCTCCTTGGAAACGAAACTCGTTGCAGATAAATACATGCCTGGCTAATTTCAAGAAGAAAAATACACCAGATTCCTTATTTCAAACGCTACTCCAAGAAATGATCAGTAATACCAACGCTGACAAATTTTTATACACTGATAGATCTCATATTAATAATAACTCTTCATATGCAGTCGTCGAACTAGACCAAAAAGGCACTTCAACTTCAATCTGGCAAGGACTTCTTCAAAATGAGGCACGAAGCTATATCGCAGAGTTAGCTGCAATCACTAAAGCTCTTCACTTTTCCCAAATTCACAAAGGGCGTAGTTTAATCCTTACAGATAACCTGGGAATCCTTATAGGTCCTAAGAGCGAAACTAATAGATCTCCTACACTTGAGCTTATAAGAAGCCAATTAAATGAAAGAATCAACCTAGCATGGATACCAGGGCATATTGGAGTCAAAGGGAATGAAGCGGCAGATCTTGCAGCTAAAGAAGCCAGTAATTATCCCTTGATTTTTGAATCACCAAACTTCTACCAGCTGACTCGAACGCTGTTCTTCAATATGCAGGCACGAGAGCTTGCAGCCATTTGGGCTGATTGCCAAACGTTTCTTCAAACCCACAACTCCGAATTATCTCATATCCAGTGCAACTATTTGCTTTCTAGAGAGGACTGCGACTCAGACTCGGAAAAACAATGTTTACTACTTGACACTTATGCAACAGCGAAATACAGGATGTGTGCGAACACTGTCAGACCACTACTTATTGTAAAAAAGTAATCTTAAACAGTGGTTATGTTCTTTACTAAAGAATAAAATAAACAACCTTTTCTGATATGAAAATATTTAATAATACAAATTTTATGAAACATATTTCGATTTGATAATTTTCTTATCACTATAATTGATAACAAGTGATCAAACTTAAAGTGTTTGAATGTTAAATATTTCAACACTCCTCCTCGTTTAAACCTTTAAATAATCTTACAATTTGTTCTCAATTTTATGTCACCAGCCAGACAAGGGTTTCGTGAAAATATCCGCGATCATTTCTTCTGTTGGACAAAACTTGCAGGTGATATGGTTTTTATCAATGTGATCCTTTACAAAATGGAATTTTGCATCTATATGTTTTGTGCGATTACTAAATTTTTCTTCTTTGATGATTTTCAAACAGCTTTGATTGTCCTCGAATATGGTCGTCGGATTTTGAACTCCCTCGTGCATGTCTTCTAATAATCTTTGAAGCCAAATCGCTTCTTGGCATGTATCAGATAAGGCGATAAATTCCGCTTCAGTTGATGACAAGGATATACACGTTTGCTTCCTGCACGCCCAATTAATGATTCCTCCATTTAAAAAGAAAACATAGCCACTGTTTGATTTCCGTGTCTGTTTATCTTCTGTCCGATTTGCATCCGAATCAGTTCCTTGCTGTCGCTATCATTGTCACTTAGTTTCAACTTCAGTTTTGAAGTTCCTTTCAGATGCTTTACCACGCGTTTGAGTTGCTCCCAATCTTCTTGATTTGGACTCGAAGTCTTCTGAGCTAATATGTTCACACTTGCTGTTACGTCCGGTTTGGTATTTATTGAAATGTACAAAAGACATCCCAATAGTTTTTGATAATTAGTATTACTGATCATTGTGTTTGTATCGAAAGGTGATTTGTAGTATCCTATTTCCATTGGTGTACATATTGGGTTCCTTTGCATCTTGTAGTCCGAACATCTTAATATAACATCGAATATATTTCGATTGACATAGTTCGAAATTTCCTTGTTTGTCTCTTGTTACTCCTATTCCAAGGTAATGCTTTATTTCCCCAAGGTCTTCCATTTCAAATTTTGCTTGCATTATGTCCTCTATGGTCATCATCATAAACATAGATTAGTACATAACACCAATTACCTTCAATTTTTCTGAAATACAAGCACGGGTCTGCCTTTCCTTGAACGAACCCACCGTCGATCAAAGTCACTCTTACTTTTTCATTCCAAGTCCTAGCTGCTTGTTTGAGCCCATAGATACTTTTCTTGAGCAGGCATACTTTGAAATCTTGGATTCTCAAAATTGAAACCTGGAGCCTGTTTCATGTAAATGGTTTCCTCCAAAGTTCCATTGAGAAAAGCTGCTTTGGCATCCAAATGATGAACGATTAATCCTCTTTTTCCTGCAACAGGGAGCAAAGTTCTCAACGTAGATTGACGAACGTGCAAAAACTTCGTTAAAATCTTTCCCAAATTTTTTTAAAAATCCTTGGGCTACAAGTCTTGCTTTATATTTTTCGATATTTCCTTTTTCGTCCTTCTTTACTTTGAATACCCATTTACTTTCAATAGCTTGTCTTTTTTCTGGTAGATCAGTTAGTTCCCATGTACTCTTATTTATAAGTGTCTCCATTTCCTCTTGCATTGCTGATATCCATTTGGTTTTGTCTTTACAGGACATTGCCTCTTCGAAGTTTTTGGGCTCTTGAGTTTCTTCAACAGTAAAATTTAATTCATCGATCAATCTTATAGGGGGTTTTCCTGTAGTTGTCCTTGTTGAGACCTTCTTAAGTAATGGAATTTGTTCTTCGTTATCTTCTAATATATCTGCGTCTTCTGTACATGTGACAATATCGTTTTCTGTTTGATCTCTTTGTTGATTTCGCATATTTTTCCTTACGTGAGATTTTAAATCTACTTCAATATCTTTAGTCCTTTCAATTTTATTCACAAATCTGATCTTTATGAAAATCTGACGTAACGATTATTTCTAGTTTGCGTGCTACTGCATCGTAACATCGAAAAGCTTTTGAATTGGTATCATATCCGAGAAAAATCATTTCCTTTCCTGTCCGGTCAAGTTTTTTCCTCGTGGACAAAGCATTTGCTTCCAAAAACATGAACATTTTCAAACGTTGCTCTGCTTCCGCTCCACTGCTCGTACGGTATTGAATTTGTCGATCTGGTTATACTACGATTTTGAAGGAAAACTGCCGTTGACACTGCTTCACCCCAAAAAGAATTTGGGAGTCCAGCGTCAATTAACATGCAGCGAGCCATTTCCATGATTGTCCGATTTTTTCTTTCAGCAACTCCGTTTTGTTGAGGCGAATACGCTGCTGTTAGTTGAGCTGTGATTCCTTCTGCTTTTAGATCTCCTTGATCTGATTTCCTGTGTATTCTCCTCCTCGATCCGAACGTAAAATTTTCGGTTTCTTTGCGAATAATGTTTTTATCATTTCAACAAATTCCTTTATAGATTTTATAGATTTTTCTACTTTGTGCTACATCTGAATGCACAAGGTCTAACAAAGCTTGTGTTCTACTTTGGGATTCTTTTGGAAATGGTTGCCTTGTCATTTTTCCTTTTGCATACGTATCACACAACTCTTTAATACCGCATTCCGTAATCTTAATGTCACCTACAAGATTTTTTTCAGCCATCTTTCGGATCGCTTCAGGATCTCTATGGCCTAAAGCTTTATGCCAGCTATGAATGCAATTGGCATTATGTGCCAATTCAACACCCATGACCTTATCTGGTGTCCGCACCTCATACAAACTATGTATTCGGTCTACTACTGCCATGTTAATGTTTCTTGGATATAACGCAGTTATTTTTCTTGAATACTATTTCAAACCCATTGTCGGCTAATTTTCCAATCGACAAAACGTTACCAACAAGTTCTGGTGCAAATAAAACCTTATGTGCTAAAACTTTCTGGACTTCTCAACTTTGATGCAAAAAATGCACATTTCCGCTACCAATCCCAACAACATTTACTTTTTCTCCGTTTCCAACTTCAATAGTACCTTTATAAGAATCATCCATAGACTTGAAAAATTGCTTGTTTGTTGGTCACATATCTAGTTGCTCCTGAATCAAGCAACTAACTGTCCTTGCTCTTCTGGTTTACTGAAAAAACAAAATCGTTCTGATTTGTACTTATTGAGTTGACATTATCAGCATGTTTCTTCTTATTTGGTCCATATCCTTATTTTTTGGCAATCCACTTTTTATACTCCAGACAGTCCTTTTTTACATGGTTTTGCTTTTTGCAGAAAAAACATGTTATTCCAGTGCCTTTGTTCTTTTCACAAACCTTCAGCATCACCTCAGCACTCGAATCTCCTTCTGAATGAACACGCCGCTCATATTCCGCAATTAATTTTTGTTGTACAAATCCGAATGTCAGATCATCCTCATTTCTAGCCTCAAGTGCAGTAATAAGAGTGTCGTAACTCTTTGGCAAACTGCTTAGCAACATCGCTACGCTCCAGGGCTCTGATAAATTTTCATTGCTAATGTCCGTGAGTTTTACAAATAAATTTCGCATCTCATTTATATGCTCTGTAATTCTACCATTTTCATCCATCTTCAATGAACAAATTCATCGCATCAAGTGAACTTTATTGCTCAGTGTTGCTTTTTCGTGGTACTGTTTTAAATTGTTTCAAGCACCGAGCGCTGTAACTGAACTGCGAATATGAACAATTTGGTCATCTTCAATCGACAAACCAATCAAGGAAAAAGCCTGTTCATCGATTCGGTCCCATTCTTCTTGTAGCCGTTCTCTCTGCTTTTTCTGGATCTTTTGCAGTTACTGGTAAATTTATGGGTCTTTCCATAGTCAACGTTGCCCACAGAAGCTCCTTTTTTAATAAGAGCTCCATCTTGAATTTCCATATCATAAAATTTGAATTATTCAACTTTTCAAATTTTTCTTTATAATTTGCCATATCGAAGTTTAAATTATTCTTAAACCGTTGTCTTGGCCCATAACCTATTGTAAAAAAAAATCTTAAACAGTGGTTATGTTCCTTACTAAAGAATAAAATAAACAACCCTTTTCTGATATGAAAATATTTCATAATAAAAATTTAATGAAACATATTTCGATGTGATAATTTTCATATCACTATGATTGATAACAAGTGATCAAACTTAAAGTGTTTGAATGTTAAATATTTCAACACTCTTACTATCTGGCACATTTTCGTCGAATTTCCCTTATTACGTCAAATCGATTCTTCATCTGATAGCACAGACGCACCAAACCAGCTAGCCAAAATACTCAACCCAGCAGACATCAACTCTATCAAACGGATTAAGGATGCCACATCTGCGCACAATAAATTTAATGAAATATAACTTTTGTATCTTTCTTCTTTCACCTTAAATTTTTTTTCTCTGTCATTCCTTTTTTGTTTAAATTATTAAAAATAATTTCTTTTTTCTTTTTTTTTTGTTCTTTTTGTTAAATAATCTATCATGGTATCGCTTATGGTCTAGCTGCCCAGATGCCTTTTATAAATAGTTTATAAATTAATTTTGTAAATTATCTGATTAAATAAATAAATTTTTTTGTTTACTTACTTTTTTTTCTTTGATTTTTTAAATTAATTTACGGCACTTAAACAGACGAGCGTCTACATCAGGTTTCTCGCACAAACTAAACAAGGAAGGACGTGTTCAGATTTTTGCTATCTTTAAACTAGAACCGGAGAAAAGGGCAGTGTGCAGTCTTAGGCTCTATGCCATCTTTCCTAAATAATGTATTTTAACTTGATAACAGAAAAGAACAACAACATTTTGCAAAATAGCTTAAATATTCCATAAAAAGGGTACACCAAAAATCCCCTTGATCGCGAGTTACATATAACATATCCAAAACACCGGATGCGTTCGATGTATTCTTAGAAAACATAAATAAACTAAATAAGCAATAATTTCATAAGTTGCATTGCGAAATCGCTGACCTAGTATCTGCGAATTTTGGAATAAATGTTTTTTCCAAATAAATAAGCCAACTGCGATTGGCAACATTTTTCTAAAAAAAAAAGCCAACTGCGATTGGCAATAATTAATATGATTATTGAATAATAAAAATCAGCCTGTAGAATTAAAAGACACGAAAAAGTGTTAGTTGATATTGTAGCTTCAAAGCGAATAAAAGTATGTAAATATATTTTGAAAAGAATTCTGGTGTGTTTTTTTTATGTCTCGGTTGTTGATAATAAATTTTTGTCGGGCGCAAATTATAAAAAAAAAAATCTTGCGAATATGAACTTGCGACTTTCTTTTTCGTAACTCTATGTGCGTACATTTCTCAATTCGTAACACTGTTTCTAGAAACTTTGCTTTCTTGCTGCTAATTTCAATTTATTGTGCGAGATTTTTTGAACATTTTGCCAAATGGCTCAACTTTAATGCAAAAAATGCACATTTCCGCTACCAATCCCAACAACATTTACTTTTTCTCCGTTTCCAACTGCAATAGTAGCTTTATAAGAATCATCCATAGACTTGAAAAATTGCTTGTTTGTTGGTCACATATCTAGTTGCTCCTGAATCAAGCAACCAACTGTCCTTGCTCTTCTGGTTTACTGAAAAAACAAAATCGTTCTGATTTGTACTTATTGAGTTGACATTATCAGCATGTTTCTTCTTATTTGGTCCATATCCTTATTTTTTGGCAATCCACTTTTTATACTCCAGACAGTCCTTTTTTACATGGTTTTGCTTTTTGCAGAAAAAACATGTTATTCCAGTGCCTTTGTTCTTTTCACAAACCTTCAGCATCACCTCAGCACTCGAATCTCCTTCTGAATGAACACGCCGCTCATATTCCGCAAATAATTTTTGTTGTACAAATCCGAATGTCAGATCATCCTCATTTCTAGCCTCAAGTGCAGTAATAAGAGTGTCGTAACTCTTTGGCAAACTGCTTAGCAACATCGCTACGCTCCAGGGCTCTGATAAATCTTCATTGCTAATGTCCGTGAGTTTTACAAATAAATTTCGCATCTTATTTATATGCTCTGTAATTCTACCATTTTCATCCATCTTCAATGAACAAATTCATCGCATCAAGTGAACTTTATTGCTCAGTGTTGCTTTTTCGTGGTACTGTTTTAAATTGTTCCAAGCACCGAGCGCTGTAATTGAACTGCGAATATGAACAATTTGGTCATCTTCAATCGACAAACCAATCAAGGAAAAAGCTTGTTCATCGATTCGGTCCCATTCTTCTTGTAGCCGTTCTCTCTGCTTTTTCTGGATCTTTTGCAGTTACTGGTAAATTTATGGGTCTTTCCATAGTCAACGTTGCCCACAGAAGCTCCTTTTTTAATAAGAGCTCCATCTTGAATTTCCATATCATAAAATTTGAATTATTCAACTTTTCAAATTTTTCTTTATAATTTGCCATATCGAAGTTTAAATTATTCTTAAACCGTTGTCTTGGCCCATAACCTATTGTAAAAAAAAATCTTAAACAGTGGTTATGTTCTTTACTAAAGAATAAAATAAACAACCTTTTCTGATATGAAAATATTTCATAATAAAAATTTAATGAAACATATTTCGATGTGATAATTTTCATATCACTATGATTGATAACAAGTGATCAAACTTAAAGTGTTTGAATGTTAAATATTTCAACACTCTTACTATCTGGCACATTTTCGTCGAATTTCCCTTATCACGTCAAATCGATTCTTCATCTGATAGCACAGACGCACCAAACCAGCTAGCCAAAATACTCAACCCAGCAGACATCAACTCTATCAAATGGATTAAGGATGCCACATCTGCGCACAATAAATTTAATGAAATATAACTTTTGTATCTTTCTTCTTTCACCTTAAATTTTTTTTTCTCTGTCATTCCTTTTTTGTTTAAATTATTAAAAATAATTTCTTTTTTCTTTTTTTTTTGTTCTTTTTGTTAAATAATCTAAAAGACGGCATCGCTTATGGTCTAGCTGCCCAGATGCCTTTTATAAATAGTTTATAAATTAATTTTGTAAATTATCTGATTAAATAAATAAATTTTTTTGTTTACTTACTTTTTTTTCTTTGATTTTTTAAATTAATTTACGGCACTTAAACAGACGAGCGTCTTTATCAGGTTTCTCGCACAAACTAAACAAGGAAGGACGTGTTCAGATTTTTGCTATCTTTAAACTAGAACCGGAGAAAAGGGCAGTGTGCAGTCTTAGGCTCTATGCCATCTTTCCTAAATAATGTATTTTAACTTGATAACAGAAAAGAACAACAACATTTTGCAAAATAGCTTAAATATTCCATAAAAAGGGTACACCAAAAATCCCCTTGATCGCGAGTTACATATAACATATCCAAAACACCGGATGCGTTCGATGTATTCTTAGAAAACATAAATAAACTAAATAAGCAATAATTTCATAAGTTGCATTGCGAAATCGCTGACCTAGTATCTGCGAATTTTGGAATAAATGTTTTTTCCAAATAAATAAGCCAACTGCGATTGGCAACATTTTTCTAAAAAAAAAAGCCAACTGCGATTGGCAATAATTAATATGATTATTGAATAATAAAAATCAGCCTGTAGAATTAAAAGACACGAAAAAGTGTTAGTTGATATTGTAGCTTCAAAGCGAATAAAAGTATGTAAATATATTTTGAAAAGAATTCTGGTGTGTTTTTTTTATGTCTCGGTTGTTGATAATAAATTTTTGTCGGGCGCAAATTATAAAAAAAAAAATCTTGCGAATATGAACTTGCGACTTTCTTTTTCGTAACTCTATGTGCGTACATTTCTCAATTCGTAACACTGTTTCTAGAAACTTTGCTTTCTTGCTGCTAATTTCAATTTATTGTGCGAGATTTTTTGAACATTTTGCCAAATGGCTCAACTTTAATGCAAAAAATGCACATTTCCGCTACCAATCCCAACAACATTTACTTTTTCTCCGTTTCCAACTGCAATAGTAGCTTTATAAGAATCATCCATAGACTTGAAAAATTGCTTGTTTGTTGGTCACATATCTAGTTGCTCCTGAATCAAGCAACCAACTGTCCTTGCTCTTCTGGTTTACTGAAAAAACAAAATCGTTCTGATTTGTACTTATTGAGTTGACATTATCAGCATGTTTCTTCTTATTTGGTCCATATCCTTATTTTTTGGCAATCCACTTTTTATACTCCAGACAGTCCTTTTTTACATGGTTTTGCTTTTTGCAGAAAAAACATGTTATTCCAGTGCCTTTGTTCTTTTCACAAACCTTCAGCATCACCTCAGCACTCGAATCTCCTTCTGAATGAACACGCCGCTCATATTCCGCAAATAATTTTTGTTGTACAAATCCGAATGTCAGATCATCCTCATTTCTAGCCTCAAGTGCAGTAATAAGAGTGTCGTAACTCTTTGGCAAACTGCTTAGCAACATCGCTACGCTCCAGGGCTCTGATAAATCTTCATTGCTAATGTCCGTGAGTTTTACAAATAAATTTCGCATCTTATTTATATGCTCTGTAATTCTACCATTTTCATCCATCTTCAATGAACAAATTCATCGCATCAAGTGAACTTTATTGCTCAGTGTTGCTTTTTCGTGGTACTGTTTTAAATTGTTCCAAGCACCGAGCGCTGTAATTGAACTGCGAATATGAACAATTTGGTCATCTTCAATCGACAAACCAATCAAGGAAAAAGCTTGTTCATCGATTCGGTCCCATTCTTCTTGTAGCCGTTCTCTCTGCTTTTTCTGGATCTTTTGCAGTTACTGGTAAATTTATGGGTCTTTCCATAGTCAACGTTGCCCACAGAAGCTCCTTTTTTAATAAGAGCTCCATCTTGAATTTCCATATCATAAAATTTGAATTATTCAACTTTTCAAATTTTTCTTTATAATTTGCCATATCGAAGTTTAAATTATTCTTAAACCGTTGTCTTGGCCCATAACCTATTGTAAAAAAAAATCTTAAACAGTGGTTATGTTCTTTACTAAAGAATAAAATAAACAACCTTTTCTGATATGAAAATATTTCATAATAAAAATTTAATGAAACATATTTCGATGTGATAATTTTCATATCACTATGATTGATAACAAGTGATCAAACTTAAAGTGTTTGAATGTTAAATATTTCAACACTCTTACTATCTGGCACATTTTCGTCGAATTTCCCTTATCACGTCAAATCGATTCTTCATCTGATAGCACAGACGCACCAAACCAGCTAGCCAAAATACTCAACCCAGCAGACATCAACTCTATCAAATGGATTAAGGATGCCACATCTGCGCACAATAAATTTAATGAAATATAACTTTTGTATCTTTCTTCTTTCACCTTAAATTTTTTTTTCTCTGTCATTCCTTTTTTGTTTAAATTATTAAAAATAATTTCTTTTTTCTTTTTTTTTTGTTCTTTTTGTTAAATAATCTAAAAGACGGCATCGCTTATGGTCTAGCTGCCCAGATGCCTTTTATAAATAGTTTATAAATTAATTTTGTAAATTATCTGATTAAATAAATAAATTTTTTTGTTTACTTACTTTTTTTTCTTTGATTTTTTAAATTAATTTACGGCACTTAAACAGACGAGCGTCTTTATCAGGTTTCTCGCACAAACTAAACAAGGAAGGACGTGTTCAGATTTTTGCTATCTTTAAACTAGAACCGGAGAAAAGGGCAGTGTGCAGTCTTAGGCTCTATGCCATCTTTCCTAAATAATGTATTTTAACTTGATAACAGAAAAGAACAACAACATTTTGCAAAATAGCTTAAATATTCCATAAAAAGGGTACACCAAAAATCCCCTTGATCGCGAGTTACATATAACATATCCAAAACACCGGATGCGTTCGATGTATTCTTAGAAAACATAAATAAACTAAATAAGCAATAATTTCATAAGTTGCATTGCGAAATCGCTGACCTAGTATCTGCGAATTTTGGAATAAATGTTTTTTCCAAATAAATAAGCCAACTGCGATTGGCAACATTTTTCTAAAAAAAAAAGCCAACTGCGATTGGCAATAATTAATATGATTATTGAATAATAAAAATCAGCCTGTAGAATTAAAAGACACGAAAAAGTGTTAGTTGATATTGTAGCTTCAAAGCGAATAAAAGTATGTAAATATATTTTGAAAAGAATTCTGGTGTGTTTTTTTTATGTCTCGGTTGTTGATAATAAATTTTTGTCGGGCGCAAATTATAAAAAAAAAAATCTTGCGAATATGAACTTGCGACTTTCTTTTTCGTAACTCTATGTGCGTACATTTCTCAATTCGTAACACTGTTTCTAGAAACTTTGCTTTCTTGCTGCTAATTTCAATTTATTGTGCGAGATTTTTTGAACATTTTGCCAAATGGCTCAACTTTAATGCAAAAAATGCACATTTCCGCTACCAATCCCAACAACATTTACTTTTTCTCCGTTTCCAACTGCAATAGTAGCTTTATAAGAATCATCCATAGACTTGAAAAATTGCTTGTTTGTTGGTCACATATCTAGTTGCTCCTGAATCAAGCAACCAACTGTCCTTGCTCTTCTGGTTTACTGAAAAAACAAAATCGTTCTGATTTGTACTTATTGAGTTGACATTATCAGCATGTTTCTTCTTATTTGGTCCATATCCTTATTTTTTGGCAATCCACTTTTTATACTCCAGACAGTCCTTTTTTACATGGTTTTGCTTTTTGCAGAAAAAACATGTTATTCCAGTGCCTTTGTTCTTTTCACAAACCTTCAGCATCACCTCAGCACTCGAATCTCCTTCTGAATGAACACGCCGCTCATATTCCGCAATTAATTTTTGTTGTACAAATCCGAATGTCAGATCATCCTCATTTCTAGCCTCAAGTGCAGTAATAAGAGTGTCGTAACTCTTTGGCAAACTGCTTAGCAACATCGCTACGCTCCAGGGCTCTGATAAATCTTCATTGCTAATGTCCGTGAGTTTTACAAATAAATTTCGCATCTCATTTATATGCTCTGTAATTCTACCATTTTCATCCATCTTCAATGAACAAATTCATCGCATCAAGTGAACTTTATTGCTCAGTGTTGCTTTTTCGTGGTACTGTTTTAAATTGTTTCAAGCACCGAGCGCTGTAACTGAACTGCGAATATGAACAATTTGGTCATCTTCAATCGACAAACCAATCAAGGAAAAAGCCTGTTCATCGATTCGGTCCCATTCTTCTTGTAGCCGTTCTCTCTGCTTTTTCTGGATCTTTTGCAGTTACTGGTAAATTTATGGGTCTTTCCATAGTCAACGTTGCCCACAGAAGCTCCTTTTTTAATAAGAGCTCCATCTTGAATTTCCATATCATAAAATTTGAATTATTCAACTTTTCAAATTTTTCTTTATAATTTGCCATATCGAAGTTTAAATTATTCTTAAACCGTTGTTTTGGCCCATAACCTATTGTAAAAAAAAATCTTAAACAGTGGTTATGTTCTTTACTAAAGAATAAAATAAACAACCTTTTCTGATATGAAAATATTTAATAATAAAAATTTAATGAAACATATTTCGATGTGATAATTTTCATATCACTATGATTGATAACAAGTGATCAAACTTAAAGTGTTTGAATGTTAAATATTTCAACACTCTTACTATCTGGCACATTTTCGTCGAATTTCCCTTATCACGTCAAATCGATTCTTCATCTGATAGCACAGACGCACCAAACCAGCTAGCCAAAATACTCAACCCAGCAGACATCAACTCTATCAAAGGGATGAAGGACGCCACATCTGCGCACAACAAATTTAATGAAATATAACTTTTGTATCTTTCTTCTTTCACCTTAAATTTTTTTTCTCTGTCATTCCTTTTTTGTTTAAATTATTAAAAATAATTTCTTTTTTCTTTTTTTTTTGTTCTTTTTGTTAAATAATCTAAAAGACGGCATCGCTTATGGTCTAGCTGCCCAGATGCCTTTTATAAATAGTTTATAAATTAATTTTGTAAATTATCTGATTAAATAAATAAATTTTTTTGTTTACTTACTTTTTTTTCTTTGATTTTTTAAATTAATTTACGGCACTTAAACAGACGAGCGTCTACATCAGGTTTCTCGCACAAACTAAACAAGGAAGGACGTGTTCAGATTTTTGCTATCTTTAAACTAGAACCGGAGAAAAGGGCAGTGTGCAGTCTTAGGCTCTATGCCATCTTTCCTAAATAATGTATTTTAACTTGATAACAGAAAAGAACAACAACATTTTGCAAAATAGCTTAAATATTCCATAAAAAGGGTACACCAAAAATCCCCTTGATCGCGAGTTACATATAACCTTTGTATATGAAAACTATAGTACTATCATGGCGAGTTTTTTTTAGGGTTGCAGAGGTCCTGGTGGTGGCGCTGCAAAATGTGAGGTGTAAAATTCGATTTGGGGAGTCTTTAAGCGTCGAAAATTGGTGGTAGGCGCAAGAGTAGACTATTTTTTTCATTATTGCATCCAAAAAATATCAAAAAATATCATTTAAAACCTCCATAAGCTCTCCGCAAAAAAAAAAGAGTAAGGGTTGCATAGGTAAATTAGATGTCGCCCCATTCGACTTCCACCATGATAGTACTATAGTTTTCATATACAAAGATATAACATATCCAAAACACCGGATGCGTTCGATGTATTCTTAGAAAACATAAATAAACAAAATAAGCAATAATTTCATAAGTTGCATTGCGAAATCGCTGACCTAGTATCTGCGAATTTTGGAATAAATGTTTTTTCCAAATAAATAAGCCAACTGCGATTGGCAACATTTTTCTAAAAAAAAAGCCAACTGCGATTGGCAATAATTAATATGATTATTGAATAATAAAAATCAGCCTGTAGAATTAAAAGACACGAAAAAGTGTTAGTTGATATTGTAGCTTCAAAGCGAATAAAAGTATGTAAATATATTTTGAAAAGAATTCTGGTGTGTTTTTTTTATGTCTCGGTTGTTGATAATAAATTTTTGTCGGGCGCAAATTATAAAAAAAAAATCTTGCGAATATGAACTTGCGATACTTTCTTTTTCGTAATTCTATGTGCGTACATTTCTCAATTCGTAACACTGTTTCTAGAAACTTTGACTTTTGAAGCTCTTTCCGTACCTCTGTCATCTTCTTGCTGCTAATTTCAATTTATTGTGCGAGATTTTTTGAACATTTTGCCAAATGGCTCAACTTTGATGCAAAAAATGCACATTTCCGCTACCAATCCCAACAACATTTACTTTTTCTCCGTTTCCAACTTCAATAGTAGCTTTATAAGAATCATCCATAGACTTGAAAAATTGCTTGTTTGTTGGTCACATATCTAGTTGCTCCTGAATCAAGCAACCAACTGTCCTTGCTCTTCTGGTTTACTGAAAAAACAAAATCGTTCTGATTTGTACTTATTGAGTTGACATTATCAGCATGTTTCTTCTTATTTGGTCCATATCCTTATTTTTTGGCAATCCACTTTTTATACTCCAGACAGTCCTTTTTTACATGGTTTTGCTTTTTGCAGAAAAAACATGTTATTCCAGTGCCTTTGTTCTTTTCACAAACCTTCAGCATCACCTCAGCACTCGAATCTCCTTCTGAATGAACACGCCGCTCATATTCCGCAATTAATTTTTGTTGTACAAATCCGAATGTCAGATCATCCTCATTTCTAGCCTCAAGTGCAGTAATAAGAGTGTCGTAACTCTTTGGCAAACTGCTTAGCAACATCGCTACGCTCCAGGGCTCTGATAAATCTTCATTGCTAATGTCCGTGAGTTTTACAAATAAATTTCGCATCTCATTTATATGCTCTGTAATTCTACCATTTTCATCCATCTTCAATGAACAAATTCATCGCATCAAGTGAACTTTATTGCTCAGTGTTGCTTTTTCGTGGTACTGTTTTAAATTGTTTCAAGCACCGAGCGCTGTAACTGAACTGCGAATATGAACAATTTGGTCATCTTCAATCGACAAACCAATCAAGGAAAAAGCCTGTTCATCGATTCGGTCCCATTCTTCTTGTAGCCGTTCTCTCTGCTTTTTCTGGATCTTTTGCAGTTACTGGTAAATTTATGGGTCTTTCCATAGTCAACGTTGCCCACAGAAGCTCCTTTTTTAATAAGAGCTCCATCTTGAATTTCCATATCATAAAATTTGAATTATTCAACTTTTCAAATTTTTCTTTATAATTTGCCATATCGAAGTTTAAATTATTCTTAAACCGTTGTCTTGGCCCATAACCTATTGTAAAAAAAAATCTTAAACAGTGGTTATGTTCTTTACTAAAGAATAAAATAAACAACCTTTTCTGATATGAAAATATTTCATAATAAAAATTTAATGAAACATATTTCGATGTGATAATTTTCATATCACTATGATTGATAACAAGTGATCAAACTTAAAGTGTTTGAATGTTAAATATTTCAACACTCTTACTATCTGGCACATTTTCGTCGAATTTCCCTTATTACGTCAAATCGATTCTTCATCTGATAGCACAGACGCACCAAACCAGCTAGCCAAAATACTCAACCCAGCAGACATCAACTCTATCAAAGGGATTAAGGATGCCACATCTGCGCACAATAAATTTAATGAAATATAACTTTTGTATCTTTCTTCTTTCACCTTAAATTTTTTTTCTCTGTCATTCCTTTTTTGTTTAAATTATTAAAAATAATTTCTTTTTTCTTTTTTTTTTGTTCTTTTTGATAAATAATCTAAAAGACGGCATCGCTTATGGTCTAGCTGCCCAGATGCCTTTTATAAATAATTTATAAATTAATTTTGTAAATTATCTGATTAAATAAATAAATTTTTTTGTTTACTTACTTTTTTTTCTTTGATTTTTTAAATTAATTTACGGCACTTAAACAGACGAGCGTCTATATCAGGTTTCTCGCACAAACTAAACAAGGAAGGACGTGTTCAGATTTTTGCTATCTTTAAACTAGAACCGGAGAAAAGGGCAGTGTGCAGTCTTAGGCTCTATGCCATCTTTCCTAAATAATGTATTTTAACTTGATAACAGAAAAGAACAACAACATTTTGCAAAATAGCTTAAATATTCCATAAAAAGGGTACACCAAAAATCCCCTTGACCGCGAGTTACATATAACATATCCAAAACACCGGATGCGTTCGATATATTCTTAGAAAACATAAATAAACAAAATAAGCAATAATTTCATAAGTTGCATTGCGAAATCGCTGACCTAGTATCTGCGAATTTTGGAATAAATTTTTTTTCCAAATAAATAAGCCAACTGCGATTGGCAACATTTTTCTAAAAAAAAGCCAACTGCGATTGGCAATAATTAATATGATTATTGAATAATAAAAATCAGCCTGTAGAATTAAAAGACACGAAAAAGTGTTAGTTGATATTGTAGCTTCAAAGCGAATAAAAGTATGTAAATATATTTTGAAAAGAATTCTGGTGTGTTTTTTTTATGTCTCGGTTGTTGATAATAAATTTTTGTCGGGCGCAAATTATAAAAAAAAAATCTTGCGAATATGAACTTGCGATACTTTCTTTTTCGTAACTCTATGTGCGTACATTTCTCAATTCGTAACACTGTTTCTAGAAACTTTGCTTTCTTGCTGCTAATTTCAATTTATTGTGCGAGATTTTTTGAACATTTTGCCAAATGGCTCAACTTTGATGCAAAAAATGCACATTTCCGCTACCAATCCCAACAATATTTACTTTTTTCCGTTTCCAACTGCAATAGTAGCTTTATAAGAATCATCCATAGACTTGAAAAATTGCTTGTTTGTTGTTCACATATCTAGTTGCTCCTGAATCAAGCAACCAACTGTCCTTGCTCTTCTGGTTTACTGAAAAAACAAAATCGTTCTGATTTGTACTTATTGAGTTGACATTATCAGCATGTTTCTTCTTATTTGGTCCATATCCTTATTTTTTGGCAATCCACTTTTTATACTCCAGACAGTCCTTTTTTACATGGTTTTGCTTTTTGCAGAAAAAATATGTTATTCCAGTGCCTTTGTTCTTTTCACAAACCTTCAGCATCACCTCAGCACTCGAATCTCCTTCTGAATGAACACGCCGCTCATATTCCGCAAATAATTTTTGTTGTACAAATCCGAATGTCAGATCATCCTCATTTCTAGCCTCAAGTGCAGTAATAAGAGTGTCGTAACTCTTTGGCAAACTGCTTAGCAACATCGCTACGCTCCAGGGCTCTGATAAATCTTCATTGCTAATGTCCGTGAGTTTTACAAATAAATTTCGCATCTTATTTATATGCTCTGTAATTCTACCATTTTCATCCATCTTCAATGAACAAATTCATCGCATCAAGTGAACTTTATTGCTCAGTGTTGCTTTTTCGTGGTACTGTTTTAAATTGTTCCAAGCACCGAGCGCTGTAATTGAACTGCGAATATGAACAATTTGGTCATCTTCAATCGACAAACCAATCAAGGAAAAAGCTTGTTCATCGATTCGGTCCCATTCTTCTTGTAGCCGTTCTCTCTGCTTTTTCTGGATCTTTTGCAGTTACTGGTAAATTTATGGGTCTTTCCATAGTCAACGTTGCCCACAGAAGCTCCTTTTTTAATAAGAGCTCCATCTTGAATTTCCATATCATAAAATTTGAATTATTCAACTTTTCAAATTTTTCTTTATAATTTGCCATATCGAAGTTTAAATTATTCTTAAACCGTTGTTTTGGCCCATAACCTATTGTAAAAAAAAATCTTAAACAGTGGTTATGTTCTTTACTAAAGAATAAAATAAACAACCTTTTCTGATATGAAAATATTTAATAATAAAAATTTAATGAAACATATTTCGATGTGATAATTTTCATATCACTATGATTGATAACAAGTGATCAAACTTAAAGTGTTTGAATGTTAAATATTTCAACACTCTTACTATCTGGCACATTTTCGTCGAATTTCCCTTATCACGTCAAATCGATTCTTCATCTGATAGCACACACGCACCAAACCAGCTAGCCAAAATACTCAACCCAGCAGACATCAACTCTATCAAAGGGATTAAGGATGCCACATCTGCGCACAACAAATTTAATGAAATATAACTTTTGTATCTTTCTTCTTTCACCTTAAATTTTTTTTCTCTGTCATTCCTTTTTTGT
Organism: Syrphus vitripennis; assembly: GCA_958431115.1. NCBI lineage: Eukaryota > Metazoa > Arthropoda > Insecta > Diptera > Syrphidae > Syrphus > Syrphus vitripennis. The sequence continues at coordinate 47,920,216 of OY288110.1, read as the reverse complement.
TTAAATTATTAAAAATAATTTCTTTTTTCTTTTTTTTTTGTTCTTTTTGTTAAATAATCTATCATGGTATCGCTTATGGTCTAGCTGCCCAGATGCCTTTTATAAATAGTTTATAAATTAATTTTGTAAATTATCTGATTAAATAAATAAATTTTTTTGTTTACTTACTTTTTTTTCTTTGATTTTTTAAATTAATTTACGGCACTTAAACAGACGAGCGTCTACATCAGGTTTCTCGCACAAACTAAACAAGGAAGGACGTGTTCAGATTTTTGCTATCTTTAAACTAGAACCGGAGAAAAGGGCAGTGTGCAGTCTTAGGCTCTATGCCATCTTTCCTAAATAATGTATTTTAACTTGATAACAGAAAAGAACAACAACATTTTGCAAAATAGCTTAAATATTCCATAAAAAGGGTACACCAAAAATCCCCTTGATCGCGAGTTACATATAACCTTTGTATATGAAAACTATAGTACTATCATGGCGAGTTTTTTTTAGGGTTGCAGAGGTCCTGGTGGTGGCGCTGCAAAATGTGAGGTGGAAAATTCGATTTGGGGAGTCTTTAAGCGTCGAAAATTGGTGGTAGGCGCAAGAGTAGACTATTTTTTTCATTATTGCATCCAAAAAATATCAAAAAATATCATTTAAAACCTCCATAAGCTCTCCGCAAAAAAAAAAGAGTAAGGGTTGCATAGGTAAATTAGATGTCGCCCCATTCGACTTCCACCATGATAGTACTATAGTTTTCATATACAAAGATATAACATATCTAAAACACCGGATGCGTTCGATGTATTCTTAGAAAACATAAATAAACAAAATAAGCAATAATTTCATAAGTTGCATTGCGAAATCGCTGACCTAGTATCTGCGAATTTTGGAATAAATGTTTTTTCCAAATAAATAAGCCAACTGCGATTGGCAACATTTTTCTAAAAAAAAAGCCAACTGCGATTGGCAATAATTAATATGATTATTGAATAATAAAAATCAGCCTGTAGAATTAAAAGACACGAAACAGTGTTAGTTGATATTGTAGCTTCAAAGCGAATAAAAGTATGTAAATATATTTTGAAAAGAATTCTGGTGTGTTTTTTTTATGTCTCGGTTGTTGATAATAAATTTTTGTCGGGCGCAAATTATAAAAAAAAAATCTTGCGAATATGAACTTGCGATACTTTCTTTTTCGTAATTCTATGTGCGTACATTTCTCAATTCGTAACACTGTTTCTAGAAACTTTGACTTTTGAAGCTCTTTCCGTACCTCTGTCATCTTCTTGCTGCTAATTTCAATTTATTGTGCGAGATTTTTTGAACATTTTGCCAAATGGCTCAACTTTGATGCAAAAAATGCACATTTCCGCTACCAATCCCAACAACATTTACTTTTTCTCCGTTTCCAACTTCAATAGTAGCTTTATAAGAATCATCCATAGACTTGAAAAATTGCTTGTTTGTTGGTCACATATCTAGTTGCTCCTGAATCAAGCAACCAACTGTCCTTGCTCTTCTGGTTTACTGAAAAAACAAAATCGTTCTGATTTGTACTTATTGAGTTGACATTATCAGCATGTTTCTTCTTATTTGGTCCATATCCTTATTTTTTGGCAATCCACTTTTTATACTCCAGACAGTCCTTTTTTACATGGTTTTGCTTTTTGCAGAAAAAACATGTTATTCCAGTGCCTTTGTTCTTTTCACAAACCTTCAGCATCACCTCAGCACTCGAATCTCCTTCTGAATGAACACGCCGCTCATATTCCGCAATTAATTTTTGTTGTACAAATCCGAATGTCAGATCATCCTCATTTCTAGCCTCAAGTGCAGTAATAAGAGTGTCGTAACTCTTTGGCAAACTGCTTAGCAACATCGCTACGCTCCAGGGCTCTGATAAATCTTCATTGCTAATGTCCGTGAGTTTTACAAATAAATTTCGCATCTCATTTATATGCTCTGTAATTCTACCATTTTCATCCATCTTCAATGAACAAATTCATCGCATCAAGTGAACTTTATTGCTCAGTGTTGCTTTTTCGTGGTACTGTTTTAAATTGTTCCAAGCACCGAGCGCTGTAATTGAACTGCGAATATGAACAATTTGGTCATCTTCAATCGACAAACCAATCAAGGAAAAAGCTTGTTCATCGATTCGGTCCCATTCTTCTTGTAGCCGTTCTCTCTGCTTTTTCTGGATCTTTTGCAGTTACTGGTAAATTTATGGGTCTTTCCATAGTCAACGTTGCCCACAGAAGCTCCTTTTTTAATAAGAGCTCTATCTTGAATTTCCATATCATAAAATTTGAATTATTCAACTTTTCAAATTTTTCTTTATAATTTGCCATATCGAAGTTTAAATTATTCTTAAACCCTTGTTTTGGCCCATAACCTATTGTAAAAAAAAATCTTAAACAGTGGTTATGTTCTTTACTAAAGAATAAAATAAACAACCTTTTCTGATATGAAAATATTTAATAATAAAAATTTAATGAAACATATTTCGATGTGATAATTTTCATATCACTATGATTGATAACAAGTGATCAAACTTAAAGTGTTTGAATGTTAAATATTTCAACACTCTTACTATCTGGCACATTTTCGTCGAATTTCCCTTATCACGTCAAATCGATTCTTCATCTGATAGCACAGACGCACCAAACCAGCTAGCCAAAATACTCAACCCAGCAGACATCAACTCTATCAAAGGGATTAAGGATGCCACATCTGCGCACAACAAATTTAATGAAATATAACTTTTGTATCTTTCTTCTTTCACCTTAAATTTTTTTTCTCTGTCATTCCTTTTTTGTTTAAATTATTAAAAATAATTTCTTTTTTCTTTTTTTTTTTGTTCTTTTTGTTAAATAATCTAAAAGACGGCATCGCTTATGGTCTAGCTGCCCAGATGCCTTTTATAAATAGTTTATAAATTAATTTTGTAAATTATCTGATTAAATAAATAAATTTTTTTGTTTACTTACTTTTTTTTCTTTGATTTTTTAAATTAATTTACGGCACTTAAACAGACGAGCGTCTACATCAGGTTTCTCGCACAAACTAAACAAGGAAGGACGTGTTCAGATTTTTGCTATCTTTAAACTAGAACCGGAGAAAAGGGCAGTGTGCAGTCTTAGGCTCTATGCCATCTTTCCTAAATAATGTATTTTAACTTGATAACAGAAAAGAACAACAACATTTTGCAAAATAGCTTAAATATTCCATAAAAAGGGTACACCAAAAATCCCCTTGATCGCGAGTTACATATAACCTTTGTATATGAAAACTATAGTACTATCATGGCGAGTTTTTTTTAGGGTTGCAGAGGTCCTGGTGGTGGCGCTGCAAAATGTGAGGTGTAAAATTCGATTTGGGGAGTCTTTAAGCGTCGAAAATTGGTGGTAGGCGCAAGAGTAGACTATTTTTTTCATTATTGCATCCAAAAAATATCAAAAAATATCATTTAAAACCTCCATAAGCTCTCCGCAAAAAAAAAAGAGTAAGGGTTGCATAGGTAAATTAGATGTCGCCCCATTCGACTTCCACCATGATAGTACTATAGTTTTCATATACAAAGATATAACATATCCAAAACACCGGATGCGTTCGATGTATTCTTAGAAAACATAAATAAACAAAATAAGCAATAATTTCATAAGTTGCATTGCGAAATCGCTGACCTAGTATCTGCGAATTTTGGAATAAATGTTTTTTCCAAATAAATAAGCCAACTGCGATTGGCAACATTTTTCTAAAAAAAAAAGCCAACTGCGATTGGCAATAATTAATATGATTATTGAATAATAAAAATCAGCCTGTAGAATTAAAAGACACGAAAAAGTGTTAGTTGATATTGTAGCTTCAAAGCGAATAAAAGTATGTAAATATATTTTGAAAAGAATTCTGGTGTGTTTTTTTTATGTCTCGGTTGTTGATAATAAATTTTTGTCGGGCGCAAATTATAAAAAAAAAATCTTGCGAATATGAACTTGCGATACTTTCTTTTTCGTAATTCTATGTGCGTACATTTCTCAATTCGTAACACTGTTTCTAGAAACTTTGACTTTTGAAGCTCTTTCCGTACCTCTGTCATCTTCTTGCTGCTAATTTCAATTTATTGTGCGAGATTTTTTGAACATTTTGCCAAATGGCTCAACTTTGATGCAAAAAATGCACATTTCCGCTACCAATCCCAACAACATTTACTTTTTCTCCGTTTCCAACTTCAATAGTAGCTTTATAAGAATCATCCATAGACTTGAAAAATTGCTTGTTTGTTGGTCACATATCTAGTTGCTCCTGAATCAAGCAACCAACTGTCCTTGCTCTTCTGGTTTACTGAAAAAACAAAATCGTTCTGATTTGTACTTATTGAGTTGACATTATCAGCATGTTTCTTCTTATTTGGTCCATATCCTTATTTTTTGGCAATCTACTTTTTATACTCCAGACAGTCCTTTTTTACATGGTTTTGCTTTTTGCAGAAAAAACATGTTATTCCAGTGCCTTTGTTCTTTTCACAAACCTTCAGCATCACCTCAGCACTCGAATCTCCTTCTGAATGAACACGCCGCTCATATTCCGCAATTAATTTTTGTTGTACAAATCCGAATGTCAGATCATCCTCATTTCTAGCCTCAAGTGCAGTAATAAGAGTGTCGTAACTCTTTGGCAAACTGCTTAGCAACATCGCTACGCTCCAGGGCTCTGATAAATCTTCATTGCTAATGTCCGTGAGTTTTACAAATAAATTTCGCATCTCATTTATATGCTCTGTAATTCTACCATTTTCATCCATCTTCAATGAACAAATTCATCGCATCAAGTGAACTTTATTGCTCAGTGTTGCTTTTTCGTGGTACTGTTTTAAATTGTTCCAAGCACCGAGCGCTGTAATTGAACTGCGAATATGAACAATTTGGTCATCTTCAATCGACAAACCAATCAAGGAAAAAGCCTGTTCATCGATTCGGTCCCATTCTTCTTTTAGCCGTTCTCTCTGCTTTTTCTGGATCTTTTGCAGTTACTGGTAAATTTATGGGTCTTTCCATAGTCAACGTTGCCCACAGAAGCTCCTTTTTTAATAAGAGCTCCATCTTGAGTTTCCATATCATAAAATTTGAATTATTCAACTTTTCAAATTTTTCTTTATAATTTGCCATATCGAAGTTTAAATTATTCTTAAACCGTTGTCTTGGCCCATAACCTATTGTAAAAAAAAATCTTAAACAGTGGTTATGTTCTTTACTAAAGAATAAAATAAACAACCTTTTCTGATATGAAAATATTTAATAATAAAAATTTAATGAAACATATTTCGATGTGATAATTTTCATATCACTACGATTGATAACAAGTGATCAAACTTAAAGTGTTTGAATGTTAAATATTTCAACACTCTTACTATCTGGCACATTTTCGTTGAATTTCCCTTATCACGTCAAATCGATTCTTCATCTGATAGCACAGACGCACCAAACCAGCTAGCCAAAATACTCAACCCAGCAGACATCAACTCTATCAAACGGATTAAGGATGCCACATCTGCGCACAATAAATATAATGAAATATAACTTTTGTATCTTTCTTCTTTCACCTTAAATTTTTTTTCTCTGTCATTCCTTTTTTGTTTAAATTATTAAAAATAATTTCTTTTTTCTTTTTTTTTTTGTTCTTTTTGATAAATAATCTAAAAGACGGCATCGCTTATGGTCTAGCTGCCCAGATGCCTTTTATAAATAGTTTATAAATTAATTTTGTAAATTATCTGATTAAATAAATAAATTTTTTTGTTTACTTACTTTTTTTTCTTTGATTTTTTAAATTAATTTACGGCACTTAAACAGACGAGCGTCTTTATCAGGTTTCTCGCACAAACTAAACAAGGAAGGACGTGTTCAGATTTTTGCTATCTTTAAACTAGAACCGGAGAAAAGGGCAGTGTGCAGTCTTAGGCTCTATGCCATCTTTCCTAAATAATGTATTTTAACTTGATAACAGAAAAGAACAACAACATTTTGCAAAATTGCTTAAATATTCCATAAAAAGGGTACACCAAAAATCCCCTTGATCGCGAGTTACATATAACATATCCAAAACACCGGATGCGTTCGATGTATTCTTAGAAAACATAAATAAACTAAATAAGCAATGATTTCATAAGTTGCATTGCGAAATCGCTGACCTAGTATCTGCGAATTTTGGAATAAATGTTTTTTCCAAATAAATAAGCCAACTGCGATTGGCAACATTTTTCTAAAAAAAAAGCCAACTGCGATTGGCAATAATTAATATGATTATTGAATAATAAAAATCAGCCTGTAGAATTAAAAGACACGAAAAAGTGTTAGTTGATATTGTAGCTTCAAAGCGAATAAAAGTATGTAAATATATTTTGAAAAGAATTCTGGTGTGTTTTTTTTATGTCTCGGTTGTTGATAATAAATTTTTGTCGGGCGCAAATTATAAAAAAAAAAAAAATCTTGCGAATATGAACTTGCGATACTTTCTTTTTCGTAACTCTATGTGCGTACATTTCTCAATTCGTAACACTGTTTCTAGAAACTTTGACTTTTGAAGCTCTTTCCGTACCTCTGTCAGCTTCTTGCTGCTAATTTCAATTTATTGTGCGAGATTTTTTGAACATTTTGTCAAATGGCTCAAGAAAAAACGAAACAAAAGACGAAAAAGAAATGTAAGAATTTAACTGCAACCATTGTATATAAATTTGCATAGTACTATCATCAGCACGTTCCACACGTCGGCGGTCACAACACTTACTAATTTTTTGGTTCCTGTTTCTGTTTATAAGCAAGTGCGCCCTCAAACGACCACACCGCAAAGCTGTGTGGAACGTGCTGATGAATGATGAGAGTACTATCGATTTCATATACAATGCTGCAACACAAATAAATTTCTGGGTTATGACTATGAGATAAATTTAACATTTATGTTTTGTTATATAGGTAATGTTTACAAATATAAACGTTCCTTACAACTGTTCTAAAATTCTTTAAATGGAGTCAAGTTTTTTGTATGGATACTAAACGGGCTACTGGAACCGGTTGACAGAGGAAAATTGTAGGATGTGTAAAATGGGGCTTATTACTTCAAAAAATATGACAAGTTTGTGGAACATATCTTATGTTCATGGAAATACTATGAAATTATTATTTTTTCTAAATGAATTGAGTTAAATTATAAAAGCAATTAAATAAATATCATTCATTGCAATCATTTATTGACGAAGTGGTTATAAGTGATGATTGCTCATTTGCCAACATATTCCAATTACGTGTTATCAGTCCACTTCATACACTTCACTGCTGTTGAAATTCGATGTACTTGGATGCATCTAAAAGATGAAAAACAATAGAGAATTAAGAAAGTTTATTATATAGGCAAAAAATACCTGAGCATAAGGTTCGCTATAAGGTGCTAAATAAGGAGCCGGAGCTGGTGTTTGATTTGCAAAGAGCAGTGGATTCATATACATTCCCCCAGGGGCCTCTAAGCTTTTATGTAACTCAACAAGTTCCATATATAACTGAAACGTAAATAATAAATTTTAAATTAATTTTAAAGAAAAGTAAAAGCAAACATTCTTTTTAATACTAAATTAACTAAGTACGGTAAAAGTTAAAAAAAAATGAAATTTAAAATTGCGTGGTGAAGGCCCATCATATGCCATGTCGAATTAATTTCAACCAATTGAATAAGTATGAAGTAATCTGTGAAACTAATCGCAAGCTTGGCGTTCATAAAAATAATTGAAATCAAGAACTTGACGTTAACATGATAGAAGATACGAAAAAAGTAGGACCCGCTACATCTATGTTATGTTATTAAATCGAAGCTTGTTTCTTGCTGCCGCGAAGAGCTTAGGGTTCTTGGCACGTAGCATAATATTAGACTCTGCGAGATACCGGGTAATGAAAAGGCCGATGAGTTAGCAAGACTAGGATTAGCGCTTGACGCCAGTCAAGCAGAACCGGTCAACATCCCTCCCTGCAACATTAAAAAGAAAATTTCAGACTTAATTCTAGAGAAATCCAATGAAAGGTGGAGTCTACTTGACACCTGTGATACAACTAGGAAAATATGGCCCTGAAATATCATAAATTTAAAATGAAAGTCAGTAGATACAGATGACTTATGCAAAGGATTTAAGGAGGTGCACGAAGACACATCGCATTTTCTCTGTCACTGCCCTGTGCTCTGCCACCAAAGACGGAAATTCCTTGGTAGATACTTCTTTGATAATCTGGAAGATCTATCCAATATTCCAGAAATCCACATATTGAACTTCATCAATGCCTCAAATTGCCTCGATTGACTATAGAACACATAGGTTTTTATCAGAAAAGAGTGATTGCAATCTAGGGTAACATAATGGATCTATATTGATCTAAGTGTGACGATAACTAGATCAATTGTCAGCCCAATAACCTAACCTAACCTAACATCCAAAATTACTGGTTGAATTTTCTTTAAGATTCGTAGGTATATATTGGTTTTTGGGTACTGCCCAAATTGTAATTGTAGTGTTTATTGGAAAATCTTCATTTTATCAAAATCGGCAAACACATTTTTATGAAAAAAATCATTTTTTTGTACCTACTTATTTATATTTTATTTTTAAGTGTACACTTGTACATAGAATGTCAGTTTATTAATCTTGACCATTCTTTATTCCCTCAATTTCATTGAATTTTTGTGAACAACAAAAACAACTTAAAGGCACTACGACCAATAATTGTTTTGTATGAATTAATTTTCTATTAATTCATTTATATTTTATTTTTGGCCAGAGTTATAGCTATTTCATGCTTGCCAGGCAATCATCAGACTCCTTAGTGGTGCTAAGCTTTAATCCAATTTTATTTTGAAGAACACTTGTAGGATTCGAACCCACGCATATCAGATTTGCCCAGTCTCTGCAGTCATGTGCACTTACGCACTACACTACACCATTTTAGACCACTGACTCTATGTGTAGAGATGTGGTACTTGTTCATCAAATGCATTTGGAGTCACAGCATTTTTATAAGCGCCTTAAAGTATGCTATCTTGTTCCGCTTCCATTTTTTCTCCATACCTTACTTCGATAGACTACATATCGTAGTACGTATCAAAGGGGGAGAGTTTCGGAAGAATCGGCCCCTGGCCAGTCACAATTTATTCTTATTTATATTTTATTTTTAAGTGAACACTTGTACATAGAATGTCAGTTTATTAAACTTGACCATTCTTTATTGCGTCAATTTCATTAAATTTTTGTGAACAACAACATTTTTTTGGTTTGTTTATACTACGTTTTCACCAAAGGTTAATCTCGTTAAGGATTAGTAAATCTCCTGAAGTGTTTCCACCACATTAAAATGATTTAAATAAGTTTAAATTTGACAGCTTCCTTGAAAATTCAAATAGCGTTCTCTTATTTCTTATGAAGTGAGTGAGATAGAGGGTTCCATCTGTGTCAAACAGAGCAAAAAAAATTGTGGAATACGTTTCACAACACAAAGAGAATATGAGTTTAGGGATGTTCGGTTTTCGAAACTATTTGTCCATGAAGATTTATACAAGATTTATTTGAAATCTCCTTGAAATCTCAAGATTTATTAATATGGTAAATCTTCGAGATTTGTACAAGATTTATGGATAATCTACTTAAATCGCGATTTAGCTCTTGGTGAAAACGTAGTATTAATGTGTACTGTCTTTCAGACAAACTTTCTCAGTTTTGTAGTAAAGAAAAGCACCTAAAAATTATAACAGCTGGTGAACTGTAATAGTAGTGTTTCATGAGACAAACAAAAATATTCTCTCTTTATTCTTGTGTTGCCTGAATAAATTTTTTAATTTTACTAGTTGTGTTTCTTGTGCTCGTAACTTTTTGAGCATAGCGGTTTGTATTTCCTAAAAACAAAACAAGTTTAATTATTATATATTTTTTTTCTTATTAATTAATGAAATATGTAGTCAAAGATTAATAGCCGGTTGCACCAAACGCTTTTATAAACTTAACAGGCTTTGAAGTCCTAATGACGTTTGTTCCATACAAAATATGTCATTGAAAAAAATAAAAGCCTGTTAAATATTGGTCTCTTAAAAATAAGATGCTTATAGAATTTTAAAGTCTAAAGCACATTGGAAAGACCTACATATGTATAATGTTTTATGTGTTTAAGCCTTTAGCTATATGGCGTAGCAGGTTTTATATTGCTGTATTAACGCAGCTTCAAACAGTGGCTACGGGGCCGCTATTAAAATTATTCAACCTCATGATTTTCAAGTCAGGAATTCCTTTGTTTACAATTCTTACAGCTATTTATATTTAAATTCTTTTACAGATTATTTGGGCTATCCCCACTTATTATTATCAATATTCTTTTCTTCTTCTAATATATACAAACTATTTGTAACAATTTTATTACTCATAACTTTGTATTCTGGAGTAGTTTAATAAAATATGTACATATATTGTGCAAATTCCTAAACGCAAAACTTGCGCAAATTATGCTGAGTTAAAAGTTCCAAAATGCAAAAGTAAACATCCCTGCTAAGCAGATTGTTCCTTATACTACGTTTTCACCTAGAGCTAAATCGCGATTTAAGTAGATTATCCATAAATCTTGTACAAATCTCGAAGATTTACCGTATTAATAAATCTTGAGATTTCAAATAAATCTTGTATAAATCTTCATGGACAAATAGTTTCGAAAACCGAACATCCCTAAATTCATATTCTCTTTGTGTTGTGGAACGTATTCCACATTTTTTTTGCTCTGTTTGACACAGATGGAACCAAGAGAACGCCATTTGAATTTTCAAGGAAGCTGTCAAATTTAATCTTATTTAAATCTTTTTAATGTGGTGGAAACACTTCAGAAGATTTACTAATCCTCAACGAGATTAACCTTTGGTGAAAACGTAGTATTAATGTAGTTGATTTTGTTTTCATACGCAAATGCAAATGTATTTGTGGAAATGTCAAAAATATCTTGCTCAAACATATGCTTTTGACATTGCTTTGCTTTGCATGTGTTTTGCTTTGCCCATTCTATGCCACTCATTATGCATCGTCACCAAAAGCCTGTCTTTGCACTCGATTTTGTTGGTCAAAGGGAACAACAAAATTATGATTCAATACTATGGTTATAATGTATCAATGAAAGTGCATTTTACTATGCGGCTTTGTTAAAATTTGGTATTGTTAATGTTTTGGTTGTGGCTCTTTAAGAATGAATGTTATTTCATTACATATGAATTAATTTATGAATCTTTTCTTTGCTCTGAAAGGAGTATTTCCAATGCAATAAATAAATGGTGTATTACTTCTGAAAAACAACGCTATGTATATATTTTTTTAAAGCTAAAAATACTACTTTTATCTTGATCTGTGATTTAGCATTTATTTAGCAGCAATTAAAGCAAATCATCATTTTCAAATCATTTAACTATAATTTATTCTTCCTAGTTACCTTTAGAATTATTTCCCTTATTTTTGTCTTTTCTTACCTTTTACCTGTACATAATTGTTTATTTTTCGTCGTTTTTGTTGTCTTAAGGCCCTAAAAAGACCTGAACACATCGGCTGTCAAGCCAAAAATATTAATGCGACAGCATTGACATAACAGCATTGAATTTTGAAATTATATTACATGAGCAATTAATTAGATAAAATTTTGAAAAAAAATTAGTTAGAATTTTCTTTTTTAAAATTTTGAATTTGAAAATAATTTTTTTAAAAACTATACCAAAGAATAGATTTATTTAAACAAATTGAAAGAAGTTTTTGGCTTTTCAAAATGTGCTCCAGTCAAAGCGTCGTAATAAAAGGGTCTGACCTTTTACGGAGAGACAAGGTCTTTTTTTTTCATAGATCGATAGGGCCTTATTTAAAAGGCTTAAATCCGAATTTTGCACCATTTTTACCAAAGTTATTGGTAAAAATGTGTTTTTTTTGCCATTTTTGGGGCTTTTGCGAATATCTCGGCTCAAGTATGTCGCACATAAAAAAATGAAACGTCATTTAATTAACAATAACAATAGTTAATATGTTATGAAAAAAAATGTGTTTAAACAAATAACAAAAAAGTACTAAGTTAAAGAAAATTTTTGCTGTTTCAAAATCACTTTTTCGTAATTATTAAGAAAAAAGCTCATCTTACCGTTTTTTTTTAAGTTTAAAAAACATCAGCTCTCTAACGTTAACAAGAGCCGAGTAATAAATTACTTAAGATAGGTTAGTCAGCGCACCCACGCAATTTTATGTTTTAATGGTTTAATTAATATCTATATACGATATTGTCGCACAATTATGATACGCCACATAGTTTCCCACGCTCTTAATCCCACTTCCAAAGAATTGCCATCAACAATACTTTGAAAACAGTCAGTCTAATATAATTTCTAAAGAATTGTCTCCAATTCTTTTGAAGTCATTAAGAAAAACAAACTTTTAAAGTTTAATTTTAATTTATTAAGAATTGTCTTCAACAATTCTTCGACAAACAAAACGATCAAATTTCGTTCTAGAGAATTGTCTAAGCCAATTCTCTATCAAGATAGACTTAGTGCACTGTGCATGTGCATCTGCAAGAAAGAATTCACTTACTATTTAAGCTCTAGACAAATCCATAATGAGAGTAGATTGTATTAATATCTCAAACGCATCGAACACTGAAGTTCGGTGCTAAATAAAGAATAAAACATAAACATAAACGTGTTTTATTATTAGCGCAATCGGTACTCCATCCCGTACAGTAAAGGAGATGACTTGGAAAAAAAAACTAAATTAATGTTGGAAGAGCTACATACATATATCGAAAGAAACTTATCAATACATTGGACAACGACGATACAGTGGACTTTTATACAACATCGGAAGAAGATCCAAATCCAAAAATACTATGAAGATGAACATTTTTCTAATGGAAGATAAGTTTTTACATTATAATTAATCTTTTTTTTTGTATATAAATATTACATTTTTATGCTATTAAATTCATACAAAACTTCTTGTATTCTACAAAAAAAAATAAAAAAAAATAAAAAATAAAAAAACTTTCACAATCCTAAGACCTTAAAATAATAATATGAGTATTGTAACAAGCACTTCTGAAAAAAAAATTAAAATATTGCAATATTACTTTTAAACCTAAAATCAAACACAGTTCGTGTGTTCATCGTTTTGTAAAGTTTTTGTTTGCATACACTTTTTAATAAGTCTTTTTTTTGTTTTATTTTAACAAAATGGAGCAGCTAGAAATAAATGCAAGATTCAAATTAGTTAGTAATACCCTAAGTCGAATGTCACCATTTGACGGCGATAGGGATGCTTTAGCAAATTTCATCAGTCAGGTGGAAATATTTTTACCAATTTTTAATACCTTCGATAATATCTACAAGCAATTAATGGTTGACATCATTAAAGACAAATAATTGGTGAAATTTTGTAATAATTTTTACAAATTGATTCTTATTTTGAATAAAAATTTAATTTAAAATTCGTTTAAAAACGACGAGAAAAAATTAGCGGAAAACGAAAAAAAAGAGACCGTGCGGTTTGAACTGTTCGTATGGAATAATTTTATTTATTTCTTTTTCTTCTTTTTCTTTTTCTTAAATTAAATATGGCCGGAAGGGCGCCAAATTCAAATATTATACCAGTTGTATAATTCAAATACTGTTTTTTTTTTAAATTCATATTTTTTATTTCTATTTCTAATTTTTAAAAAATCGACGTCTCGTCGAAACACCGGCCACGTTGAATGGCTGCAGGCTTCAATCATCGTCTTCATTGGGCACGACGGCTAGTTTGACGATTGGTCGTCTGAGCAGCCCAGTTGCCGTTTTGACGTCGGCGACCCTGACCTTTCCGTCCTCCCCTTCTACGACAGCCACTACTCGTCCCATTAGCCATTGCTGTGGAGGAGCGTTGTCCTCGTGGATTAGCACCAATTTGCCCACGACTAGATTGGGCTGGTCGCGTATCCATTTGGAGCGAGCTTGAAGGCCAAGCAGATACTCCTTGGACCACTTCCGCCAGAACTGCTGCTTGAGCCAGCATAGAGTTTGCCAGCTTTTCAAGCAACCCGTTTGCTGTTCCGGTACTTTTTCTGGTGGGAGCGACCGTAAAGTGCTGCCTATCAACAGGTGTGCTGGAGTAAGTGCCTCGCCGTCGTTGGGATCGCTGCTTAGCGGAGCGATTGGCCTCGAATTGAGAATCGCCTCGACCTCGACGAGCACGGTTTGCAGCTCTTCTGTTGTGAGCAGAGCGTTGCCCACGGTACGCTGCAACAGCGTTTTCGCCGACTTCACCGCTGCTTCCCATAGGCCTCCGAAATGTGGTGCCCTGGGCGGTATCAAGGCGAAGCTGAAGCCCTCCTCTGCCGCGTACCTGTGCACTGCTTCCTGTCCGCTTTCGAACTCTTCTCGGACTTCCCTCAGAATTCGTTGAGCTCCCACGAAGTTTGTTCCGTTGTCGCAGTGTATCGTCTTCGGAACTCCTCGACGAGAGATAAACCTTTTAAGGGCGAGAAAAAAACATTGTGAAGACAAATTAGAAGCAAGTTCGAAATGGACTGCTTTAGAGGCGAAACAAACAAAAACACAAATATACGTTTTATTGGGTGGCCGACCACGAATTTTTAAAGTGGTATACACCGGTCCACAAAAATCTACTCCACATACTAAAAACGGTCGTTGCGCTCGCAATCGATCCGGTGGGAGATTACCCATGATTTGTGTGAGCAATTTCGGCTCATATTTAAAGCAATTTATACATTTACGCACAATCTTTTGGCATGCTTCTTTATCGTTTACTAGCCAAATCTTTTCGCGAAGCAATGCTACCATAGCTTGAGGTCCAGCATGGTAATTTTTCCGATGTAAGTACGTTAAGTACGTTTTTACAAATGGTGAATTTTTAGATAACAAAAGAGGAAACTTGGAATCATATTCTATTGGTGCATTTAAGAGGCGACCACCTACACGAATCAGCGAAAATGAAGTATTTTCGTCTTGGAATTCGTGAATAAAGGGATTGAGTTTTTGTAAACTATCTTGTAATACAACTTTCTTTTTAAGTTTCTGAATCTCATCTGGAAATTCATAATTTTGAATAATTTCTACTATTTTTAGAAAAGTAAATTAAGTTCCTTTGCCGTTGGCGATTCTTCTAACATTTCTGCTTTAATTTTGAATCTTTTTAAAAAACGCATTAAATATACAACTGTAATCGTTAGGTCAATATATGAAGATTCTTCTTCAATATACTGCAATAGTTTTGACCGAGGTTTTTCTACCGCTATAAGAGCCATGTTTGTTTTACGCTTTTCAAGTGCTTCATCTTCTGGAGACAACTCAAAATGCAAATTCTACGGCCACGATGACGGTTCTTGCAATAAGAACTGTGGACCATTGAACCAGATTGATGAGTTAAGTTCATCTACATTACAGCCTCTTGAAACAATGTCTGCTGGATTTTGTTTTGTTGGTACATGTTTCCATAATACTTTCGGGGTCCACTCTTGGATGTCGGACACTCTGTTTGCAACGAAGGTTGCAAGTGCAGTTGGATGTGTTTTTATCCAATGCAGGGTAATTTCGGAATCGGTCCAAAATACCACTTGTTTAACGTCAAGATTCAACATTGCCTCTACTCTTGTCCATAACTTTGCAAGAGTATGCGCTGCGCAAAGTTCTAATCGCGGAAGCGATTTAGTTTTCAAAGGGGCCACCTTAGACTTTGCTGTTAATAGCGTCGACTTGATACCGGCAGTGCTCTGGCTTCGGATGTAAATACAACAACCGTAAGCTCTCATGGATGCATCGGCAAACCCATGAACTTGTATTTCTGCGTTGAGTTTCGACAAACCTCGGAATTTTTATCTCGCCAAGTTGAGATAAATTGGTTTTAAAATTTTGCCAACTTGTATCAAGGCGCAACGGAATCGACTCATCCCAATCAATTTTTGCAATCCAAAGCTCTTGAAGTAAGATTTTTGCTTTGGTTACTATGGGGCATAACAAACCAAGAGGATCAAAAAGACGAGCGGAAACTGAAAGTATATTTCTTTTGGTAGCTCGTAGATCATGGAAATTATCATCCAAATTGAAGCTAAACATATCTTCTTTTGGATGCCAACAAATTCCTAGAGTTTTTGTTGAGTCTGAATCATTGAAATTTATTGACTTTTCAGTACTCTCTATATTGAAAAACTCTGGATGGTTCGAAAACCATTTAGCCAATTGAAACCCGCCTTTTTTAAGGACTTCTTGTGTTTCGTTTTTTATTGTTTTTAAAGTTTCAAAGTCGTTGGCACCAGTCAAGAGATCATCGACGTAAAAATCTCTTCTTAACACATTCGACCCTGTGGGGAATGATTGTTCATTAGCATCGCCCAACATTTTCAAACACCGTATCGCTAAAAATGGCGCTGGAGAAGTGCCATACGTTACAGTATTTAAACGGTAATGTTGCAATGGTTGGGACGGATGCTGCCTCCACACTATGAGCTGGTAAATCGAGTGCTCTTCAGCAACGAGAACTTGCCGATACATTTTCGTAATGTCAGCTGTAATAGCATATCTATGCAAACGAAAACGGAGCAACGTCGAGAACAGCTCCTCTTGAATGGTTGGCCCAACCATCAAGATGTCATTCAGTGATAGCTGAGATGATGTTCGGCTCGAAGCGTCGAACACAACTCGCAGTTTTGTGCTTGTGCTTTGCGGACGCAAAACACACTGATGTGGAATGAAATAGTGCGGGCTTTTTGGAATTTCATTGTTAGTTGGAGACATATGTCCCAACGAAACGTACTCGTTCATGAAATCCATATACATGGTCCTTAGCTCGCTATTTTTGGATAATTTTCGCTCAAGTGCGAGAAACCTACGTTTGGCATTTTCAAATGATAGTCCAAGCGAGCTTGAGGGTGATTTGAATGGTAGTTTTACCTCAAAACGACCTGTCGGCAAAAGTTGGGTATTTTCAACAAAGTGTTTTTCACATAATTGTTGTTCTGGCGTTAGAAACTTTTTTGCTTCTCCAGGAATTTCTTCAAGAAGCCAGAATTTTTGTACTATTTTTTCTAAGTCTGGTAATGTTTCAGACTGACATACCAAATTGCATTGTTTAGTATTTGAAGTTGTATCTTTAGGACATTTTCCTGATACTATCCAACCAAGAAGAGTTTTTTGAATGGTTGGATATTGAGGTCCTTGTTTTATTTGACCAACAGACAACAATTCGAAAAATGGTTCTGCGCCGATTAGCAAGTCAATTTTTTGGGGCTTATAAAAATATGGATCAGCGAGCTGAATATTCGAAGGAATGTTCCACTTCGTAATGTTTAAAGCGTGATCCGGTTGGTATGACGATATGGAACTCATAACCCAATAATCAGCAAAAAACGAATGATCATTCAGCCTTGATTTTACTACAGCATGCACCTTTTTATGTACGGTAGTGTTCGCTTTTCCAATGCCAATTAAATTAAGAGACCTTTCTTCTTTTCGAAGCCTTAACCTTTGGGAAAGTTCTTCAGTTATAAAATTCACTTGGGAGCCAGAATCAAGTAAGGCTCTAGCTGGAATAAATTCGCCAGAACTGCTTTTTATTTGCACAATTGCAGTAGCAAGAAGAACTTGATCTGCCGAAACAGAGGCATGCATCGCTTGAAAGCTTGTCGATCCTTGTGCCGGTGAACTATTGAAAGTTGTTTGGTACTGATGCAGCAAGGTGTGATGCGAACGATTGCAAACTGAGCATCGACTGAGTTTGCATTTTGAAACTGTGTGTCCCTTTCGAAGGCAATTGATGCAAACAGGAACACTTTTCGCAAACTCAAATCTTTGCATCACTGGAATCGAAGCGAAGCTTTGGCATGAAGTTATAAAATGATCATTTGATTTGCAAAATAAGCAGTTGGATTTTTGTGGCTGTGGATTAACACAAGCGAATGATGCTCTTTGAAGATGCTTCTTCAGCGGAAAGATGCTGATATCGTTTATTAAGAGCAGTTTCACAGTCACTCCATAAAGGAAGCGTACTGAAATCCAATTGCTCTTCCCATTTTGATCTCGTAATTGAGTCAACTTTTGACATTACTAGATGAATTATGATCGCATTTGTAATGTTCTTTTCATCACCAAGTGAAAGAAGCGAATCATAAATTGCAGAAACTGTATCTATCATACTGCGCAATGCAGAAGCAGATGGCTTTGAAATTTCTTTTAATTCGAAGTGTTGATACATTATCGAAAAATATAAGACAATTGTTGTCATAAACTTTCTTAAGACTTGCCAGCGCTTTCGGATAATTTTGTTCAGTGATTTGGAAAGCTTTCACTGTTCCTAATGCTTCACCAGATAAACACGATATCAAATGATTAAATTTTTCAATATCTGGGAGCATAGGATCATTGTCGACTAAATTTTCAAATAAGCTTATGAAATTTTTATATTCGGAATATTTTCCGCTGAATTTTGGCAAAGACATTTTTGGAAGTCGTGAATGGTGAGGATTGCTAAAAGTAAAATCAGCAAAAGCAGTAGAATTTTTTCTTTTATTCACCAATGAAAGCAGAAGTGCTTTTGCACCAACACAAATGTCTTCTAAATCACCGCGAGAGGCGTCACTTTGATCAGCTGATTCGATTTGAGACTGCCAAGCCATTAACTGATCAATATACGATGTTAGAAGATCCAATCGACATTCTAATTCAATTGGGTTTAAAGACATTGTTTTTTCTTCAATACCCTTTTTAATCCGCATAATATTATTTTTAATTGTATGGCGTTGATGCCTTAAAGTTTCCAAGTTTTCGCCGTGTTTTGGTGATGCCTGCCGTTTCTTTGAACCCGTCATTGTAATTATTTATTATTTTTTTTTAAATAAACGAAAATTTGGAAAAAGTATTTTTTGGAATTAATTTATCCACAATTAACACTATAGAATTTGAAAACAGGAAACTTGCTGAAAAATTAGTTTATTTTCATACAAATTCCACGAAAACGAAAATAAATTCAAAGCAACTATGTTAATTGTTTAAAGTAAAATATTTTTCACAACTCGAAATATTTTAAACGAAAAACGAAATTAATTAATTTTTTATTAAATTGTTGCTGAATACACACTTCGCAAATTATTTTGTAAAATTTATTTGTGTCACTGAACAAATTCACTCGTGAGAGAAAGAGAACTCAACGAAACTTTCGTTCAATTAAGACGAAACGTCAGAACAGCTGAACTGTCAAATCAAAATGTAAACAAACTAAATTTGCGCGAGTTTCGGAGTTTTTTTTTTTTTTTAATATTATTTATTGATTTTAATTTCAATAATTCGATAATAATCGTAATAAATTAATTAAATATCACTCGCGAATATTAGTTCAATGTTCCGACACAAATAAATACACATACGAGTGTTTGAATAATTCTCAAGTGTGTACGACGGTGACGGTGACGGCGGCTACGCGGCGGCAGATCAAATGGTTTTAATTAGAATAAGTTTTTTTTTTTGATTTTGAATATTAATATTAAGATAAATCAAATTAAATTATTTTTCAATTAATAAAATAAAAAGAAAATTAAACCACGAAACTTGTTTTTGTTTGTTCACCAATAATAAATAATGCATAAATGTATAAATGTCAAAGTGACAAAAATTGAAAGTTGTGGTATTATAATTTGATTACAACACAAATGTTGCAAAATAGCAAAATTAAATACTTTCAGTTTTTGTTAAATACCTCTTCCTCAAGAATTTCAACTTCCCTTGGCGAACTCATTGGGTGCTTCTCGGGATAGTTCTTGGTGTTTGATGTTGCTGTTGACGGCTGCTGCTCGCTGTTGGCTTGAATTGTTGCTGCTGCAGCTGCGTTGTTGGTTTTTGGTGGTGGTTTTTTTTTTTATATAACTTTTTAGCTTAAAGTCTTAAATTTACAATTCGCGCACGGCAAATGATTCCACGGTTAATAGTTTTTCGTATTTAAAGTACACTCGCGATTTTATTTATTATATATGTCTATATAACTCTGTGTCCATATATATATGTATACATATATGTATGCAAATGCACAAATAAACACTTTTTTAAACAAATTAAATAATAGTTAATTAATTTGTCCCTGCTCGGGCGCCATGAAATTTTGTAATAATTTTTACAAATTCGTTTAAAAACGACGAGAAAAAATTAGCGGAAAACGAAAAAAAAGAGACCGTGCGGTTTGAACTGTTCGTATGGAATAATTTTATTTATTTCTTTTTCTTCTTTTTCTTTTTCTTAAATTAAATATGGCCGGAAGGGCGCCAAATTCAAATATTATACCAGTTGTATAATTCAAATACTGTTTTTTTTTTTAAATTCATATTTTTTATTTCTATTTCTAATTTTTAAAAAATCGACGTCTCGTCGAAACAATTGGTAACACGAGAAAAACCCTATTGATACATAGTCATCTTACAACATGGTCATCTGTCAATACTCATGGGGAAAAAGAATCGGTTGATGAAATTATAGATAAAATAAGGGCTTGTCGGTGCGACACAACTATAAATAATTTTTATAAAAAATTAAATGATCTGCTTTGTAGACTAAACTGTGCTCATTTGATAGGACCAAACGTAAGAAATGAAGTTACCTACAAATACGGATTACCAGAATCTGTACGTAGTACGTAGAGTAATTGTTAGTAGAAACGATTCAAATTTGCACGACGCATATGAAATCATTAGAACAAACGGTTATTTGAATTACACTCATAAAAATATAACCAAAAACAATTTTTCAACAACTAACTACTATAAACCTGGGCAACAAAATTAAAATAAGAATTCATTTTCAAAAAATGAATACAGACAGAACAAGAATTTTGTAAACCAACAACATTCAAGCCGACCATGTAACCAGAATTCTTATAACTATGAAAATTCTAGACAGACGAATCTAAACTCAAATAATTCAAGGAATAATTTTAGAAATAGACAACATAACCCAAAGTAATACTAACTCAGGAACTTCACGAAATACACAAAGATGTCCAGTTGCCAAAAAATTCCAAGACGCAAAAAGAAAAAAAACAAAACTGGGAACAAGCTTAGAAACTCAACTAAAAACCACCCGACAAAAGCAATTGCACTAAGGAAAAGTGATGACAATAAATGCTATTCTAAGGAACAACAATAGTATTGGTAACAACAATAAGTATTGGTAGAAAAAAGAAAGAGAGTTTAAGCAGCTATATACTGCCCTCCGAGGCGCTTTCCATCTGAAGAAGACTATGCCGAAGTCCTAAAAGTGTTAGGACATAACTTCAACACACCGAATGGGGACCTAGGCTTATAACAACGAAAGGTAAACGGCTATACCAAGCGAGCCGCAAATACAACTGCGAATTTTAATCTTCTGGTTCGCCAACATATTGGCCATCTGATACGAACAAAATACCAGACCTCATAGACTTTTTTGTAGTTAAAGGTATTAAAAGAAATCAAGTGTCGAAAGTAATTACGATTTATCGTCAGATCATACTCCAGTAATATTATCACTGAGCGAAGCAGAAATAACAGTAAAAAGTAAACCTAAGCTCGTGAATAAAAGAACAAACTGGAACGAATTCAAAGATAAACTTGAAAGTTTTATTAATCTAAGATCCCCTTTGCAAACAATTGAACAAATTGATGAAGAAGTAGAACAATTTATTTATTTATAGAAAGTACTCCAACTATTTCTAACACAAGAGAAAAAGAAATAAAATATCCTGTCGAAATATAGGAGCTGATATTGGAAAAAAGAAGAGCTCCAAGAAAATGACAAGCTACGAGATTTCCAGGTGTTAAGGCAATATTAAACCGTCTTAGCAACGAACTAAAGAAAAGAATCCTTGAGTTTAAAAGTGATTCACTTAGTAAATTCCTGAATAGTCTGACGGTGGATGCTTCTACCAAATACTCTTTATGGAATGCAGCTAGGAGCCTAAAAAGACCACAGACACGAAACCCGCCAATAAAATCTCAAGATGGTAAATGGATCGGTAACCCGAAACAAAAGGCTGATCTCTTTGCTGTTTTTAAGCCATTTGAAGCAAATACAGCTACAGATCCCTTACAGTTTGTTAAATGTGAAATTCCTTTTGTCACGCTCAAAGAAGTAAGAAGCATGTATCAACATAAGTTGTCTAACAAAAAATTACCAGGGTACGATCTAATAACTGCTCAGGTTTTGAAAGAAATGCCTTTAATAGCCTTCAAAATACTCCAATTTATAATAAATGCATGCCATAAACTGATATACACATGTGCCACATTATTGAAAATTGCAGAAGTCATTGTTATACCTAAACATGGTAAGCCACCAACAGAAGTAACATCCTACAGACCCATATCGCTTATACCAATCATGGCAAAAGTCTTCGAAAAACTGCCCCTGATTAGCAAAATAATAGAAAAAAGAAGACTAATTTCAAGCCATCAGTTTGGATTTAGAAATAAACATTCCACCAAGTGCATCGAATTACGGATGTTGTGGAAAAGGCACTTGAAGAAAAACAAGTATGCTCGGCTATATTCTTAGATGTTGCTCAAGCCTTTGACAAGGTTTGGCACTTGGGACTTGAGTACAAATTGCATAGGGACCTTCCCAGGCAGTACTACGAAATACTGAAATCCTACGTTACGAACCGACTCTTTAGAGAATGGCACGACCAAAATTATTCGGAACTAAAGAAAATTGAAATTAAACGAAACAAATCGACGCATATAAAATTTACAAACAAAAAAATAAACAGTGTTCCAATTCTTATAAACAGTACAGAAGTACCTTACTTCAATACTGCCAAATATCTTGGGGTGACTTTGGATGCAAAGCTAAAATGGAAAGAGCACATCAAAAGAAAAAAAGAAGAACTAAACTTGAAGAACAGAAAAATGTACTCTTTACTAGGAAAGAACTCTGACCTATCTACCCAGAACAAACTAATGTTATATAAGCAAGCATTGAAACCCGTTTGGGCATATGGAATCCAACTTTGGGGCTGTACAAAGAAAACAAATGCTGAAACCATCCAAAAATTCCATAGCGATCTGCATCGTGATCATCAAATTGAAATGGTTACAGAAGTGGTTAAAAAATACGCTGTATCACACAAGATTAGATTTAGATTAGATTAGAAAAAGATTTTTATTCAAGTTCTTATACATTATTTTCTAACAATTGTCTTAATAAAGTATTAATACTGTATTTTGACATAACGTTTTTTTTTGTTGTCTGTCAGATTGGCATTACAAATCTAAATTAAATTTTCGAATGTTCATCATTAAATAATTATTTTCGGTTTATGCATTAATATTTATCCTATTATTCCGTTTTACTTGATTTTTTTTTTAATGCATTTAACATTACTATGGCAAAAACGGCAAACAAAAATAATGTGATGCTATAAAACAGTTTGTATTTAATTTACTTATTATATAAGTGACATGTATATGTATATAGCTTCATATTTACAAAATAATTTAAGAAAATTCATTTATTAGTATATTTCTGTATTTAAGACAATTTACCAAGAAGTTGTAAAGGGAAGTGAAGTTGTTTCCATTAAGTATAGTGTGTAGCTCTTCGATCGACAGTGTATCTTTACCAAAACAAGCAACTCTCAAATTTTTATATATTGGGTATCTACCAATGAGGTGATACGTATTTTCTGCTTCATCCAAGTTACATATTGTACAAATACCTACAGTGTCTTTTTTAAATGCTCTTGCGTTTATATCTAATAGACCGCCTCTTGCTTTAAAAACTAAACTTACTAGGCGGGGAGTGTATTCATCAGTGAAGTATGGAATTATATCATAGCTTAAATGTGGATAAGAATCATGAAACTGAGAGCTTCTAGCATTTGCAATATGATTATCACGTTCTTTAGTTTCCAATGCTATCAACATATTTTTATGGAGATTCCTAAAAGAAGTCACAGATAGATCAATTTCTATATTAAGCATTTGACACAAATTTTCCCAGTCCACGACCCAAAAAGTTTTAAGAGCGATTGTCTCTTCAGCTAGTTTACGTGGTAATCTATTTCTAGGATATTCTAATATTTTATCTATGTAATCGAAGTGAAGAGATAGTGTTCGCAGATATTGAGTTTTCAAGCCCGTTTCCAAGTGTAGCATATAATTTGGGGTGTTACTGGGAAGATTTAACATTGTTTTCATAAAAAATCTAAAAAGTTTTTCTACTTGATCAAATTTTTTGGATCCACAAATTTGTGAAGCGTATAGCATGATAAACCTCGCTGTGGTGTCAAATATTTTTAGTTTATTTGAGAAGTTGATATGAGGATGATGAATATATTTCGCCCACGCTGAAATTATTGCACTTTTAGACATTGTTAGTTTTAAGTCTAAGCAATTCCATCCCAAACTTGACAAGTTGTATCCTTATACAGCAGTTTTAATATTTCTATTATTTTTGTTGACAGCCCCAAAGTGGAAAGTTTGAAGAAAAGCGAATTACGTGGGATCAGATCAAAAGCACATGAAAAGTCAACAAAAAATGGATAGATGTTTTTCTTTCTTCTTTTGTTTAGGTGAACGATGCTGGTTAAGTTAAAAATACTATCGATTGTGGAATAACCCGCTCTAAAGCCAGATTGGAACTCACAAAGAATATCATTTCGGTCAAGCCAACCATTGATTCTATTTAGAATTAGCCCCGTAAAAACCTTATATAGTGTATCTAACAGAGAGAGACCTCTGTAGTTTTCACAATTATCACACAATCAGCGACTGCAAGGTCATACCAACTCCGAGATCGTCTAAAATTTACGAGACAATGTTTGGAGATAAAGAAGAACCAAGCCTCATGAGCTGATGGTCTAAAAGCAATGGGAAACTTTAAACTTCCCACAACGTGATTTATAAATTGAGAAAGAAAAATCACTTGTCCATCTTTCATAGATTGGTCCTGATTCACCGGTGGTTTTAGTGCGGCCAGAGTCCCACACTACTCAGTACCAATTCTTACCGAGAGTCTTTTGGAGATTTCCATCGGATAAAAAAAAGGCGCTGAATTTAGTATAATAAACCCTAATTGTTGCAATCCAAAATGGAAAATAAATAACGATACGCGTACGCTAGATTTAAATCGAAATGTTCAAACAAATTTCCGATATAGATTTCCTTTACTTAAAGAGTTCAAAATACAAAACTTCTCAATTAATTTCTTAGAATTCAATTTTCATGAATATTTCGATGGCATTATAGGAAACAACATTTTAGTAGTCTTAGGCCCATTTGCTGATTCAGAACATAAATACTTATGTTCCACATAAACTCTTATGTGACAGTTTACGCAGAGGAAAAAGTAGAACATAAGCGCTTAGGTTTAACATAAATATGTATTTAAGATTCGTTTCAGCAAATGGCCCTTAGAAGCCGTTATAGATTACAAAAAATAGATCGCTAATCACAAAAGAATCTTATATTCCAATATTTTTAAATAAAGATGAAGAATTTATTAAGAAAACCTTTTGACATATTATTCTTTAGAATTACTAATACATGAAGAACACAAGCATTTTAATGACACTTTTGCTTCTCATCTTAATTCTGAGGATACCTTCAAACTGAAAAATTTAATCAATTCATTTAAAGATTTATTTTATGAGGAGGGTGATATTTTGACATGTACAAATCTAACCAAATATAGGATTATACTGAAAAACGAATCACCAGTATATAGCAAATTGTATAGGTATCCCGAGGCATTTTGCAAACAAGTAGACAAACAAGTCGAATAAATGCTTCATCAACAAATAATAAAGCCAAGCAATAGTCCGTTCAACTCTCCACTTTGGGTGGTGCCGAAAAAAAGTGGTGATGGCAACAAAAAATGGCAGCTATACTCTGTTCAACAAAAATTGTCAGTACAGGGCTTATGGGCGAGCTTTTTTCAAAGCAGTAGCGCGCGTGTATACTATCACGACACTGAATTGAGAAAACTTCAAATAAAAAACATACTACGCCAATGACTAACCTACATGAATTGTGTGCGAATCTTTAAAAAATATTCGTACACTCCACCATGACCGATCTCCATCAACGCTGATGCCGCTGATGGAGAAGTGACTTGATCATTTACCCTCTTGTACGTAGTATCTCTCTACCTACCCTTTCTGTGTGAATACAAAAAAAAAAACATATTCCAACAGAGTTACCTTTGCCAATTGAAAGCAATACTATAGAGCTTTTCCGTTGGTTTTTTATCAAGGAGCTTTCGGGTTTGAAGCTTTTGAGAACAAAATTTAGTATTGTGAGAGGGTAAGTGTTGTCGTATTTGATTGTATCTTTGGATAATCGTTAAAATGCAGCTATTTTTTTTTTGCTTTTGGTTATTAAAGTGGAAAGAAGTTAGGTATATTATTGAAGTTTTCACATTCATGAGGTACTGAATAATTTTTGAAAATGTTATTCGACCTGATATTGTATTTCAATAATATATATATATATATATATATATATATATATATATATATATATATATATATAGATATTTATATATATACATAATATGCATAACATATATAATATTATTATATACAATATTAATAGACAATAGACACCTACAAAATGAACGGAATCTTATCAGCAAAAATAAGAAATGAAATACCTACTCGTAAATTGTAATTTATATTTTTTTATTTTATTTTATTTTATGTACATATTTGTTTTTACTGAAAATGGATTAGGCCTACCGGGGATATCCTTAAAAAAACGCGCCTATCATCTTACCGCTTGGTGGTGTGGAAAAAGATGAATTATTTATTATTACTATTTTTATTTTTATTATTACTATAATATGCGTATGGTAACCATACGCATATTACTCTCCGATTTGCTACAATTTATAATGAAAAGACGGAAACCCTGTTAGAGCTTTTTCTTGAAATAGATAAATTGAAATCAATGCAACCAGACAGAGAGGCAAACATCCTATCTTCCCTGTACTGACAATTTTTGTTGAACAGAGTATAGTCATTGATAATCGTAAATTGATTGATGACAAGTTCCCTCTTCCTTACATGGAAGAATTTTGACAAATTGGGTAATTGTAACTATTTTATGCTGGGGCACCTTCCAGCGGCTAGTTAACGAAGTCCTTAAGGAATTTATTAATAAAATATGCGTCGTTTATTTGGACGATATATTAATATTTTCGACTAGTTTCGAAGAGCATCTACTTTTTATTAAGAAAGTTTTGAAAAAATTTAAGGGAGTCCAATTTAAAAATTCAAACTGATAAATGTAGCTTTACCCATCTGTCTACAAAACTTTTAGGGCACATTATAAAAAATAATGGGACAAAGCCAGACAGCGACAAAATAAAATCTATTAGTGAAATAAAAATCGCCACTAATACCAAAGAGATAAAACAATTTCTAGGTATCAGTGGTTATTATAGGAAGTTCGTAAGGGACTACGCAAAAGATCTATCCTATGGTTAATTATTTGAAAAAAAAAATCAATCAATTTAAAAGATAAGGAATATATTGAAGCTTTTGAAGAAAAACTTAAACACTTGCTAATAAGTGATCTCATTTAAAAATCACCTGATTTTACGAAACCATTCGTGCTTACAACCGACGCATCAAAATTTGCAATCGGAGCAGTTTTAAGCCAAAATGGTCATCCCAGTGTGCTATGAGTCTAAGACACTCAACAACCATGAACAGAAATACGCTACTTTCGCACAAGAACTGCTGGCGATAGTTTGGTCTATTAAGTACTTCCGTGCATATCTTTACGGTGTAGGAGGTTTTTAATACGTACTGACCATAAACCACTCGCATGGCTTCACAATCTGAAGGAGCCAAATATGAAGCTTCGGAGATGGAAGATAGTGTTAAACGAATATGATTTCGAAATTAATTATTTAAAGGCAAGGAAAACATCGTAGGTATATTAATACCCAAAGACAAAAAGATAATAAAAGTTTTAAAGAAATCTTTTATAACGATAATAATAGCTAATTATAGCGATAATACTAGCATGGACGTCGAAGTCATGTCTACTGATGCATGATACAATTCATAGTGAAATTGAAGACTCTATTAATTATATAGGTATAACCGAAAATTTATAAATCTTTATAAAAATCAAATATACTTAAAGTATTGCGAAAAAGAGAAGGTAGTGACAAAAATTATAAATAAAAAATGACAAAACCATATAACACTTACGATTCAAACTTGCTTGAAATAATGAAGCGGGTCATAATAGATAAAGGAATAATGTGTATTTTCTGTGAAGAAGATGAAATTTTTCTTAAATTCAAAGGTTTTCCAAATACTACTTTAAATCTTATTAAATCTAATACTTGATTAATTGATATTTCAGATAAAAATGATAAACTAAATATTATTAAGAGTGATTATCTTAATAACATCCATCGTGGTATAAACGAAGTGTTTCTTGAACTGAAGCAGCAATACTTCTATCCAAATCTCTTTAAACTTGTTACAAAGTTAATAAATAATAGCAAAACCTGTCAACTTGATAAATATGACAGGCATCCAGTTAAAATTTCTTTCGATATCAGTGAAACTGCTACTAAATTTAATGAAATTGTTCACATGGATATTTGGTTTCCATGCAGAAATTTAATGTATCTTATAACAATAGACAAGTTCTCAAAATATGCAACTATACACAATGTTTAATGCGATTTCAAATAAGAAGTATTTGGCTCTTCGAAAAAAACACACGTCGAATAAGGGTCTATGAAATAACTCCCACGAAATAAGTCCCACTTTTAAAAACGAATTTATTCCCACTCAAAACGAAATAAGTCCCACTTAAAATAAAAACGCGTAACGAAATAAGTCCCACCAATTGACGAAATAAGTCCCACTTTTAAAAACGAAATAACTCCCACTTTCAAAAGAGCAATTTTTGGTGGGACTTATCTCGTTTTTAAGAGTGGGACTTATTTCGTGGGAGTTATTTCATAGACCCGGTAATTCCACATTCGCGTAGTACGGCTAAAGAACGAATCCCTGTACTTGACAGTACGGCCGAAATTGGGTTAAAGAGCAAACTGATGAACATTCCTGGAAGCGCGAGTATTACGGTTGAATAGTTTAAGGGGAGGAATTGAACTGGCTATTACATTTGAGCACATACCGTAAAAATAACGATAAAAGAGCGAGAGACAAGAAACGTTACGCCGGTGTTCGAGTGACGTAAAAATATCGATGATGTTCCTGTATCCGATCATTTTGAAGGCTCGTCTTTGTATACTGTCCAAGAGGCTTAAGCAAGTTGCTGGAGTACCAGCCCAGAGATGGGAGTTATACTCAAGATTTGGACGTATATAACTTTTATAGATAATAGCCAGATCAGAAGGGGAAAAGAATTTCTTGCATCTTTGATGCAAGTGCCACTCATAGATAATGGCAGGAGGGAACGTCTCGCTTTAACGACAGAAGGCAGCATTGAGTTTTCGAAGCATTAAATTCTACGCGATTTTTTAATCCCCATTGCAAATTGCTGTCTCAGTCAGAATTTAATGTACTTATCATATTTAGCCGTTTCAGTTCCACGTCCGAAGAGCAGGGATGTGAATCTGGAAACGAATATGAAAAGCGAAACAATTTAATGGATTAGTAGTTGCAGACAGATCATTAATAAAAATGAGAAAGAGGGTCGGAGACAAAACAAAACCCTGTGGCACACCAGCATTTATGTTGTGGGTTTCAGACTTGAATCCGTCTAATACTACTTGTATAGCACGATTCGAAAGAAAGTTACTAATCCAACGAAGAAGAGTTTCATCGATACCAAAAGCACGCATTTTCGATAAAAGAGCAGGATGCCAAACTTTATCAAATGCTTTAGAAATATCAAGGGCAATAATCTTACTTTCTCCAAAACGATGTAATGATTTGTTCCACTGTTCGGTGAGATAAACCATCAAGTCACCAGTGGACCTATTGCTGCGAAAGCCGTATTGCCGGTCATTAAGAAGCTTTCGATCTTCGAGATATTTCTTTATCAGCGTTTCCATGACCTTGGAAAGAAGGGACGTAAGTGCAATTGGTCGGTAATTAGAGGGTGAAGAAGATTCGCCTTTTTTAGGGATAGGCTGGACAAATGCTGTTTTCCAACTGCTCGGCACAAGCCCAGAAGAATAGGATAGATGGAAAAGCTTACGCAGGGGTTTGGCCAGAGTGAAAGAACACCTCTTCAAAACAATGGCGGGGATACCATCCGGAACAGCGGATTCATGTGTGTTGAGATCTATTAGGACTCTCGCCACAGCTCGAGTACGAAAGTAGATTTGTCCCATGGAATTATTTACTCGTTAAAGAACTGGGGGAGTCATGACACTATCAGACAGCGTAGAGTTGGCGGCGAACTACCTTACAAAAAGTTAGCCTTCTCGAAAGAGCTAAAGAATAAGTAAGCCTTCTCGATAGAGCTAACGAAGGGAGTGTCATTGACAACTAGTGTTGGGACCGAGGAAGATGTTTTGTTCCTTATGTTTTTTTACAAATGACCAAAAATGTTTACTACCTGTGGGACATTGTACACAGTATTTTTTGCCTTAATTTTTGGTCATGCAAAATTTGATCCTTCCTGGCTTGTTTGAACTTTTTCTCTTCTCTTTGGGTCTGATGCTTTTAGTCCTATTCGGGATAAAATTGCTCATTCCCAAAAAAATTATATTATTAATCATATCCGCGCTGGAGTCTACGTCACCACCGAGGAAGCATAGTGACCAGTTAAAGATCCTGAAAAAATTATTGAGACCGTTCGAGTTGGCTTTCTCGCATTGCCAAACAGTTCTCACAGGATCTCTTTCTCTAACTGGATTTTTTTGGCACGAAAAATTTGCGGAAATGATATTATGGTATCATACCGTCTAGAGGCGGTAATACACTGATTGTGTATTTATCGGGGTCAGAGTTTAGAAAAATGTCAAGAGTATTTTCGGCTAGGTCATTAACGTTCGATATTCGGGTGGGCTCCTTGACAAGCTGAGTAAGGTGAATAAACTCAGCGAAGATCTCAGCACACATACCTTGGGGTGTTGTCTGGCCTGAATGTTGAAGCGAAGAAGAATTGTGTACATTGGAATCGCCGGTAATAAAGATTTCAGTGTGAGGATGCAAGGAAAATATTCTGTGGATGGAGTCAAACAGAGCATCAAATTCGCGAGAAGTTGAAACTCTGTCCAAATTAGGGCTTCGATAGAGGAAACAATAGTGTATGATGTGCCTGTTTACCGAGAACTTGAACTACAAGAAGTTAAACCAGGGGTTGGTACTAGGACCATATTGTGGTTAAAATTGGTGAGCAACATCATTTCTTACGTAGACGGCGAGACCAGGGTGGGGAAGGAATAATGGCACATGAATTTGAAATTCAGCAGGATCAGTAGTTTCACCTACTTGGGTTTCACTTAGTGCCAAAACAGCTGTCCTGTTTGTAAAAGAATGGGCGTACAAAGCAAGGAAATTTGCTCTAAGCAAAAAAAGAAAAAAAAAGGCAAACAGACGAAATCTAACAGAAAAACTGAATATGATTATAAAATTCTTTTCACACTACTAGTGTTATGCCTTAGCAGTGATGTGAATCGATCCGAACCCTAACAATCAAACAGTATTCCCCCATGCATCTGTTGTTATTCGCAAGTACATCAATTGAGAGCTTAGACAAGTTCAATACAATTGATGCACTTACTAAGGCAAGCAACTGCAGGTTGGGGAGGAAAAGGAAGGAATACTCACTGCGCTCTGAGGGTAGGTTTTTTTTTGGTATTATTTGTTGTTGTTTTGCGGCACTGAATATATTTTTTTGTTTGATTTTTTGATTTTTTTGCGTGTTGTATTTTGTTTTATTATTTCTTTTATGTATTTATTTATTTATGAAGGGGACACTACGCGAACATTGAGAAATACAGTGGGGGACGAGGTGGCGACAAAAACCCACAAACAACGACAGCACACGCGAGGTGACCGCTACCGTTCCACCTGCAATGATTTGATGAAAAATTTGAAAATGGTCGTGGATCACGTTAACAACCAACAATCGAATTTCAAAAACTATCTCGACCAAATAACAAACAAAATTAACAAAGTTGTTTCCTTTCCGGAAAAATTTCAATTGGTATTTCAACTATACGCTGATATAAATCACAT
The DNA here is from genome assembly GCA_958431115.1 of Syrphus vitripennis. Lineage (NCBI taxonomy): Eukaryota > Metazoa > Arthropoda > Insecta > Diptera > Syrphidae > Syrphus > Syrphus vitripennis. The sequence continues at coordinate 47,887,998 of OY288110.1, read as the reverse complement.
AAATAGGCAATTAGAAAAACTCATCGATGTTTTACTAGCAAACAGATATTCTAACTGAACAATAGAAAGATGCCTACAACGTAACATTAGAGCATTTGTCGCACATGAAAACAAGCGTTTTGTTTTCTTCAGAAACTTTATTTTTAGTAATTTTTGTTCCTAATTTCTCTTCCCTTATTTTTGAAAAGGCTTTAGTAATTCCATTCCCTAATGAACAATTTCAAGAATTAGATCATCCAATAGAAGAAGTAATATTACAAGGGAATAAAGTAAACGAAGCTAATTTCAAAATAATGTCACTACAGGTTTTTTTTTAGTTTATCTGTAATAATAATACATAATTGTTGGAATCTTATTTATACTTTGTTCTAAACTGAAAGAAAAGAAAAATGTTGGAACAACAAAAATTTAAAAAACAAATTAAATTTTACTCTTTCAAAAAATGAAGTAAGTTCTACAACTGTGTAAAATAGAATAAGAAAAAAGTGTGTAAATAATGAAAAAAACAGCATCAAAAAAAAAAATTAAATGTTATATTGTATAAACTAAATAATGAAAAAAAAATATAAATTTTTTTTAAATAATAACCTAAAAATGGAAAAAAAATTAACTTATCTAAAATTTTAAGGGACTGCACACTTTGAAAGGGGGGAGGTGTCACACAATTATGATACGCCACATAGTTTCCCACACTCTTAGTACCACTTCCAAAGAATTGTCATCAACAATTCTTTGAAAACAATCAATCTAATATAATTTCTAAAGAATTGACTCCAATTATTAGAATTGTCTTCAACAATTCTTCGACAAACAAAACGATCAAATTTCGTTCTAGAGAATTATCTAAGCCAATTCACTATCTAGCAGTGAGCTAGCAATGATTTAGGCTGTGTTAAATAATAAGTAACGCAAAATCAAAAAAAAAAAAAAAAAAAGAGGAAAAAAAACAACATCTTACATTGAAAGTTAAGGTTTTGAATGCGTCGAAGGAAAGACCGTTGGAGTTTCTTTGCGTTGAAGTAAAATCTTGTAGTGATAGGTGTGTTATTACGGCTGTTTATATTCCACCAAAAATTTTTAAGATAGAAATTACTGATGAGTTTTACCTAGCTATGGCTAAGATTACTGAATCTTATGAAAATGTCATTGTTGGAGGAGATTTCAATGTCGATCTTCTTCTCAATAATCTTAATTCTAATAAGTTGCTAGATTTCTTTCAAACTATCCACTTATCCAAATTAAATTCTCTACCTACATATTTCCGTTCATCTTCTCCTTCCTTACTTGACTTGGCTCTTGTGTCTGATTGTGGTAAAGTAAATCTAGTAGATCAGATAACTCCGCCCAGCAACTATGATCATGATTTATTATTTGTCAATTATTCATTTTCATTTGTTAATGAGGTATTAAACAATGAATTCTCTTTTCGCGATTTTCGAAATATAAACTTTAGCGCTCTTCAGGAAGAGTGTAGATTGCTAGACTGGGATTCAATTTTTCATTCTTTGTGTGCTAATACACAAGTTGAAATCTTTACGTCCTTCACTAAATATCTGTTTGATAAATTTGTTCCAATCAAAAAAGTAAAGAAAAAAAGCTACGGGTATGAGTGGATAACTCCTAGGTTGAAGTCTCTTATTGCAGAACGTGAGTATCTTTATGCTCGCCAAAGGCATTTGAAAACTGTTGAAAGTCGAAGACTTTTCCAAGTTGCTCGTAACAAAGTGAAATTTGAGATGCGTTTAGCCAAAATTAACTTCTTTCGTTCGAAGTTTAATCTTAATCTCCAGCCGCGCACACTTTGGAGGAATCTCCGAGATTCTGGTGTGCATGGGAAAATTAGTGTTGTATGTCCTTTTAATTCGGATGACGTGAATTCCTATTTTGTTAATTCTACTCCTAATTTTGATGATGGTCCTACGCAATCAATTAGTCTGGTTTCACCTTCTACTTCGTTTGACTTATTTTCTTTCCGTAGTATAAACCTTATTGAACTCCAGTTCATTTTTTTTTTCAATAAAATCAAACTCTGTTGGATCTGATGAGCTTTCACCCAAATTTTTAAAACTCTTGTTTCCGTTAATGAAAAATTATTTACTTTTCATTTTAAATACTTGTCTCACAAAATCAGTTTTTCCAAGCAAATGGAAAGAAGCAATTGTGTTACCATTGCCCAAAAAAGCCTCACCTGATAATTTGTGTGATTTCCGCGGAATTAGCATTCTAAATATTTTATCTAAGCTTCTCGAAAAAATAATGTATATTCAAATCCTGGAAGATATTGAATCTCAAAGACTTCTCACCCAATGGCAATCTGGCTTTCGTAAATATCACAGCTGTGATTCTGCTATGCTCAAAATCACATCTGACATAAGAGCTGAGGTCGACAATGACAATGTTGTAATTCTTGCACTATTGGATTTTTCAAAGGCGTTTGATTGTGTTGACCATAAAATCCTTGAAGATAAGCTTGAACTTCAGTTTGGTTTTTGTAGGTCAGCTGTATCTCTTGTCAGCGAGTTCTTATCTAATCGTGCTCAATGTGTTCGAGTAGGAGGAACGTTGTCTCACAGCTTGTTGCTTTCTAAAGGTGTACCCCAGGGATCAATTTTGGGTCCGTTGTTATTCGCCCTATTTATTAATGACTTGGCTGGAATTAATCTTAGTTCTAAGATTCATCTGTATGCAGACGATGTGCAGCTGTATTTAAGTCGTCCTATAGGCCTGACGGAAGACCTTATAGCCCGTATTAATGAAGATCTAGGACTCATAAATAAATGGGCAATGAACAATAAGCTTCTTCTTAATCCAGATAAGTCTAAATGTATGTGTTTCTATAAGAACCCTGAAGTTTGTGATATCAACCCTATATATTTAAAAGGATCTACTCTCCCAGTTGTTAATAAAACCAAAAATTTAGGAATTGTAATAAACTCTGGCTTAAGTTGCTGTGACCATGTAAAGCTCATGATTAGTAGGATTTACAGTGGGCTGCGAACATTGAGATTGACTGCATTCCTTATTCCCACTGACTTGAAACTTAGATTATTTAAAACATTTTTGCTTCCATTTTTCACATTAGGACGTTTAATATACCCTAAGCTGGATTGGGAGTGCAATCGCAGAATGAATGTTGCCTTTAATGATTGTGTTCGGTACGTTTTTGGATTATCAAGGGCTAGTCATGTTTCACAATTCAAATTGCGATTGATTGGTTGCACATTGGATGAGTATGTGGATTATAGATCACTTATATTTTTTTATAAGTTACTATTGTTAAAAAAACCATCTTATCTTTATGAGTTTTTTCATCGCACATCGTCCTTAAGAAATAAAAACTTCTTACTTCCTCGATGGAACCGATCAGTAATGGGGAATTCATTTCCTGTGCAGATGGTAAAAATGTGGAACGCACTTTCACCCAATGTTCAGGCATTACCTACTGTATCAATGTTCAAAGGTCATATTAGTCCTCAAAAAGATGTGTAGTTTCAACGGTTGTAATTGGATTCATTCGTATTTTATTTTTCGTATTTTATTTTTTGTTAATTTTTAAACAAGGTTGGCGAAATGCAACTAAATTAAAACAGTATCTAAGATTAAAATATAATAATGAAATATATACATATACACATAAATGTAATTTATTAATTGATTATTTATCTTACAGTATCTTTTAAAAAACTGAAATATGTAAAAAACTTTTTTTTTTTGAATTTATGTCTATTTCTATCTAGGCTCTTCCAAAAAATACTGTACAATATAGGATTAAGTATCTTGTGTACATTTTCCGTCGAATAAAATGAAATGAAATGAAAAAAACCTACGACTGTATAAAGGCGAATGAATAAAAGATCAATTATAAACATATCCAGATTCTTTTGGAACTGAGAAACGTTACCAAACCACTAAATCAAGCATGTCCAACGTAAGTAGCATTTCCATTGAAGATTTAGAGCGGCTTTTAGACTCTAAGCTGAGTAATCTTGCGTCGAAAATCTACATCGCTGCCCTAGGTTTTGAAATCACTTCTTTAAAAGCAAGTCATGATGAATTTAGAGCTAAAGTGTCACATTTGGAGACACAAAATGCTTATTTAGAAGCCCAAGTCGAAAGACTTTTGAAGAAGGAAACAAAGAATAATCTCATCTTGCACTCATTTGGGGTTGGCCGTGGCGCGATGGTATGCGTGGTCGCCTGTCAACCTCACAGGTCACAGGTTCGATCCCAGCCGTAGTTCTATGTCTTGTTTTTTTCCATTATCATTGATCATTGTTGGGCCGCTGGTTTACTCATTACATGTTGTTCAGGCATAAAACTAACAACATGTGATTGAGTAAATACTAGTATGCCCAACAAATATGACAATGAACAAAATAATGCGAATTATAAAGGGACATTGGTATAAGACACGGCAATTTCTCCGCTTTAGCCCAGCCGCCAACCCTGGAGATAAAATCTGAGACAACCACCACCTTCAGTCTCAGTACCTCGCGCCACACACACCTTTCCCTTCCCATCCTATCCTATCCTTCACGCCCGCGCTGTGTTGATACATATAAAGGGTAAACCAAAAATCCCCTTGAGCGCGCGCATATTATAAAAAAAAAAAAACCTACCTGTGGATGAATCGTCTGAGCCGCTTTCAAAAGAAAAAAAATATCTGCAATGGCCTCATTGAAGAATGCACGCCAAGTGAAAGGCAGCAAGACGGGAATGGTCAGCGTGTTGGTACAACTCCCTAACCGCTCGACAATAGATAAAGTTCTCCGAAAACTAGCTCATCTTAAAGGAACAGACATGTCAATCCGCAAAGATTTACCATTCAGTGTCCGGCAGAAAAGAAGGTTCCTTGGGCAAATCAGTTCGGCGGTAAGGTTACAGCTCCCGAATGTTAAAACTTCCCTTAAAGACGATAGGCTCGACATCGATGGAAACTTTTTTACTTGGGACAACAACCTAGGTCTAAGATGTGGAGATAGAGATAATTTGCATTTGCAATTCAACCCGAAAGGAATGTTAACCCCAAAAGTAAACGAAACACATGAAACAGATCCGTCATCAAGACAAGCTGTCAATAAGTTCTCCCTTCCTACCACAGCGCCACCTGGAAGTCACTATGGAAATCGTTCATCTTCTGGAAGTTCATGTCAATAAGTTCTCCCCTCCTAAAACAGCGCCACCTGGAAGTCACTCTGGAAATCGTTCATCTTCTGGAAGTTCATATAATTGACACCTCACCTTCAAACAATGTTTTTGAAAATACATAATATTTTAAATTTAAGAATTCTATGTTATAATTTTACTGGTCTCAAAAATACACTGATTTATCCCGATTTCTTCAATCGATGTTTTTATCCTCATAGAAACTTTTTTAGTTGAAAACTAGTTTGAATTGTTTAATAAGGTATTTAGAGGATACGAATTAGCGTGGACACCTGCAACGAGAAGACATAACTTTGGAAGAGCAAGTGGTGGGTTGGTGTTAGGATTCAAAAGTGAACTTCAAAACATTTTAAAATTCGAAAAGCACGTAGATTTCAACGTCATCTCGCTTCAAGAGCAAGGAGTTACACCTTTAACTCTTCTAATATACTTCAATTGTAACCACTGGTTTGAAGATTTTGCCGGTCTGGAAGACTTGTTAGCTCAATTGTCAACGCCCAACCTGCTTTTGCTGGGAGACTACAACACACGTATAGGTAATGAACAAGGCCGGCCTCTACATTCTGCAGTGTATCGTTATGAACATATTTGTACTCGTTCTTCGAAAGACAATAGAAAGGATTCCAAAGGAGATAAAAACGGAGAATATACGTTTGTGCGCTCTTCTGCTCACTCAGTTATTGATTATGGTGTCGCTGCAGAGGCCTGGTTGAACAAACCACTGGATTTTGAGATTGGTATTAAAACTTTTTCCGAATACACGCCAATGATTCTGTCATTCAGCACCAACTCACCGGTTCAACATGAGGTACTTAATCGTCCCTAGCATTGGAGGATCTACTCAATATTGTTAGAAAGGCAAACCCACGTCAACCAAGTGCAAAAAAAAAATCCCCAAATTCATAAAGAGAAGTGGTTGGATAACGATTGTGAGAAAGCCAGAAATCTTTCTTTCGCATACCTTGCTCTATTTCGTAAACAAAACATCACGATATTTCAACAGTGTGACGCAAAATTTAATAAGATCTATAAGATCTTATGTGTACAAAAGAAGAGGGTTTATCATACGAACATCATTGAATCTTTATCAAATGTAAAGTCTTCTGCCGAATTTTGGAAAGTAATGAAAAATGTTAGCGGATCAAACCTAACAAATGGATGCCAACTGAAAGCAGCGGAGTTGAAAAACTATTTTGCTTCCCTGTTAAACGCTGAGTTTACATCTCTCCGAGTTCAATATGCAATGCCATATGTTGAGGAAATTTTTTTAGATTTCAACTTTTCCGTAGATGAACTTCTTTCCGTATGAGATAGAGTATTTTTGAATAAAGCCGCAGGTCTAGACAGAATCTCCTATGAGTTCTTTAAATTCGCGTCGACAGATTTTTTAATAAGCCTTAAAAACTGCTATAATCACATATTCAATTCGCGTGCCATCCCATCAGCGTTCCTGTCTTCAATAATATATCCCCTATTCAAAAAAGGAGATGCTTTAGCTGTTGAAAACTACTGAGGGATTTCATTTTTGAACACATCCATGAAACTTTTGCCAGCTTAATATTTCATGGACGAAAGAAAAAAGAGTGAGTTTCAAGCTGGCTTTCGAACTGGTTACTGCACAATAGATCGAGTATTTCTCCTGGTAAACATAGCAGATCTATACTTACAACAAGGAAAAAAAAATTTACGCTTTTTATATTGATTTTAAGGCAGCTTTTGACAGCATTGACAGAGTCTCTTATCTTCAAACTCGCAGGCATTGGCTTATCTACAAAAATCATTGAAATATTAAGAGCTCTCTATGAAATTGACTCCATAATGGATTGGGATAGTGAGAGTCTTTCAGAGGAATTTAGTTCGTCAATGGGATTGAACCAAAGGTGTTCGCTAAGTACCCTTCTTCTTACAATTTTTATTAACGATATAGTGGATTGTGTTGGTGGCGGGGTTAAGGTAGCAGGCGAAGAAGTTCCTCCTCACCAATTGCAAAGTGACACATGGAACTTGACTGTTAATATGAATAAATCGAAAATAATGATATTCAGAAAAGGGCATGGAAGATATGCTGCTAACGAACAATGGAATTATGAGGCTGTTGAAATTGAAGTGGTAAAAGATTTCAAATATCTGGGAGTTATAATTTCAAATAACCTTTCATTTAAAAATCACGTCCAGGCAAATCTGAAAGAAGCAAAATCTGCAATGTGTGTTTCGTGGAAAAATGCATAGATAATAATTTAATTAGTCATAATTCAGGCGGTTTCCAAATCGATCATGTTATATTTAGCGCAAGTTTGGGGGTACAAAGAGTATAATGATGTGGAAAAACTACTTCGATTTTTTCTAAAGCGAATCTTTAAGCTACCTTCCACGAATCCTAACTACATACATATATGCTCCACACTGAAACTGGAATTCCTCCAATGTTCATAGATTCTTTGAAAATTCACTTTGACTACATTTTAAAATTATTTCAATTGGATTCCTCGAGGTTAGTCAAGAAAATTCTTAATTATCTAGTTGTAAATAAACTTCATTTTCTGAAAACCTGGTCAACCCTGTCAGAATCTGTTGGAGAAACAATTAACTATAATGAAGGAAACATTTCGATCTCAAAAAAACTGTACGTCATGCTATCAAAATTGGATTCGAATCATCGTGAGGATTGTATAAATCAAGCTAGAGCGTCTTAATACAGAGATTACTACAGTAAGATTCAGTTCAATTTTGGCCCAGCAAACTATTTCCAAGAAAAAACTCAACAGAATTGATATCCTTAATTTTTCGTGCGAGAGGAAAAATTCTACGTCTAAATTTTATTCTAGAGAAGACGTTTTATGCATCATGAATGGTACGAATGGCTGGGATAAATTGTACAGCTATATCAAATCTGCTTTCAAATATAGACAAAGTATTACAATACAAAATTTTTAAATTAAGAATCATTTATCGTTTAAAATATTTCATTTCCGATTTACTTGCGTGAGAGCCTATCTCAAAACAACAAATTATTATTATTTCAACAAGCACTCAAACATTGTAATCAATTGGCTGCTGCATACACCAAACGTGGATCTGTTTATGTTAAACTTCAACCTACCGACACAGCTGTTTTACTGGATTGCTTGAAGACATTGCCAGACTAAATTATGAAGTAAATCCTTAAATTAAAACTAATTTATTCTTTATACAAAAGAAAATACTAATATTATACAAAACTGAGTTAATATAATTAATTTTGTAATTTTCTTTGATAATTTTTCTATTTTAATATTATTTCTTTTTTCTACAACTTGTTGTTTTTGATTTCTTATTTTGATTTTATTATTTTTTTGTTTGTGTGTTACTTGCGTTACCATTTTTCTTTTCTCTTTTAGGCAAATTTTCTTTTTTCTCTTGATTTTTTCTTTTTTTTTTCTTGATTTTTTCTTTTCTCTTCTGGTTTGTTTTCTATAATCCTAAGCCAAATAATGGGCGATAATTCAAATTTAAGAACAATGTTAAGGATTTTGAATAGTCAAAAAAATGGTCTTAGGGTCTGCCATATAAATGCGCAAAGCCTACTACCCAAGATTGATGAGTTTCGGGATTTATTTGAGGATTCAGGTCTGGAGATTATATGTGTATCTGAAACATGGTTTTCCACCAGCGTTAATGATCGGATGTGTTCACTAAGGGGATACAAAGTTTTTCGAGCTGATAGATCAGGTCGTTGTTCTGGTGTAGTAGTATTTGTTAAGGAAAACATTAAATGTAAATTGCACTGTAGTTCTCCCTCAGACAGTAAAATCGAGTATGTGTTCGTGGAATTAGTAGGTTCTGAAAGCAAACTTCTTGTTGGAGTAGTTTACAGACCTAGTAACAGCATTAGTTTTTCACCTCTTTTAAGCCTAGTAGAAGAAGTTTCACTAACATGTCCCGATATCATTATATGCGGAGACTTTAATAATAACCTCCTACTTGATACAAGTCTAACTGAAGGGTTGGGCATATTTGATCAGCATTCAGTAAATACTACGTTTCCTATCCATTTTTCGAGACATAGCTCAACGCTGCTTGACCTATTTTGGTTAAGCAATATTGAAAAGGTAACCCTTTATGATCAATTGTCCGCACCAGGTTTTTCTTTACATGATCTCATATTTCTTACATTCAACTTTAATATGTCTGTAGATACATATAAGTACATTCCAGTTCAGAGACATCAGGAATATAGATACTTATGCATTGGAAAATCAAACTAGGTTAATTAACTGGGAAGCAGTGTACTATATGCAGTCATCCAGTGATCAAGTACAATTTCTTAACGATAAAATTAATTTATTATATAACACTCATGTTCCTTTAAAAATAAGAAGTTTTGGTGTTCATGATCCTCCGTGGTTTATTGCTAAGATTCGTTTTCTTATACAGAAACGTGAGCCTACAAATTTTGGAAACGATTTCGACTACAAGAGCTAAGAGAAATTTACTGCTCTTTTCGGAATACAGTTGTGCTTGAAATTAGAACCGTTAAGTCTCAATTATATTCCAATCGCCTAAGTTCATCCTTGAACGGACGTTACTTGAAAAAAATAGGCATTGGTAAATTGAAGAGTAACGTGGATTCAAATATCGATGGTAACGCTTTAAATCTTAAATTTGTCTCGTTGCCTCCTCTGCCAACTGTATGTCACAATGAAAACTTAAGCGCACCAATAATTAACGAGCAAATTATAACCTCTGTGCCCAGTTTTAGTTTTATGGCAGTAAACAGTACAGATATAGTAGAAAGCCTTCTATCTATAAAATCAAATGCAATCGGCGTCGATGAAATCGTTTATTAAAATAATTCTGCCGATTATCTTACTCACATTTTTAATTTCATACTCACAAGTGAATTTCCCACGCAATGGAAACGTGCTAAAGTTCTTCCAATCCCAAAACATGGCAAAAAGGACGATTTTAGACCTATAGCTATCTTACCCTTCCTCTCAAAAGTTTTCGAGAATTATTGCAAAAACAAATGAATATGTTTTTAAGCGCTGCGAGTCTTTTAACACCAAGACAATATGGTTTCCATAAGAAACATAGTTGAAACATCGCTAATTAATGTAATTGTAGATCTTCGACTGTCGATGGATGAAAATAAAGTATCATTTTTAGTTTTGCTTCACTTTTCGAAGGCTTTTGATTGCGTAGATCATTCGATTTTGTGCAATAAGCTTCTCAATGAGTTTAACTTCTCATCCAGTGCTGTAAAATTAATAAGCTCTTACTTAAGTGGAAGAATGCAAGCGGTTAAAATCAATAATAACCTATCGAACTTTCTGTCTACAACAAAGGGCGTCCCACAAGGCTCAATCTTGGGTCCTCTTCTGTTCTCTCTATACATTAATGCTCTTCCCGCGGTTGTTAAGTACTGCCATCTTTCCATGTACGCTGACGATGTGCAACTACACATAAGCTATCAACTCGGTCTCATCGAACACTATGTATATTGCTTAAATGAAGATTTGGGTAGAATTTCCAATTGGTCTCATTCCAATGGCCATTTGTCAAACCCTTCTAAATCAAATTGTCTAGTTATCACAAGAAAACCATTAGATCTATCTTATTATCTTCCCGTATTACTAAACAACGTTCCGATTGAGTATGCTGAGACAGCAAAAATTCTGGGAATTGTTTTTAACCGTAGCCTGACATGGGATAGTCATATAAATTCAGTCGTTGGAAAAACTTTTGGTGCTTTACGCTCCTTACGAGCCTCCCAATCGTTTACCCTAACAAAAATTCGTATAATGCTTGTCAAAACGTTAATAATACCAATTTTAATATATGGCTGTGAAATATATTGTTCTTGCAGTTTTGAAAGTAAAAGAATGTTAAATGTAGCATTCAACAGCACAATTCGTTATATTTTCGGTCTACGCAGATATGATCGTATTTCAGCATTTGCATCCCAACTTTATAAAATGTCTTTAAATCACCTGATAGAATTTCGTACCCTATCTTTGTTCTCCGACATATTTTTGACACATGAACCGAAATATCTGTACGAAAGAATAAGAACTGTCTCCTCTGGTTGGTCCGGACTACTCATACATCCACGATACTCATCCCTAACATCGGAGCGTCAATTTTTCGTTAATAGTGTTAGCCTTTGGAATTGCCTCCCACGCGACATCAGAAGAATCGATGATTCAAGAGGGGTAAGAAAAGAGATAAAGAAATATTTGCCTTCTTAAAATGTTGTTTTTCCTAACACGCAGGAAACATACAAGCAATCTTTAATTTAAAGATTTACTTACATTTAATTATGTAATTACTTTGTATTTTTCATAAAAAATTGTAATTTTAGCTTTTCACTATCTTATAAGATATTATATCTTACTGTGTATAAGCAATGTCGTAAATAAATAAATTAAAATTTCAAATTAAATTTGATTCAACAGAGTAAAATCATAATTTTTCTTGCTTTTAACAATTTGTTCAATCAATTATTTCCATATTAATTTTTCATAAACTAGAAATCATGCTTTATTTAACTTTCATAATTTTTTTTTTGTCAATCTGGCCGACCGACGCACGGTTAAAAAAATCAGGCTCATACAAGACTTGTACTAATATTTATTATGTAAATTCAATAATAAAGTCAAAAAAAAAAACGGTCGACACTCCGACGAACAAAATCAATCTTGTTTTTGTTTTCTTCGTGGTTGGTCATGACTGAATTTGTCAAAGTCAAACGTCATTCGCAACGAATAAGAAAGGCCATGTGAAAGAAATGTCAAAATGGACGAATATTCGCTCATTCGTCGGTCTTTGGTCGCTCTCATGTAAATAGTCCTTCAATGATAAATTAGACTAATTCGAAAAAATCGTGACTACGAAATAACAATAAAAACAACGTGCTGTTGTTAATAATAAGCCTTGTGTATGCGTTATAAATAAGTGGACTGTATTTAACTAGGATTTTCGCTGAAAATATATAAAGATTTAGAAATATTCCGATCGAAATAAAAAGCGCGTGTTTCGACATTGATCGTTTACAAAGAAGTGTTAAGTTTTATTTAATTTAAGAAGGACAGAGACAAACAGATAGTTACAATAATCCTTGTAGTTTTGTTTAGTTGCTTGTTATGATGTTCTTGTTTATGTTGTCAACGCAATTAGGCGGTAGCGCAAATATCCTCCCGCCGCGCCGTTGAAGGCTACCTTCAACCAATTAGTAGAGGGCATCGTTTGCAAATTGGACGCTTAAATTCACCCTTAGATGTAACGACGGACGCAACTCGTACTAGTCCATCTTGTCCTGGATAGGTTTTGACGATTCTTCCGGTAAGCCATCGGCATATCGGTTGATTTTCATCCTTTACCATGACTATATCGTCTATTTTTATATATTTTTATTTTTGTATATTTTAGACTTTTCTATCCATTTTGGGCGCTTGCGTAGTTGATTGATGTTATTGTTATCTTGAGACCACTTTTTCCAAAAACCATGAACAAGAGATTGCAGGTAATGCCAACTATTAGATAGAGATTTTGCAGTTTAGATCGGTTGAGTCAGGCACAGTCGTCAAAGATCTCGAAATCAGAAAATGTGCTGGTGTCAAAGGGTCAACGTCACCTTCAAAACGAGCACACAATGGCCTGGAATTTGCCTAGCCTCGATTTGGCACAATATGGTTGAAAATTCTTCGTAGGTCACTGAGCTCGCCTGTGATGTCAGTTTGAAAACTGGTCAAATTGAGAAGATTCGCCCATTCGCGAAGAGTTTGGTTGGAGCCTGTGAAATTTGTGCCGATGTCACTAAAACTGGTATGGCACTTACCACGCCTGGCAACAAATCTTCGCAATGCCGCTATAAATGCCGCTGATGAAAGCTCGGTGACTTCCTCCAAATGTATGGCCTTCGTTGGCATGCAGACAAATAAGGCAACGTATACTTTGTATTGCATGGCACCACGTCCTCTCCATGACCTGGTCGTAAATGGACCAGCGTAATCAACGCCGGTATTACCGAAAGTCACGCTTGGCTCCAATCTTTTTAAGGGCAAATTACCCATCTTCTGCTGATTGGGTATTCCTCGTTGTTGCACATATGTCGGGCGTTTATAAACTACTCAAAACAAAATAGGGCCCACCCATGATTTATTTAGTATTTTGTCTCAAAAATACTTAATTAATGAAATTTACCAAAAAAAAAGCATTTCATTCTAGGGTTGGCATGTGTAGGCTTCTTTATCGATGACGTGAACAAAAATTTTACCGTTGCATGCAAGAAAGTAGACTGAAAAACTCAGTAGCCTCAAAAAAAATAATCAATGAAAAAATTATTGCACTTGTTTTCAATCCGATTCTACCGTTGTTGCTAAGTGTAACTTAAATGCAATAAGAGTCGTAAATATGCTGGAGCAAGGAGATTCTCAAAAGGCTGTTGCAAATCACATCGGTGTGTCGAGGCGAGCTATCCGAAACGTGTGGGAACGCTTCCAGGAGACCGAGAGTATGGCAAGAAGACCTGGATCAGGAAGAATCAGAGCCACAACTTAGCAAGAAGACGGGTACATTCGAATAACTGCAAGTTAAGAGTGTAAAGTAATTCCCCTTGCTTTACAAAACCAATTGCTGCAGTCAACTGGCACTCAAGTCAGTGATCAAACCATTCGAAATCGACTCCACGAATATGGTCAACGTTCCAGAGTGAGTGCTATTCGGCCAGAACTTACAGCCGCCCATCGGGCTGCACGGTTAAGGTACGCTGGTGATCGTACAAATTGGACCATAGACAACTGGAGGTCTGTACTCTTAACAGACGAATGCAAGATTAAGTTTTTAAGTGATAATAAACGAGTACGCATGTGAAGAAGACAAGGTGAACGTTGTATCGATCCATGCATTCACGGAAGTGACCGATTTGGGGGACCCAGTGTAATGTTTTGGGCAGGAATAAGTTTGTTTAGCAGAACAGAGCTGGTAACCCTGGATAAGGCCACCGTTATCTCTGCCAGTTATATTGTGAAGGCAATACGACCTGTTGTGATCCCATTACCACAAAGAGTTGGCGATGGTTCTGTTCTAATGCCAGACAATGCACGCCCCCATACGGCCCGTACTACACAAGCAGCTCTCTCTAACGCCAATATTTAACTTTTGCGATGGCCACCAAGAGTCCAGATTTAAATCCCATCGAGAATTTATGGGACCAATTAAAAAGAAGCCTCCAAAAAAACCACAGCCATGTCAACAGTAAGCAGGAGCTGATAAACGCATTAAAAGTCTGTTGGGAGCGTACACCGGAACAAAATGAAACGCATCTGATCGAAAGCGTACCAGATAGGCTAATAGAGTGCATAAGGAGTAGAGGTGGACCTACTCGCTACTAACAAAAACAACTGCACAACAAATCTTCAAAAAAAAGCAGTGATATGCATAGTTGTAACAGTCATCCTTAAACTAACCAACATCAACAACATATATAATATAAAAACATTTAAACATGCATACATTTAAAATTATTTAATTGAATTCTTTAATTATTTTTTTTGTTTATATTCATTAATTTTAACAAACACCTTTTGACAAACAATGTAAAAAGTGCTAACAAAAAAAAACAGAAACACAAAAACAACACATTTTATAAAATATAACCACATTGAAATGTGCTGCCGCCTTCTACAGTATAAAAGGCCGCAGCAAATCAGTAGAAGTTACATTCTGTCTAATAAAGCTTAATGGTCAACACACAACTTTTCGTTGGAGTAACTATTGCGTTTTTATTTTGATCGAATTGGGTATTTTTTCGTTTTCGCTAAATCATCGTTGCTGCATAAGTAGACAGGCTGAACAATTCTTTGGTCGCCTGGCTCTTCACCTCCATAATCTCCGTCACATAAGACTGTAGACAGGCTAAACGTCCCTGACGGTTGCCTGGCTCTGTTATCGTCGCCAGTACAAAACAGGTTTTTTCCACCGTCACGCACATCCACTGCATTCACACACATTAACGCATTTACGCATTTGCACCCACACACCCACAAGCATAACACCCACGCTTCATAGTTAATTTTTTTTTTAATTTTCTGAATTTTTCCCATAATTTTTTTTTTTTGTGTAATAGTAATAAAAAAAATGTTTCCATATTGATTATGTGTACTCACTTTCTGAATACAAAGCTTAATCATAATAACCAAAAAAAAAATATAATCACTTATGTTTTTCAAATTAAGGCCAAAAAACTAAGTGGGCCCTATTTTGTTTTGAGTAGTGTATATGCATCGTTTTATTAAATGATGAACGCCGAGAACGAAATAATTAAGATGCAGAAGATACGTCATCTGTCGTATTCCGGCATTCATATTCCTTATATGACAGTCGCTGACAATGAGCTTCGTAAAATGATCATCCTTGTGGAGAATGATTGGATGCTTCTGATCGAACGGTATTGAAGCGTTTTCAATTCGCCCTCCTACGCGGAGTACTCCGTATTCGTCGATAAAGGGATCCATAAATCGACATTTACTCATTTTTGAGACCGCATCACCGTTTTTTAAATAATTTATCTCCTCGAGAAAGTACTGGCCTTGCGAAATCCGAACGAGAGCGGTTTTAGCCAAAAGTAAATTTTGTGGTGAGAGAAAATAAGTTCGCGATGGATTTTGTATTTGTCGTCTTCGAAATAAGAGAATGTACCGCGTTTTAGTTAAACAGACAATTTCGCATTCGTTTGCACTTTCACTATATTCTTGCAAGGTGGAAAACGTAATCACCTTATCACGTAAAAACTGCGGTCCGTTCCACCATAAGTTCAAATTAGGCAAGCAATGTGGCATCATACCGCGGGTGGCACAATCGGCGGGATTTTCTGCCGTTCGTACTTGATGCCATATGGACACAGGAAATTTACTGACGATTTGAGAAATTCTGTTATCAACAAATATGTTTCGCGGTCGGGGGTATCCGCGGATCCAATGAATAACGGTTGTTGAATCCGTATAGGCAAAGCACTCGGTGTCGTGAATCATAAGGGCATCTTTCACTTTGCTAAGTAGTTTCGTTAGTGTAAGTGTAGGTTTCCATGGCACGATTCTCGTTTTCGCGCAAATGAGCGCAGTTCGAATACCGTCAGGTCCTAACACCCTGGAATATACTGCAGCAGAATATGCTGACTCTGACGCGTTAGCAAAGCCGTGCAATTCCATAACCTTCCCCTCGCTCGAATGCAGCCAACGCGGAATTTCAACGACACGCAAGGAATTCAGATCCGATCTGAATTCTGACGATTCGTTGTAAAGGTCCATAGGGATAAACTCCGCCGTTTTAAGGCTGCGTCTCGGGAATTACCAAATTCGATAGGTGTTTTTGAAAACGGCAAATTAACTACGAATCTACCATCTGAATTGATAAAATGTGTAGAAACAAAATGATTTTCAATGGTTTCATTTACCTCGTACTCGGTAGAATTACCATCAACTAAATATTCGTGTTGGAAGAATTTTCGTAGAAGCGTATCGGTATCGACCATGGAGTGAAAAACTCCTAAACTATGTTCGTGGGCCAAAGAAACGTTTCCGGCAATCACCCAACCGAAGATGGTATTTTGCGCGACTGGTGACCCTAAGGGATGCGTAATTCTTCCCTCCACGATAATGTCAAAAAATATATCGACGCCCAATAAAATATCGATTTTTTGTGGGCGGTTACACGTAGGATCTGATATCGTCAGATTATTAAAGTACGATTAATTAACACTTGGTATTTCTACACTCGGTAAATCGTTTGTAAGGGACGAAAGAACAAATGCTTGCATCGACAAGATGCGACGAGATCTTGAGCTTCACTTTTCCTCGAGTACCGTGAACACTTTCGCACTGCCCTAGTCCGAGAATAGGAATTTTAGCATGAATACGTTTGCTTGCGAACCCGAGTCAAGTAGAGCTCTACACATTTGCAATTCGTTGCGCTCATCCTTGACCATTAACATGGCCGTTGGTAGCACCGTAAAGCATTCGTGATATAAATGTTGCATCGTATTAACTACAAGACCGTTCGCGGAACCTGATGGTTGTTGCTGCGGCCGAGAATTACCATTCGAGGTAGCTTGCGAAATCTTATTTGAATTAGATTGAGAGTGGGATTCGTAATGAAGCATCGTATTGTGCTTTAATCTACACGTCTTGCACTAGTTTATATTGTGCTTTGTGCGAATACAGTTCGGACAGATATTGTTAGATTTGACGAATTCAAAACGAGCCGGTACGGCCAAATCACGAAATTGTTGACACATATACAAGAAATGCTTCTATTTACATTTTGGGCAGGAAGGAACAGCAGCGTTCATAACCCTTTTTCCCGTATCTTTCGAAACTGATTTGTAAGCATTTGATTGACCGACATTAGATAAATTTAGGCTAATTCGTTGATACGTTAACTTAAAAACCGATTAAAATCTGACAATGTCGAATCTGTTTTATTTCTGATGAAACGAATCCATAGCATTCGATTCCCGGAATCTAATTTTTGGGATAAGAAATACACCATTAGCACATCCCACGCATCAACCGGTAGTTTTAATGCTCGCAACGCGTTTATGTTTTCATTGATGACTGTAAATAAGCGTTTTATTTCACTGAGTGAACCCGTTTTAAGAGATGGTTGATCAAAAATATTATCCAAATGGGCAACCATGATAAACTGCGGTTTGTCATAGCAATCCTTCACTAAATTCCACGCCATGTCTGGCGATATTCAAATTTCAAATGCACTCGCATTACATTTATATCAACCTCATGCACTACATATAATTTTCTAATATACTCGTACATACATACATAGTTATCAATGCCAATGACTTGACGCTTCAGGTTATACTTTTACGTTGGATACATGTATCTACTTGATAAGGTTCATTGTACTATACTCTGTGTAGTACGTATGCATTTAGATACATTCGTGCATTGTAAAGGGGGCATGCATATTGGCTATGAATTTGATGACATAGCAAGTATGCTGCCTGATTCCATTGTTTGACATTTCGTTTCTCACAAATGTATTGAAGTAATAAAATATGATTCTGTAAGCTTAACTTTAGTTTAAACACCGTAAGCTTAATTTTACTTTAAACACTTTGACTTTTGAATCTAAAAAAACATTTCTTTCTTCAGAGCGAATAAAAATCACGTCCACTTCGTTCGACAGTCTTACATTTATTCTCGTTACAATACAATATATTTCTCCTACCTAACCGGCAGTCTGTTTGTACATAAAGATCTCTCACTCATTTACATTCTCTCTTTTGATACATAGCATTTTTTCTTATTCTTTTGGAAGTATTGCCACAATTCCTAAGTTTAAGTTATTATATGTAAAGGCTTATGTTCTTAGTGCGTAAGAAAATATTTTTGTATATATAGCCCAAATTTATTAAAATGATTTCACTTCTATTTTGGAAGCACAATGCACAACCGAACCAACTTGTTTCTATTCAGCAACTCGCTCTAACTATTAGTAAGGTTTCGTTCCAATATTTGGTGCCCTGTAAACGCAGTATTGCTTTAGGGTTAACGTTCAAGGCCTTGCCTGACGAACCAAGGAAGAAGCGTTAGCCTTGCCAATCCAAACTTTAAGCTCAAGACGATCTGATGACTATACAAGAAGACTTAGTGGCCGCTGCTGAACACTTAGCCAAAGCACAGGCGCTGCTGAGACGGGGATCTAAAGACGACTCACTAGAAAAGTTACTGAAGTGCGATCTAAAGGCTGGACTAAGGCCAATTTCGATAGAACAATATCGAAAGCGGACTATACAGGTTGGCAAATTTACCAAACTTAGAGAAGGGAATAAGAACTAAATTCCTACTACAACAAATAAGGGAAGAAGACAAACAAAAGAAGAAGAAGCGAAATTCCACGAGCTTTTTAATAAAATAACCGCCCAACCAAAGACGACAAACCAAATAAGTAATGGGAGGAAAAACCTCCAAAGAGGAGGTCATTGTTAATGCCTCAAATAATAACAGTAATATTAATACATTAACATCCAATTTAGTAGTCATGGACATTTTAATCATAATCTTAGTAATTTTTATAATAAACATTTTGAAATTTTATTTTAAACGAAATGTACAAAAAATTGTTGGTAATGAAGTTAAAAGTATACTGTTTTATAAATATATACATATGTATATACATATATATATCATAAATTGTATTTAGAAAACAAGAAACAGTATATACATACATACATATACAGGGTGAGTCATAAGCAATGCGACAAAATGCTAGGGCGTGTAGGTTGCGTTGAGACAAGAAAAAAATCGTATGGGAGGGGGGGTCTATTCCCCTCCGTTTAGCCGGGAGGGGCAATTTTCGAAAAAACTGACTTAAAATGGAAAAAAAATTATTTAAAATCAACGGCTTCATTCACAATGCTATGCGATACGTTTTTGAAAAGCCAATAACTTTTTCTTTCATTCTGTGTTTAAATAAATCTATTCTAAGAAATAGTTATTGAAATATTAATTTTCAAAGTCAAAATTTTGAAAAAAAAAATTTCAAATTCATTTTTTTAAAAATTTTACGTAATTAAGTGCTAATTTTAATTTCAAAATTCAATGCTGTTATTAATTTTAAGTCTAAATAAGAAAACCGGATGCAAAAATTTTATGTCGTTCTCAAGAATTTAAAAAAAAACCAAAACCACCTTTTTCTAAGAAAAACATTTATTTTTATTGTAACGAAGCAATTTAAGAAGCATTAATCTTAGTTTTTTTAGTTTTTTTTATTCCTTTTATTTTTACTATGTTTTTTATTGGAAGTACTTATAAAAAATTCTCGATATGATCTCCATTGTTTAGAAGGCATAGATTATATCTCCTTGTAATGGCTTCACATAAGTTTATGCTTCACAAATTTTCCTGCAATTTGACTCCAGCGACTTCAATTCGTTCCTTCAGTTGTTCCAATGATACTATTTCCACTTCGTAAACATAATTCTTCATAAATCCCCATGCATAGAAATCTAGGGGAGTTAAATCTGGTGACCTAGGCGGCCATTCCGTGGGCCCCTTCTTCCGATCCAACGGTCACTAAAATGATCATCCAGCCAGTTTCTCACCTGTAAGCTGTAGTGTGCTGGAGCACCATCTTGTTGGTAGATTAAAGTATCTGCTATAACAAATGGAACGCTGAACGCTGAACGTAGGAATTGCAGGTATGATTCTCCATTAATAATGGAATTCAAAAACCGGGGCCCGATCACAGTGTGTCCAACAATACCAAGCCAAACATTACAACTAAAGCGGTGTTGTGATTTGTTTTGTTTTTTTTTTGTGTGGATTGGCGCTACTCCAATAATGTAAATTGTGGAAGTTAGTAACACCATCCCTAGTAAACTGTGCTTCATTCCTCCAGAATATTCTTCTAAAATAGTTTTGTTCGGTTTCATTTCTAAGTAGTAATGTTCTACAAAATTCGGTTCTCAATAACTTGTCGTTTGAGGTGAGTTCCTGAACAGGCGTAAAGTGGTACGGGTGTAAATTTTCCGCCCGAAGTACTCGACATGCTCTAGATTGGGACACTCCAAGCATAGTGGATATCCTTCTTGTACTGACGGAGGGATTATTTCGGACTAAATCCAAAATTCTTTCATCTAAGATTCTTGACTCATCAGAAACTGGCCTTTCGCTTCTTCGATGCTCCAGCACTCCATGATCTCTTAGACGTCGGTGATTCTTGGAAACGTGCTATGATGGGAACACCTCCTATCGGGATATCTTTCAGCGTACAGTCTTTCGGCTTCACGACTTCGACCATTAGCTAAACCGTAGCAGAAATGCATGTCCGCTAATTCTTCTCGGGTGTATGAGCTTGACATCGTTACGTGTTAATGAGTTAATATTCAAATTGGAAGCAAAACTGCCATGCCTTTTATTTATCTTGCGTTGCAATTTTCTTTTTTTTTTCATTAAAAAAAATGCGGTTTTATTGTCCCTATTGTCCCCATAACAGGTAGAACCCATGGGCTGCGGGCAGGCCAAGGCAAAAATATTGACAGGTCAGTTTTCAGAAGTTATCAATGAAAATAATATTAATCCAGAGTTATTCCAATACTATTTAATTTTATTACGTTTTCATAAAACTCCAGTTCAAAAAAAGTAAAAAAAAAAAAAGATTAATGCTTCATAAATTGCTTCGTTAAAATAAAAATAAATGTTTTTCTTAGAAAAAGGTGGTTTTGGTTTTTTTTAATTTCTTGAGAACGACATAAAATTTTTGCATCCGGTTTTCTTATTTAGACTTAAAATTAATAACAGCATTGAATTTTTAAATTAAAATTAGCACTTAATTACGTAAAATTTTGAAAAAAATGAATTTGAAATTTTTTTTTCAATTTTTTTTTTCAAAATTTTGACTTTGAAAATTAATATTTCAAAAACTATTTCTTAGAATAGATTTATTTAAACACAGAATGAAAGAAAAAGTTATTGGCTTTTCAAAAACGTATCGCACAGCATTGTGAATGAAGCCGTTGATTTTAAATAATTTTTTTCCCATTTTAAGTCAGTTTTTTCGAAAATTGCCCCTCCCGGCTAAACGGATGGGAATAGACCCCCCTCCCGATTTTTTTCTTGTCTCAACGCAACCTACACGCCCTAGCATTTTGTCGCATTGCTCATGAGTCATGACTCACCCTGTATACAAAAAAAATAGTAATAAAGTATATAAAATTTTATTTTTTTATTAAATAAAAAAAATGTTTATCTGAAGTAAATATGTTAACAATAACAAAACCTTGAAGTATATAATTGAAAATTTCAACAAAGCCCCAAACGGAAGTTATTTAGCTAGTTACATACTTAAAAAAAAAACTGAAATCCAAAAATTTTAAGAACATTTCAATGAGAAATACGAAAAATCTGCTAAAAATTCCAATCAGCAGGCATTGAGGAAAATTATAGATAGTTTGTTAGAAAGATTAAAAGAAATATTAAACAGTTAAACAAAAGTATGAGAGGAAAAAGAAATTGAAGAAGATTTGAAAGAAATTAACAAAGACCTAGAAACATTAAACTGCGAAATTTGACAACAACAGTAAAACAGCCCAAAACATTTAAAGAACTTAAAGAAACCTTTTGTCAACTTTTGAGAAGTAAAAAGAATACACTACAAATTATTTCAGAGCTATCTACAATACAGCAAAACTCAAGTACAACAGCAGATTTCGCAACCAAAGTTGAAAAACTCGTTGCAGAACTTAATTCACTACAATTATTAGAACAGGGAGATGAAAGTAGGGAAATAATATGCAAAATAAATGATCAATTAAGAGTGGTTTACAACAAACAACAAAATCGAGAGTTTTTTCATCAAGACCAAAAACAATCAATGAAGCAATAAATTAAGCTGCAGAGATATATTTATCAAATAATTTTGCACATGTTAACCATTTCAGGACAAATAGGTAATATCAAAAAAATAACACCAGAAACAATTACAATAGAAATATCAATAACAGTAGCAGTAACAATAACAACAATATGGGATATTATAACAACAACAGATATAACAATAACAACAGATTCAAAAATAATAGATATAATAACACAAACTATAATACACAAAACCAAAGAAGAATAAACTATGTTCTTCTACCAGAGCGTCAAACTTGCCGAGTTGTAGAAGCTGAGTAAGGTCAATGATTCTCGAGTATATATCTTTAGATGAGTCCTGAAACCAAAGGACGCTCCTCTTCCCAGTACCCCTCCTCTGATCCTTCCCCTCCCTCGACGGCTAACACTGTCGAAAACCTAACCCCTATCCCCCATCCCCCTACCTGATCGGGTCGTAAAGTTCGGTTAATTAGCTGTCTTCTCCCCGATCTCGTCGGTATGGCTAATTGCTGCCGGACGATTTCCTCTCTTCTTTCCTTCCCCCGACAGTATGGTGTTAACGCTGTCCGTCGTTTCCTGCCTCACCTTTCCTTCCTCTCCCTAACCCCCATATTGAATGACACGAAACACGGTCTAATTGTTCCTTATATTCAAATTTAATAAAATAAAAAATTACAAATAGGTGAGCTATTTCTATGGCCACCACTTTATATATATATTATGTTTGTACAAGATGTTGATTATAGAATACTAGGTGGTTGCAAGGCGCCTAGGCGCCCGTGGATATCAATAACTTACATATATCAGTTATCACTATCCACGGGCACCTTAGGCGGATCACTTCAATTAAGCAAAACGAAATATTTATTAAAAAAATTAATTTTCTTTTTTTCTTTGCATTTAAACAATAATTGCAAAAATATTGTTTCTTGTATACCTACTTATAAATATATCTATAAAAGTATATATAAAACTATAATAATTCATATAATGTATAAAAACGCATCGTTGACTTATTAAATCACTGATTACATGATGAAATGATTGATTCATAAAATGATTGAATGATTCACTCAATATTTTTTTTGGCAATCTTTTTGACACAAACTTATTTTTGACAATTTTTTTCTTTATGGAAGAAATTTTTCTTTATAATTTATTTTTGACAATTTTTATTTTAGTAATTTTTTTTTTCTTTAAATTTTAAACATTTTTGTTCTTGCGAAAAAAGTGGTTTCCGCAATTCGGTCTGTCTGCCTGTCTGTCAACCTACAGCTTTAACTACAGGAGGATTTTCTTCAATTTTGGACTTAAGGCTTTAAGGAGATGCTTAGCGAAAATTTAGCAATGCAAATAACAAATTTTGTGCTTTTTCATATTTTTCACGGATGACGTTATTGCGACTGAATGACTCGGTTCAATTTCCACTTCGTTGTACCGACAAAATTCTTTTTGACAATTTTTTTTCAGACATAACTTTTTTTGACAATTTTTTTTTTATGACCAAAACTTTTTCTGAGCAATTACTTTTTTTTTTGAATATAATTTTTTTCACACTTTAAATTTTGCCCGTAATTCTCTTAAAACAATTTTTTCGGACAAAAATTATTGACAAATATTTTTTGACGATTTTTTTTTGGCATTTTGCATTTTGACAATAATGTTTTTTTTTGATAACTTTTTTTGAAGATTTTTTACACACAATTTTTTTTGTTCAAAATGTATTTTTTACCAAATTTTATGGTTGAAAAAAAAAACTTGGTCAGAAAAAATATACCAGGTATATTGTAAAAAAAAGTTTTTTTTTTGAAAAAAATATTCGTCTTCAAAAGGTTGGAAAAAATAAAAAAAAACTGTCAGAAAAAAATTGGTCAGAACAAAAATTTGGTCAGAAAAAAAATGTTTAAAAATATTTGGTCAAACAAAGTTTAAATGTGAAAAAAAGTTTCGTCCTCAAAACAAAAAAAATATGGTTGAAAAAAAAATTTGTTAAAAAAATATATTGCGGAAAAAAATTTTGACGAAAAAATTTTCAGAAAAAAATGGTTCAAAAAAAATTGGACAATTGATTCCCCTCATAGGGTCGTTTTTATTTAAATCTCTCGATTAATTTAAAATTTCCGATTTATAAAATCTCGAATCGAATTGATTTCAAATAAATCGCGTTTTCATAGGTACATATAGTTCAGACAGTATAGTACACGGACTTTGAGGAACTACCTATGCATGTATATAGAATTAAATAAAAAGAAACGATTGAAAGTTCGAAGGTCTTTCTTTGACAAAGATTATTGCTTCTTTGTCAAGCAGTTTTTTTCTTGACCGGTTGCTAACCGGCATTGGAAATTCTGAAAAGCTTAGACATTTCTGTATTTTCAGGAGCATTGACCTTATCAACCAAACTTTTACTATCGAGTCAAAGCTTTCAAAATTCCCACAGGCCTAACTTTCTCTTACAATTTGAACATTTAGAAAATCTGCAGAAGTTTACTCTAACGAGCAACTTCGCACCTACTTCCCGACCTATGTCGAAAGGAAGGATCTGCTACAATTATTAACATCGAACTTTCAATCTGAACCCCCCCCCCCCCCCCACTTCCACCGAGTATTTTTGACCGATCAGTTTTTCTGTTTTCCTTTTCTATTTGGAAGTCGGAAAGTGCAAAGCAAATTAAAAAACGAACATGTCTGTTTACGCCGGCGTCGTCGTTTGTTGGGCATCACATCGTCGCGGTGATGAATTAATTAATTATAAATAATTAATACTTTAAATTAATATATCGGTAACACTATTTTTTTTTTTTTATAATATGCGCGAGTTAAGTTCTTATACTTTTGTCGATTCTCGATCAATCTGCAATCAAGGTTCTTCAATAAAAATGAAACACTTTGCTTTTTGCTGGTCAATCAATGAATCATCTTTTTTATTGATTTCACTTAATAACTACTTTATACAAAATCAGCAATTTGATGGGAAAGGAAATGAAATGTTATTTGATTCGTTTCCGTTCCCATTGTAACATTTATTTAAAATCGGCTGGTTTTTGGTATTACACAAGGTGTGACGATGTTAATGTCACTCTTAGTTTTTAAATTGGTGGTGTCATTGACCACATTCATAACACCTTCACCGCCAGACTTTGAATTCTCCTGAATTCTTTTATTTACATCTATATTTACAATTTTTACATTTGCATTATTTCTTTTGAACCATAAGATTAAAATGATTAGAAATATTCCAGCAATTAATATAATGGTTACGTTCAAAGCATAAGATACATTTTTATGGAATTTCAATTCTTTGATTTCCTTAATGTTTTCAAAATGTTTTATCATAATATTTTCAAAGTTTACAGCTTTCGGTATTGTTTTATTTACATTATTACTAGGATAAAAATACTTAGATTGAATTTTAATTACTTGATTGTTAAATTGTTCTTGACAAATTTCAATACTGCAGTTATAAAAATTTATTAAATTATTTTTGCTTAATATTATAGTTCGATCATCACAATTTTGAAATAGTTTTTCTTGAACTGCTTTCAAAATTACTACTGTATCGTCATCGATATTTTTAACAACTGTTTTATTATTAAACTTAAGTCTACATTCATTTTTCCAAATGCAGTTCTTACTTACTTTTAATTCTTTTAACAGTTTATTTTCTTGGAATTCAAAGTTCTTGCTATTAATTGTTACAAAATATGTTTCTTTTTCATCAATCTCAAAGAATTCCGAGTTTGGTAGAGGAAAAATTAGCTTAAGATCTACTTTAATATAATTCTTAGGAATTTTAATTGCTATAACTAATGATTGGTTAGCATATTTTAATATACCAATCTTTACTAATTTTAAGATATAAAAATCAATATTGTACATTTTAATTTCCTCTGACGTTAAAATACTTGGATGAAAGACATTATTTTTAGCGGAAGCTATACTATCCTGTATTTGATCTACTTTACTCTCTAAATATCTCAACTTAAGTATTTGATCTAAGTACAGTGATTGTTTTCTCATATCGTTATTTTGTTCCGAAATTGAATTAAGAAATTCAGTTGTCTTATTTCTATCTTGTTCTACTGCTTTTCTGAGAATATTGAAAGTATCATCGAAATGCGTATTAATTGAAATTTGTTTGTTCGAATTGAAAATTTCGTTGTGATTATTTTCTTCGTTAATTTTCAAGTGTTCTAATATTTCTTGCCTATCATTGTAATCCATAGTACCAAAAAGCCATTTGTTTAGAGTACCCACTAAATTTATTAGACCTCTTTTATGTCTATTTTCTTTTGGAATTATTGACCTGATTTTGGCTCTGATATCGTATATAACTGTTTTTAACAATTCTTTGTTATTTATCTCAAAATTCTTTATATTAGTCTCAATCTGGGAAAGTAGATTGTCCATGTCGTTTACATTTATTAAGTGGAGGATGGTTGTGGTCTGGTTGACGATTTCAACTTCTTTGACCCTGATGGTAGTGTATCCTATCTCTTCATGAATTGGAGTTACCTGTAGTAGCCCCTGTACTGCTGGTATTACTATTAACAAGATTATCACGTTAATCAAAATCTGTAATTTTGAGAGGTCTTTTAATATTTGAAACATGTACATTCTTTAAAGGGTTTAATCTATAATAAGGCTCATCTTTATGTCTGAGTCTCTTATAATTCCTTATATGTCCCATATCTCTATTTTCATTGTAATTTTCCCTACTTAAATTCCTTTTGTTAATTATATTTTCCTTAGTCTTTTCTATTCTTGCTCTTAAATTTTGACTATCTTTTTCATCTTTTGCTTGTCTAGGTGAGCATTTTACTGTGGAGTGATACCGATCGTTATAGTTTCCTATAGCCATCTGAATCTTCATTTCAATTGAGAGCTCACTTCCCTCTATTCCCGTTATTATTTCTAATAAAGTTGAGTGAAGCCGCTCTATGTCTGCATTACCTGTATGGTTATTTGGTTTTGTAAGATGAACTTCAACGCCCTCGGCATTTAAGAATTCAATTAATTGTTCTGCTCTAAATTCATTGTTCATTATAATTTTTTTTGGCTTACCAAATTTAGCAAACTGCTCAATTATTAATGTCTTTTTCGCTCTCCAGCTACGGTCAGTAATCTGATAAGCTGCTGCAAATTTAGTTAGTTTGTCTATTGTAGTTACAAAAGCATGTTTTTTAAAATGAAATATGTCGAGATGAATAACTTCATTTTTTTCTAAGGGGGTTTCTGTGATTTTAAATTTTGCTTTAATCGGTTTCCTATCATATTTTATTTCTCTACATTTACTACAATTACCTATTATAAGATGAATATGATCTCTCAACTTAGGGAAATATATTTTATCTTTAAGGCTATGATAACATTCATTCGTTCCACTATGCATTGACTCTTTAGTATGGTAAAGTGACAATTGCTTGTGTAGTTCAGCCTCTGTCTTTATTTCTTGAGCTTTTTTTGAACATCGTATGAATTTTATATTATTGTCTGATGAAAACATTGATATCAGTATACGCTGTATCTTATTGTAATCTGAGTCATTTACTTCAGAGTAAATTCCAATTTGCCCTCTCTTTATATATCTTCTTAACATATCCTTTATAAAATTCTCGCTTTCTAACGGGTTTAATTCTATAACTGTTCTTTTATGAAGTGTTTGAACCTCACGTTCTGGACTGTATGTTAGTAAAATCTGTGTTCTATATTTATTTACAATATCTTCTTTTATACTAATGTGATCCAATCTTTGTTCATCAACTGAATGTTGAGTTTCACCATCGGATATTTCTAAATTTGACTCTTTATCATTATTTTCATTTATCTTTTGAGAATTTTCTAATCTACTTAGGTAATCTGCAACCTTGTTCTCACTACCTTGCAAATACTCAATCTCATAGTTAAATTCTTGAAGTTTTAGTATCCACCTTTGGTGTCGTTGGGAAAACTCTTTCCTCTTATATTTGCTATTCAAATATTTGATCGGTGCATGGTCTGTCACAATCTTAAATTTCTTTCCATACAGATAAGGTCTAAAGTAGCTGACTGAATAAACAATCGCTAAAAATTCTTTATCTGTGGTGCTATAGTTTTGTTCGTGTTTATTGAGTGTTCTTGAAATAAAACACACTGGATGACCTTGCTGTGATAGCACTGCTCCGATTGCATAATCACTGGCATCTGTTGTTACAACAAATGGTTGGTCATAATCTGGATATCTTAAAATTGGATGTGACAAAATCAAACTTTTCAAATTTTCAAAAGCTGATATATACTGCGGATCATTTGCATTAATTTTGGCACCTTTTTTTAAATATTTTATCATAGGATACGCAATTTTCGAATAATCCTTGATAAACTTCCTATAAAATCCTGTTGTTCCTAAAAATCCTTTTAACTGCTTTTCAGTTTTCGGTATATCAATTTCTTGAATAACTTTTATCTTATCTGGGTTTGGAAACATTTCGTTTTTAGTTAAAACATGACCCAGAAATTCTGTTTCTTTCTTGAGGAAACTACACTTATCTGCTTGGATTTTTAAGTTATGTCTTTGTAACCTAGTAAAAATCTTTCTTAGCGATAATATATGTTTTTCTAAGGAAGTTGAAAAAATTAGAATATCATCGATATAAACCACACAAATGGTATTGATATATTCGCGGAGAATTTCATTCAACATCCTTTGAAATGTGGCTGAAGCATTCTTCAAGCCAAAAGGCATCCTTACAAATTCGTAAAGGCCACCAGGAGTAACAAATGCTGTTTTTTCTATATCTTTTTCAGCTACCATAATCTGGTGATATCCTTTTGCTAGATCTATAGTGCTAAAATATTGTGATTTTCCTAGTTTATCAAGTATACTATCAATATTTGGTGTCGGGTACTTATCATCTATAGTAAACTGATTTAACCTTCTATAATCGACAACAATTCTAAACTTCTGGATACCTGACTGATCTTTCTTCTTGGGTACTACTATAATCGGTGAGCTGTACCTACTTTTGCTTTTTCTTATAATCCCATTCTTTTCCATTTCGTCCATTTGCTTTCGCACTTCTATCTCATGTATTTTTGGATAACGATATAGCTTTGAATTAATCTGTTCGTCTGTCGTTGTTTTTATTTCATGAACAATAGTATCGGTATTTGTTAAAATATCTCCTTCTCGAAACAAAAGACTTTTAAATTCTCTAATTAGAGGTTCTATTCCCCTTCTTTCCATTTCATTTAAATGATCTAATGGTATATTTTGCACTTCGCTTACTTCAAGTACATTAACTTCTTCTAAAGTCTTTGTCAAGAATGGAAGGCTCACTCCATTAATCATGATCACTTCTTCTTTTTCTATGTTAATTTCCTTTACATTTTTGTTTATCCAATCCATACCTAAAATAAAATTAAACGACTTATCTATTCCTATAGCAATCCATTTCATTCTTGCATTTACCGGACACTTGAATTCATCTGGGCATACCGTAGCTACAATTTTATTGGGTTTATCTACTTCACCTTGTATTGTTTTTATTATTGTTGGTTCCTCATTCATTATTCTATACTCTAACTCTTGGCAATTATTTGTATTTAATAAGCTTATTGTAGACCCGGTGTCTAACAAAGCTATATATTTATGTTTTTGTAATGTCAAGGTCAGCATTATTTTATTCTCCGAGGCTAATTTATAAAAAATGTATCATTTATAGCATTAACTTCGTCGCTCATCGCGTCTACAGAAATATGATCCGATTCTTTATTTTTTCTACTTTGACTACTTGTTGCAGGTCGCATTTGTTGTGAGTTGCTATTACTCTGCTGTCTAAAGTTATTCGACCTTGGTTTCCACACATTATTCCTATAATTCTGACTTGTACTAGGTCTCGAATTGTAATCTGAATCTCTATTGCCTGGATTATATGAATCTGGTTGCTTCAAACCATGAAAACGATTATCCCTATGACTATTTCTATGGAATTCCCTATCTCGTCCAATCTTTCTCAATGTTTCTGTTTGTTTACTAACATTTCTTAGATTTGAACTATCCTGACCTATGAAACTATCTATGGTATTTCTAACGTCTGACAAGTTAGTCTTATCCATAATACAATAAGCTAGGGCTCCTGATGTTAAAGCCTTAACTCTTTGAATAGCTATTCCACTAAAAATATCTGCCATTGTGGTACCTTCTTTACAAAATGCAGCATATTCTGCAATGTCTTCTAAAAAAAGAACTTAATTTATTGCTTAATTCTAAAATAGAACTTACTTTTTTTAAATTCATTATTTCATTGGTGATTGTCAGCTGGTCCTTCCTCGGTCTGAAATGGGTCCTCAGCCTTTCTTCACATTCCGACCAATATTGGGGCGGATTTACACTCAGTAGACTCTTCGCTGGGCCAGAAATTTTCCAATTGTAGATAATTTCGAATGCTGCTTTTTTTTCCTCTTCCCTAATGTATTCGTTCATCTCTTTATTTACTATATCGATGAACGATGGCAGCGTCCCAGTTTCCCCTTTGAAAATTGGTATGTAATCCAATTCCTTCTGCATACTGGTTGCTGCTCTAGTGCTTTGGACTACCAACTGAGTTAGCATCGAAATGCATTGCTGCATTTTTTGCTGTTGTTGCTCAATCTCTTCCGGAGTCATTGTTTTTGTCTTTCACTGTTTTTTTTTATCTTTTTTTTTATACGAGTAGGTATCACACTTTAAATCAATGTTTGATTATTTATTTTTTTTTTTTTTGATGTATTTATTTATTAATTCCCTGGAAGAGGGGGGGTTGCGGATGGCAAACACAATTTATTTTTAAAATCTTACTTCACTTCACTTTATTTATTTTTTTAGGGTGGTGGGGGGGGTTGTGGACGGTTAACAACCAAACACTGTCTTTTAATGTCTTTTAAAAAAAATGTTATTTTATTGTGGCTGATTTTTAGCTCACAATTATATTTTTGTTTAAAAAAAAAATCAATGTTTCTTAAGTTTCGTTTCTTCGTGTTGTTCTTAAATGTTCACTACAACACTACGTATCCACTTTTTGAGACTTTTTTATTTTTTTTATGTAGGTTCGTCGACTGCGCCAGTTAAGTTCTTATACTTTTGTCGATTCTCGATCAATCCGCAATCAAGGTTCTTCAATAAAAATGAAACACTTTGCTTTTTGCTGGTCAATCAATGAATCATCTTTTTTATTGATTTCGCTTAATAATTACTTTATACAAAATCAGCAATTTGATGGGAAAGGAAATGAAATGTTATTTGATTCGTTTCCGTTCCCATTGTAACATTTATTTAAAATCGGCTGGTTTTTGGTATTACACAAGGTGTGACGATGTTAATGTCACTCTTAGTTTTTAAATTGGTGGTGTCATTGACCACATTCATAACACGCGCGCTCAAGGGGATTTTTGGTTTACCCTTTATATGTATCAACACAGCGCGGACGTGAAGGATAGGATAGAATGGGAAGGGAAAGGTGTGTGTGGCGCGAGGTACTGAGACTGAAGGTAATGATAATCTCAGATTTTATCTCCAGGGTTGGCGGCTGGGCTAAAGCGGAGAAATTGCCGTGTCTTATATCTATGTCCCTTTATAATTCGCATTATTTTGTTCATTGTCATATTTGTTGGGCATACTAGTATTTACTCAATCACATGTTGTTAGTGTTATGCCTGAACAACATGTAATGAGCAAACCAGCGGCCCAACAATGATCAATGGTAATGGAAAAAAACAAGACATAGAACTATGTCTGGGATCGAACCTGTGACCATTTGGTTGACAGGCGACCACGCATACCATCGCGCTACGGCCAACCCCTAATAATTTTAAATTTCAATCTAGCAATTCTACTTTCGATTCCCGGCCAGAGTTACGTATACATCTTCTCACCCTATTCAACCGCACAACCCAGATACTTTCAATAAGCCACTTGAAACCGAACCAACAACGACGCTCAAGTTTTAATAGCATTTTCACATTCCTGAGCGATAACGTAAACATTCGTTCGATAACATAAACATTGGTCCCCTACAAATCTAATAACATATACTTGGACAATGGACAATCTTCGATGTGACCAACAACCACCACTTCGGATAACATAAACATTGAACGATCTTCGATGCGAGGAATCAATATTACACATCGAACATCATCACCATCTTAACCGCAGCTCCAGCAACCATCACTTACTTCTAGTTTCACCATCATCGTGTTCGGTCAACTATATTGTTTTTTTCTGAATAAAGTTTATACTGTTTTTAAAAAGTCTTTTCTAATTTCTTAAAAGTTATTTGGCGCAGTCGGTAGGATACTCAATGAGAACTATTAATGAATATAATAGTGACATATGAGATCCAGTGATACGAACGCAATTCGCGATTGTTAAGTTTTAGTTAAGACAGTGATACCGGAAGTGAAAGTGACCTAGACGAACAAAAAAATAAAAAATGACAGAAGCAGCACCCGCATTGAACGATGTTCAGAAGGAGGAACAACGATACCTTCTTCGTGAGATGGAGAAAATAAATCCATTCAAAGGGTCAAAGGATGACAACCTGGCATTATTTATATCTACAGTGGAGTATTTCCTAAACCAGATGTCGCTGCAGGAAAATAATATAAAAGCAACTTTAATTATACATACATACAAAAATTCAAGGAGAAGCGGTAAGGGCAACAAACAGTCTACCCCATCTATCGCCGTGGAAAGACATTAAGGTAAACTTAATGAGATTATTTTCAATAAAAGAAACATACATATATTAAGTTATCGCAGGAAATTGGTTGTATTATAGAACACAATACCTTTGAATTGTATAAAAAATTAGACTCTATTGCAAAAATTGCAAACTAAAACACAATTAGAACCAAATCTAATTTATACTCAAGCAAATAATGAAATTTTAGTATTTGAAGCGTTTAAACATAATTTAAACCCTTCACAAAAAGCTATAGTTATAGCTTATAATTGTAAAAATATGGATGAAGCTTACGAAATTTTCGAAGCCAATGATATGATTCGCGTTAAAAATCAAAGTAAACCAAACAGGGGCTTTAGTATGAAGTACCAGCAGAATAATTCTCCTAGAAAAAATCAGGGAAATCAAAATTATAACCATTTTAGATCCAACCAAAATAATAATAATTTTAGACAACAGAATAGAATAACATCTGAGCAGGTTAGACACAACAACAACAGAATATTTGGGAATTTAAACCCTAATCAAGGTCATAGATATGGTTTTAATCAAAATTATCAAAGGCAGAATTTTAATAATAATAATTGGCAGGGACAAAATAATAATCAGCCAAGTTCAAGCCAAGTTAGGAGATTTAACAACAGTCGGGTACAACCAATGGAAGTTAATCGCCTTAGTGAGCAACAGATAATAGATGAAGAGGTAAATTTTATAGCAGTACGGCCTCGACACTTCCCATCGTAGTACTTACAGTTCAAAAAGAAAGTATAAAAGTCCTAGTAGATACAGGATCTACTATGACCCTCCTAGATACAAAAAAACTTAAATCCTGTCAAAGAATAAAATTAGAAAAAGAAATAAGAGTAAATACCGTTAATTCACATATATTTATAACGGAACAAATAAAAACAAAAATTCCTGAAGAATTTTTAGAAGACGCCACAATGGATTGGAATTTAATGAATTTCGAAAACAAAAATTTTGAAGCGATCATAGGATCGACTTTTTTAAATGCCATTGGGGGCATAGGTAATATGAAAGATAGATATTTGGAAATAAACCAAAATAGAATTCCTTTTGTTTCTCCTCCAGTCAGAGAAAAAGAATATATCAATGAAAATGATCAATGTCCTTTTCAATATGACAAAATTCATGTTTTAGAAGATAACTCAACGGAAATGAGAACTTTTACATGAAGGTTTAAATGAAGAAGAAAGGAAAATATTAAGAGAATTTTTAAATAAAAATAAGGACTTATTCTACAAGGATGGAGAATTGTTAAGTTCCACAACTCAAACAGTTCACTCCATTAGGACAAAGACAGATAATCCTATTTTCACAAAAATTTGGATAGTTCCGAAAAAAATAGACAACTCGAGAACTATGAAGTGGCGTATGGTAATTGATTACCGTAAGTTAAATGAGGAAACTATCGAATATAAGTATCCACTACCAAACATTGATGATGTTTTGGATAAATTAGGGAGATCGCAATATTTCACAACACTAGATCTGGCAAAAGGATTCCACCAGATTCGAGTGAATGAAAAAGACATCGAAAAAACGGCATTTAGTGTTCCACAAGGACATTTCGAATTTCTTAGAATGCCTTTTGGCTTAAAAAATGCACCCTCTAGTTTTCAATGTATGATAAACGAGATACTGGGAGATCTCATTAATAAAATCTGTGTCGTATACATGGATGACATATTAATTTTCTCAACTTCGCTGATAGAGCACATAACAAACTTGAATAAAATATTCCAAAAGCTAAGAGAATTCAACTTAAAAATTCAAATAGACAAATGCGACTTTCTTGTAAAAGAAACTAAGTTTCTTGGACACACGATTACAGACAAGGGAGTTTTACCCAATCAAGATAAAATTATAGCAATACAAAAGATTAACGTTCCGACAACCGTTAAAGAAATAAAATCATTCCTTGGTCTCACTGGTTACTATAGGAAATTTATAAAAGATTACGCTAAGGTAGCCCAACCAATGACAAAATATTTAAAGAAAGGAACCAAAATTGACACTAAGAACAACGAGTACATAAAATCATTTGAAACATTAAAAAAATTAATTGTTTCACCTCCAGTCCTGGCTTATCCAGATTTCAATAAAACTTTCGAGCTAAGAACAGACGCATCTAACTATGCCATAGGAGCAGTCCTAGCTCAAGATAAACACCCTGTTACATTCATAAGTAGAACTTTAAACGACCACGAGAGACACTACTCTACTACAGAGAAGGAACTATTAGCAATAGTTTGGTCAATCAAGTATCTAAGACCGTATCTGTATGGGAGAAAATTTGAGTTAAAGTCCGACCACCAACCTCTAAAATGCTTGAAAACCAAGAGTATAGGTAAATACATATCTGGAAGGTTACAAGGATGGATTCTGTCACTCGGTGAATATAATTTCGATATAGAATACCTTAAAGGAAGTAAAAATACAGTAGCAGATTATCTCAGTAGAGAAATAAAAAACACTGAAGAAATTAATCACTTAGAGGATTCCAGCCTAGAAGAAACTCTTCACTCAAAAGATGAGGAACAGTTAGATCATTTTCCTATAATAGAAAAGCCGGTTAACCAGTTTAAACAACAGGTAGTGATTAACAACGATTAT
The DNA here is from genome assembly GCA_958431115.1 of Syrphus vitripennis. NCBI lineage: Eukaryota > Metazoa > Arthropoda > Insecta > Diptera > Syrphidae > Syrphus > Syrphus vitripennis. The sequence goes on along the minus strand of OY288110.1, from coordinate 47,852,117 downwards.
AGTGGAAGAAAGATAAAAACGAAGACTTTAGTAGGCAATAGAAAGTTAATTGAATTGTCTCCTACAATAATCGATTCTGAAACATTTGAAGAACAAATTAAGGAAGTTTTAGAAATTAAACAAACAGGAATATATTGTGATGACTATCACCTTTTCAATAAATTACAACAGAAATTAATCAAATTACATATTTGACAAAACTATAATAAAATTTTATAAGTGTAGTTACCTAGCACAAGAATTAGAAGATGAAAATAAAGTTATAGAAAAAATAAAATCTTATCATGAACTAGAAACAGCTCATGCAGGTATCGAAGAGAATTACTTGGGAATACAACCATATATTTATTATCCTAATTTGAGAAAATTAGTAGTTGACTTTGTTAATAGTTGCAACATCTGCAAACAAAACAAATACAATAGGCATCCGATCAAGCCAAAATTCAAATTGACCGAGACTCCAACAGATATCAATCAAATAATTCACATAGATATATTTTACATACAAAATTTGAAATTTCTTTCCACTATTGACAAATTCAGTAAAAAATTGACAATGACATATATAAAGGATAGTAATGGTGAAACCATTAAAGAAACAATAATGCAATTTATTTCTGAACATAACAAGCCATTGAAAATTGTAATGGATAATGAATTTAATCAATTGAGTATAAAAAAAATGTTACAAGACCTGAATATAGAAATACATTTTACAACCCCAAACTCACATACGGGAAATAGTCCAATTGAACGTGTGCACAGCACCATCTTAGAAAAGTATAGATGTTTATCCAATGGCAAAGAACTAGGAATAATAGATAGAATTGATACAATATACAAAGCAGTTTTCTATTATAACAACTCCATACAAGTATTAAGTAAAGAGAAACCTTTTAATATCCAATCAGGTCACGTAGACAAAGAAAGATTGTATAATACGTACCAAACTAATAAAGAAAAAAGAATAGAGAAAACCAATAAGACTAGAGAAGACTAGATAGAAACTCGTAGCAAAGCTTTTATAGTAAATCATCACAGAAAATATGATAAAACAACTTCACGATTCTTTTATAAACAAACTGATCATGCTCACCCAGTCAATATACAGCGTAATAGGAAGACAAAAATTAAAAACAAAAATGTTATTATTGTCAAAATAAACCTGGGAGACCAAAGAGTACTAAATCAATTACAAAAATAGCTTCACAGAAAGAGTTAGTTGTAAAAAAGATTCCGTCGGGAATAGACCCGCTTCCGATCGCAAGTTGCTCACATAAATAGAAGTTATAATGAAAATCTTAATACACATTCTTTTAATTAACCTAGTAGTTAGTGAAATAACAATTGAAAATATATATAACCAGGAAGGTTATACTAAAATAAAATTAAACAAAGTAAAACTAGTTAGAGATTATAAACATGTAGTTCATAAAATCAATATCACTCAAATCGAAGAAGTTTTGAATAACATTGATAGTGACATATACAAATTAAAAAATATTAAATTTCCCGATGAAATATATCGAGAAATGCGCGTTATTAAATCCGAAATTAGTAGCTTATTATTGCATAGAAACCGGAGAAGTTTAATAACCCTTGGTGGTAGCATGCTTAAGTTTTTGTTTGGCACATTAGATGAAAACGACCGAAAAAATATCGAAGAACAATTAAATATAAATAAAGAAACAACAATCTTAAGAAAGGGGGAATTACGTATACATCTTCTCACCCTATTCAACCGCACAGATACTTTCAATAAGCCACTTGAAACCGAACCAACAACGACGCTCAAGTTTTAACAGCATTTTCACATTCCTGAGAGATAACGTAAACATTCGTTCGATAACATAAACATTGGTACCCTACAAATCTAATAACATATATGTACTTGGACAATGGACAATCTTCGATGTGACCAACAACCACCACTTCGGATAACATAAACATTGAACGATCTTCGATGCGAGGAATCAATATTACACATCGAACATCATCACCATCTTAACCGCAGCTCCAGCAACCATCACTTACTTCTAGTTTCACCATCATCGTGTTCGGTCAGCTATATTGTTTTTTTCTGAATAAAGTTTATATTGTTTTTAAAAAGTCTTTTCTAATTTCTTAAAAGTTATTTCGTGTTCGGTCAGCTATATTGTTTTTTTCTGAATAAAGTTTATATTGTTTTTAAAAAGTCTTTTCTAATTTCTTAAAAGTTATTTCCAGCCACCTTAACCCTTAGCTACTACATATACTATACTGCTTGCTTTACTTCCACAGTTAATGATCGACTGACCTTCATTCAAAGGGTACACAATTGTCAGTCGTGAATAAAACTGTCGGTCAAGATCCATTAAAATACGGGGTATAAAGGCTGAGGCTGCGAGGATGAAACAACATAACTCGTTGTTATAATATAAAAAAACACGTTGTTTGTATTTTTCGACGTCGACGTCGTTGCCGGTTTCGGTTTCGGTTTTTCTTTTTTTTTTTCTTTTCAAAACTAATTTGAAAATCCCAAGCTAAAATATATTTCATATTTAGTTTTGGCTTCCTAAAACGTCATTTTAGCACTATTACGTACATATTTAATTTTTTCAAAGAGCCAAAATAATTTTTATTATTTTTTTATGACTTAAAATTTCAATCATCAAAGTTTTATTCGTTCACCAAATGGGTCACAGCCAGTTCTAACATTAAATGGTGTTACTCCAATCAAAGCAAGACCCGACCTTGCGCGCAAAAGCATGGCCAGTGGTGGATTCGGCCAAGGTAATAGAATTCAGCGATATAAATATTAATAAAAAAATAAATAATATGAATGATTCTACATGCTTAAAAATATAAAGATAAAACTGAATTTTTAAAACTAAAATATGAACACAAAATTGAAATTAAAACTTACAGTGGGATCATCATTGTTCATTTCAAGATATAGCCTTTGCAAGTACTCTGGAACAAGTTGAACAACCTGATTGCTAGTCAGCTCAGGGTGATCCTGACATCCTTTCATGTTAAGTAATCGCAGAAGTATATCGGATCTAAATCCAAATATTTTATTTGATGTAACAGTTCCCGTTGGATTTCCATAGTTGGCTAAGAAGTTCTGCCGCTCATAAGGCATATACTGCATTGCTGCCTGTGGTGGTCTCGTTTTTTCTGCTTCATATTCGTCCCAAGCTGCTTTACGCTCTTCTTCCGAAAGATTCTCACTGTCTTCATTTTCTAACAAGGAATCATGTTCGTGATACTTAAAAACCAGCTACATGTCGAGTAAAAAAAAATAGTAAAATTAAACAGCATTAAGAGTTTGAAATGGTTGCTTGGTATTGTAGTTACTGCAAAATCAAAAATAACATTTCATTTACCTAAATTCATAGTATGTAGTATCAATAGAATACGAGTACAGTATCGTTTGTATGAATAGATATATTTACATTTGCATAGAATTTGTATAGATCTTTGAAATGAAATAAAACAAAGATGAATTTTTAAAATTGACATGAAATTGTCTTTATTCGAAAGATAATATTTTGGCATAATTTAAAATTAATTTGGCCGTATATCGGAAATAACGCAGTAAATGTGGTCCTCCAAGTGTTAGATCGTTTCTAGCGTATCGGCGTAGACTAGCGACTTCACAGAAGTCGGCTAGCACAGAAAATAGTCTAGCGGCGTTAATCGCACGATTTTGGTGGCCAATTCACGGACCCGAAACTTGAAACTATGAGGTCACTAAACGTTTCCTTTTATTTATTAAGGCACGAGCTGCGTTAAACCAGATCATGGGTTTTCAATTGGAGATTTGAAATGAAAGAAATCGGAATGTATCAGAGGCCTGACTTTGAATATAGGGTATAGATCATGGGGTTTCAATTGGAGATTTGAAATGAAAGAAATCGGATTGTATCAGAGGCCTGACTTTGAATATAGGGTGAAGTTGGCTAGGAGTCATAATCTCTCCAGCTTTTGACATGACATAAGAAATAGCGCTATGATTTGCATGATTCGCCTCAAAGAACAGAAGAGAAATTTGTGTTACATTTTGCTTAAAAAATAAATAAACATAGATGAAATTATTGAGTTTTGGTTCTGCCCGGCGGCGTAGCCATCTATTATTTATATATTTAAGAACAGGGAATGTTTTTCATAATCATCTATTTATGTTCAAATTGTTTTAATTTTACTTACATCAATATTTCCGAAAATGAATGTTTAAATAAACTTTTTAATTTGATTTTTCAGACAAAAAAAGAAGAAAATACCACTTGTCCTGACTTTTTTTTTTGTTAAGCAGGAAGATCTGAGAGTAGGATCAATAGGTTCACATATTAACCTCTTAACATTTATTTAGGGCATAATCTTTTTCTATTCACCGATAAAGAGACCTATTACCCAAAGCCGCTGTATGAATAATATACTCACATAATGTCGGTTACGCCTGTTCGTGAGAAACATTTTCAAGAAAATGGCACTTATGCCAACTATGTCATAGCGGATTCAGCCATGTTCCCTACATTTTTCAGGAAATCTAATGATGTAGGAATATGCAATCAAGTTTACCTCGCATATATGTATATGTCCGAATCTCAAAAACGATAATTTGGCGGTTACATCTGTTCGTGAGATGGGGGACGAATTGTTTGCAATGTGACCTTGAATTTTTGTCTAGGTTGGATGTAGTATTTAACATATTATTGCTTTTACAGGGGTCGAAAAGTGCGATACAACGGTTGAAGCTCATTAGGGGTTTTATAATAGGGGGTGAAAACAATTTGTGTTTGAAGTTCATTAAGTGTTATTCCGAGGCTGAGTCGCAGTAATCTTATGCAATCCTCTCTTGAAAGCAAATAATTGTATTTGATACCAGAGTATTGGGAGATGTGGATTTGAAGAAATGTTTGGCAATCAGCCCAAGCATCTGCAAGCTCTCGTGCCTGCATATTGAAGAATAGCGTTCGAGCCAGCTGGTAGACATTTGGTGATTCACAAATCAAGTGATAATTACTATCTTCTTAAGCCGCAAGGTGCGATGTAGCTTCCTGCCTCATTTAGAAGAAAACATTGCGAGATTGTAGATGAAGTAGGTAATAGGAATAGGTGTACATATTTGAATATTTGAAATTTAAAAAAAGGTCATTTTTTTTTTTTTTTTTTGAAAAATTCATTTTTATTCTGTAAACTTAACCTAATTATAACTAGACAATGGATCTTAAACTAGTGTACTTAACTAAGACTTAAATATAACTTACTGGCCCCATTGGGGCGCTCTAAGCAATTCATGATAAACTTAAAACTAATGCCTTTCGGCCTATGAACTATTTATTTATCTATTTGATTTTATTTATTTATTTTTTATTGTTAGAAAAAAATGTTATAAAAACTAACTCATTAAAAAAAGGTCATAGTTTGCACTTGAGTCAAACAGAGCGTCCGTTAAACGGTTGAATACGTATTTGAATATTCGAAATTTATAAAAAGATCAATGTAAGATGTGCGAAGGTGTGTTGTATAAATAAATGATTTTAAAAAGGAAAGTGGAAAGGGCCAAGTTACAGGTAAAGGAATGTTCGATTGTTTGTAAATAAAAAAGGGTAAATTATGATGACGATTGAAAGTGGTTTCTAGTAAATTTTATTGTTGACGATGTGAGTCCCAAAACCTAATTTACCATAGGTATTGTATTGATGAACATGAACTAAATAATCAAATATTGATATCTACGTAGTGGAAATGACAACAAAAATAAAAATAAAAATAAAAACAAAAACAACAACAACAACAGCAGCAACAGTAGGAGCAATACCAACAGCAGGAGTAACAACATCAACTACAACAGCAACAACAACAATGGGTGTTTGTTCATGTAAAAATAAAAGAATAAAGAAAGTTCTGTCAATTCGATTTTTTAAATTTATTTCTTTCATTTTATTCCATACATTTTATAGGATTTCGTTTTTATTTATCCAGGAGTTATGTTCTGTTGGAAATCCCAACCACTTAACAAAAACTTTATTGCCTCTTGTTTGTAGAACTTTTTCTACCAGAAATACATCTTCACTTTTTGATTTCATTAATTCTGCATCATAGAAACCGCCTTGTACGGGTTTTCCTTCAAAATCTTCAAGAAGATATGTTATAGGGTTAGTTTCTTGGATTTTTCTTATTTTAAAAATCTCAGTTGTCCAGTTCGGGGTGTATCCCTTTTCAAAAACATGTTTATATTTGCTAATTCTTACTTTATCACCGACCTTAAATTTTTGTTTAGTTATTTCTCTTTTCTTGCTTTTGAAAAGTGATAATTTAAATTTTGAATTTTTCTTCGTTACATCTGCAGCATAACATTTCTAGAAGAATCCATAAATATTTGTTCCATTCCTTTTGCAATAGTAATTCCTTTTTTGTTTTTCATTGGGATGGCCCATGCGAATTTCGAAAAAGTATCGATGACTGTCATTAAATAATTAAACCCCTTGTTTCGTGAACTATAGGGAATCATTTCAACAAGATCAGCCTGCCATAAATCATCATAACCTTTAATGATAACATGACGTCGTTTGAAATTTGAACGTGTAGGCTTATGCAATTCTTCCACAACCTGTCGTTTACTCATATTTGTTAGGAGTGAATTCAACAAAACAAAAAAGAAGTCTTTTATAGGTATATAGTATGTATTATTTTTTATTTACTTTATTCCAATTTTTATAAAATAACATTAATTTCTTAATTCTAACTAATCGATTTTCTATCATGTAGCAAGCACATGTATCCGGTCCTAGTTGACACTGGTTTGATGACCAACAGCAATTGGAGTAATGGTGACCATGAATTGAGTCAACGTAAAATCCGTTTTCAAATCTTTTAAGAAAAGATATAGAACTTATAAACTCTTCATGGTGTTCATTTAATATTTCTCAATGATTTTTTAAGAAATCACAAATATCTTTTATTATTTTGTCATCTTCATTTTCACTTATATGTACATATATATCTGTGGCGTTTGGTATAAATGAGATAACTCCAAAAATTGACTTTTTCTGTTTGGACTGCCATTATGTTTCTTTTTGGCTATATTTTCATTCTACATTTAAACGAAAGCTGTATCTTCACTAGAAATAACTGTAATTATTTGGTCCAAATACGATAAGTACGGCTTTTAAATTTTGAGTTTGGTATAAACCAGATATGTACCACTTATCTTATTTATACCAAACAAAATTGAGTTAAAAAAATAATGATATGTCCACTAGGATTGAGCTTATTTTGTCAATGTCAGAATTTCTTTCATGCCAGGGCCTATAAATGTTAAGGATAATAAATCAAAAATCTGTGCAAAATTTCATTGAAATATGTTAACACGTGTCACCGAGCACTTGAAATTTCCCATACAAAATGTATAGCGTTTTTGTAGTGTTTTACTAAAAAAACCATGAGGGCGTAATGCCGTAATAGTTAATGGATAAAACTCAAACTTGGCACAGGTCTTAAGTATAATGTAAAAAAAATATTTTCATATTTTGTAAAAAAAAATACCCAATTAAAAAAACAATAAATATGACTTATCTTTCACTTTTTGATCAGCCTTTTTTTAGAAAATAAAATTAAATTAAAGTTGTTAACGGTATATTTTGTGATTTTTTATTTTTTTAAATTGCTTAATAAGCTTATCACCAGTTTATAAGTTTAAAAAAAATGGAATATTATTTAATGTATAAAAGAAAGAAATTTAAAGCATAGTTCAATATCAAACTTATATTTTTAGGTTGATTGTTTTTGTCTTCCTACATATGTATATCTGGAATTTTTTTTATATTCGTCGAGAACTATTTACTTTCTGAAGAAATATACTTTTTTATTAGTACTTAACATTCTTAAAAGAACTGAAATTAATTGTCAATTCTTCGATAAAGACCCGTCTAATTGGCAATTAGATGAAGACTTCCAATACGATGTAGAATTTGTTAAAAATTTGAGGGTTGTCAACGATGTAGCTGAAGGACTCATTAGATAAATTTCAGAAGTAACCAAACTTTGAGTGCAGATGAAGAGCAAAAACAATACATTATTCAGATACAAACAAAAACACATGGCTCCAATCAATCTAAAAATGTAAGTTTGAATTATGCTTTGAATTTCTTTCTTTTATACATAAAAAAAATCTGTGAGTCGGAAAAATGTCCGTTCCCATCGAATAGGGCAGAATGATATCCAAGATCTGCTGCCATTTATCGACCCGATTTGTCATATTTTTCACAAATTTTAAAACATACCCTTCTAATTCGCAAGAAGCGTATTCCTATATCAGTAATAGCGGTGCAAATTATGAACAGTAAATTTTTTTATTTCATTTAAGATGAATTCTGTTATTTGTTTTTTAATCGTATTACGATGAATAATTTTTTTCTTTAATTTAAAAAAGAAAAAATTAAGATAAGTGTTCTCAACATTGAATTCCTTTAGGTACCTACATATTTGTTTTATAAACCTATAAAAAAATTACGAAAAATAATCTTTTTTTTATGAACTTATCTAATTAAAGATAATGTGCTCTTAATTTTGAATTAGAATTATAAAATAAAATATTATAAAATTAAATATAAAATCTAAAAATAAATTGATTTTTATGATAACTGCCAAATTTTCTTATATTTTTTGTTAGTTTGCATTTGGTATAAACAGGATAACTGCCACAAAATCCTAAAATCGAGTTTTTTTTATAAAAAAATTTAATGTATATTTGAAGTGCAGACTCATATATGCCTTAACTCAAAAATATAATTCCATTATTTCCAAACAGTTTTTTACAATGCTTGAATAAACATTCAAATGCGTTTTCTGCAAAACTCAAAAAATGGAGTTATCTCATTTATACCAAACGCCACAGATATATAAGATACAGATATATAAAACTAATACAAATATAACAACACTTTTTACTTATTTTCATCTAATGGGCGTAAAGGGTACATTAGGAAATAGCGTCTTCATATTTTCTCGTCAACATAATTTTCTTCTATGGAGCCTTTAAGTTTTTGAGAAATTGATTGCGATGCCATGTTTTCTTGTTCCATATTTTTTATTGTTTCCTTTATCGAAGAGTCTATGTGGGTTTTTAGCATTTGAATTTCCTTATTAAAAGTGGATAAAACTTCCATTAGAGAAGAATTTATGTCGTTTATAATGCTTGTTTCCTTAAAATTTATTAGATCATCAACATATCCTCTGCAGACAGCTTGGTGTGGAAATCTAGGTTTTTTTCCATGTTGTTTAAATATCTATGCCCCATATCAAAATCACCCGATGGTATAATTTTATATCCGATTGCTTGAGGGCCTACATCATCTAAGCTTTTTTTTGAAAAGGCTTGGAGCTCCTACCGAACCTGTCAACGTTCATCTTGTATATGCAAGTATTATGGTTTCGATTAACCTTAATATATGATATTTGATTCTTTTAGTTCTTCAATTAAAAAATTGATTTCATTCTAAAGGTTATTATTGCTAGCATTTTTTGATGCTGTTAAAAGTCTAAGTCTATTGACAAGTTCATTAGGATCATTCCAGAACACATTTTCCATATTTTTGTTTGTGTATTTCATTTCAGTAGTATCAGAATAAGATCCTCCGGTGAAGATCATCAGCAAGACATCAATCACATGAATACTAAAAATGTTATTGTAAGTTACCATACCAGTTTATTTTAGTAGAATATTGAATATTGGGCATTGTCATCCATAATAAATGTTATTGTAAATAGAAATAAATATTCACCTTTTGTAGGGAGCTCATGTGCTGATGTGAAAAATACAGAATATAATGCCTTTGCATGGGCTATTATGTCTGCCTTATAAACCATGCAAATAAATATGAATATATCAAGACCTTCAAGCTATCAGCATTATTCAAATGTATTAACTCTTATAGGTTTTCGGGTAGTAGTAGCTTGGGTTCATTATCAGCTCTATTAAATACTTTTCCTATTATCGACTCTGAATTTTCTCATCTTACACAATGTCAAAGCAATCTTCTCAAGCGCAAATGCGTTTATCCCTATGACTATTTTAAAGGTTTCGAAACATTTTCTGAAAAGAACATATTTGCCTGAAAAACATTTATTTTATAATAAATTAAATAAAACGACATAAGCAACAAAGAATACTTTCACTCTCGAAATGTATGGACTCATTTTAACCTACAAATTTTTTTTTTATATTCTGATTTTTATAAACCTATGTTCTTTTACTAGCAGATATTGTTGAACAATTTCGCTCAAACTCCATCCTTACGCATAAATAAGACCAAGCTCATTATTGTTCTATCCTAAGTTATACATGGGATTCAATGCTTCTATACACCGATGAAAAACTTGAACTTCTTGATGAGCTTGATATTCTAAGGTTTATTGAAAGAGGAATCCGGTTGCATCTCAGATGATTCACCGAAAGGGTACATTTTGAGGTTTACTTAAGTTATCCTATAGAGTCACATGATTTAGGTACATCGTGTTATCCCATTTTTTTTTTTTTATAATGAGCACGCACACAAGGGGATTTAAGTACCCTTTATATGTCAGAACACAGTGCGAGCTTTAGGTAAGTAGGAGGGGATATGAAAGGAGATGTCGGTGAACATTAGTCTTGAATTTCAGTATATCACAATGAGAGGGAAAGACAGAGCGTGGAAGGGAATTCCACATTCGCGTAGTACGGCTAAAGAACGAATCCCTGTACTTGACAGTACGGCCGAAATTGGGTTCAAGAGCAAACTGATGAGCATTCCTGGAAGCGCGAGTATTACGGTTGAATCGTTTAAGGGGAGGAATGCAACTGGCTATTTCATTTGAGCACTTACCGTAAAAGTAACGATAAAAGAGCGATAGACAAGAAACATTACGCCGGTGTTCGAGTGACGTAAAAGTATCGATGATGTTCCTGTCTCCGATCATTTTGAAGGCTCGTCTTTGAATACTGTCCAAGAGGCTTAAGCAAGTTGCTGGAGCACCAGCCCAGAGATGGGAGTTATACTCAAGTTTTGGACGTATATAACTTTTATAGATAACAGCCAGATCAGAAGGGGAAAAGAATTTCTTGCATCTCCGAAGGAAACCTAAACATCTTGCGGCATTTTTGGCGACGTTAAGTATGTGATCATTCCACAAAAGGTGGTTTGTGATACACATACCTAAAATCGCAAGCTGATTGGTTTCTTCGATGCAAGTGCCACTCATAGATAATGGCAGGGGGGGTACGTCTCGCTTTAACGACAGAAGGCAGCATTGAGTTTTCGAAGCATTAAATTCTACGCAATTTCTTAATCCCCATTGTACAATGCTGTCTAGGTCAGAATTTAATGAACTTATCATATTTTGCCGTTTCAGTTCCACGTCCGAAGAGCAGGGATGTGAATCTGGAAACGAATATGAAAAGCTAAGGGTACTATCGTCAGCGAAACAATTTAATGGATTAGTAGTTGCAGACAGGAGATCATTAATGAAAATGAGAAAGAGGGTCGGAGACAAAACGGAACCCTGTGGCACACCAGCATTTATGTTGTGGGTTTCAGACTTGAATCCGTCTAATACTACTTGTATAGAGCGATTCGAAAGAAAGTTACTAATCCAACGAAGAAGGGTTTCATCGATACCAAACGCACGCATTTTCGATAAAAGAGCAGGATGCCAAACTTTATCAAATGCTTTAGAAATATCAAGTGCAATAATCTTACTTTCTCCAAAACGATGTAAAGATTTGTTCCACTGTTCGGTGAGATAAACCATCAAGTCACCAGTGGACCTATTGCTGCGAAAGCCATATTGCCGGTCATAAAGAAGCTTTCGATCTTCGAGATATTTCTTGAGCTGATAATTTATCAGCGTTTCCATGACCTTGGAAAGAAGGGACGTAAGTGCAATTGGTAGGTAATTGGAGGGTGAAGAAGATTCGCCTTTTTTTGGTATAGGCTGGACAAATGCTGTTTTCCAACTGCTCGGAACAAGCCCAGAAGAATAGAAAAACGCAGGGGTTTTGCCAGCGTGGAAGAACACCTCTTCAGAACAATGGCGGGGATACCATCCGGACCAGCGGATTTTTGTGTGTTAAGATCTTTTAGGACTCTCGCTACAGCTCGAGTACGAATGAAGATTTGTCCCATAGAATCATTTACGCGCTCAAGAACTGGGGGAGTCATGACACTATCAGACAGCGTAGAGTTGGCGGCGAACTGCCTAACAAATAAGTTAGCTTTCTCAAGAGAGCTAACGAAGGGAGTGTCATTGACAACGAGTGTTGGGACCGAGGAAGATGTTTTATTCCTTATATTTTTTACGAATGACCAAAAATTTTTACTACCTGTGGGACATTGTAGTATTTTTTGCCTTAATTTTTGGTCATGCAAAAATTTGGTCCTTCGAATATGGGCGTTGCAGGCCTTCCTGGCTTGTTTGAATTTTTTCCGGTTTTCCTCAGTTGGGTTGGCTCTAAAACAACGGAAGCTAACATCTTTGACCCTAATAACCTCTTTACAGCTCGCATCGAACCATGATTTCTCTTTGGGTCTGATACTTTTAGCCCTATTCGGGATAAAATTTCTCATTCCCAAAATAATCATATTGGTAATCATGTCCGCGCTGGAGTCTACGTCACTACCGAGGAAGCATAGTGACCAGTTAAAGATCCTGAAAAAATTATTGAGGCCGTCCCAGTTGGCTTCTTCGTATTGCCAAACGGTTCTCACAGGAGCTCTTTCTTTAACTGGGTTTGTTTGGCACGAAAAATTTGCGGAAATGATAATATGGTCAGATGTGCCTAGAGGCGTTAATACACTGATTGTGTATTTATCAGGGTCAGAGGTTAGAAACAAGTCAAGAGTATTTTCGGCTCGGCCATTAACGTCCGATATTCGGGTAGGCTCGTTGACAAGCTGAGTAAGGTGGTTAAACTCAGCGAAGATCTCAGCACACATACCTTCGGGTGTTGTCTGGCCTGAATGTTGAAGCCAAGAAGAATTGTGTACATTGAAATCGCCCGTAATAACGATTTCAGTGTGAGGATGCAAGGATACAATTGTTTGGATAGAGTCGGACAGAGCATCAAATTCGCGAGAAGTTGAAACTCTGTCCAAATTAGGGCTTCGATAGAGAAAACAATAATGAATGATGTGCTTGTTTACCGAGAATTTAAACCACAGGAAGTTAAACAAGGGATTGGTACTAGGACCGTATTGTGGTTGAAATTGGTAAGCAACATCATTTCTTACGTAGACGGCGAGACCATGGTGGGAAAGGAATAATGGCACTAAATTATACCCATGAATTTGAAATTCAGCAGGATCAGTAGTTTCACCTACTTGGGTTTCACTTAGTGCCAAAACAGCTGGCCTGTTATTAACAGAATGGGCGTACAGAGCAAGAAAATTTGCTCTAAGCCCACGAATATTACAATAGTCTACTCTAAAATTACCAATCATTGTGATAAAAAAGAAAAAAAAAGACTAAAACAGACGAAGATCTAAAAGAAAAACTGAATATGATTGTAAAGTACTTTTCAATACACAACACTACTAGTGTTATGCCTTAATAGTGATGTGAATCAATCCGAACCCTAACAGTCAAACAGTATTTCTTTGTGCATCTGTAATTGTTCGCTCAGCAAGTGCATCAATTGAGAGAGCTTATATAAGTCCAATACAATTCATGCACTTGCTAAGCCAAACAACTGTAGGTTATAGGAAGGAAAGGGAAGGAATACTCACTGTGCTCTGTGGGTACATTTTTTTTTTTTTGGTATTGTTTGTTGTTGTTCTTCTTTTGTTGCGGCACTGATGATTATTATTTTTTTTGAGATGATTAGCTTATTTTTTTTTTGTGTATAAATTCTTATTTTTTTTTGTTATTATTATTATTATTTAAATATTGATTTGTATTATTTATTGATGGAGATGGGGACACTACGCGACAAAGACAAACGGTGGGGGACAAGGGGACGATAAAAAATGCACAAACAAACGCACAGCACACGCCAAGGTGACCCTTTCCTTTCACCTTTGCCCTGAATTAACGTGTCCTCCAGAATCTAAACAAAAGAAACTATTGTCAACTCTGAATGATAAAACCAAGTATGTGATTCATTATAGAAATTTACGCTAAGCTCTGTTACATGGTCTCCAATTAACCAAAATTCATAGAGTACTCGAATTTGATCAATCTACATGGCTGAAGTCATATATTAATTTAAGAACTCAATTAAAGACTGAATCTACAAATAAATTTGATATAACGTTACAAATTATATAATAATGCTGTTTTCGGCAAATGCATGGAAAACGTCAGAAAATATAGCAATGTTAAATTGGTGTCAAGTTAGGGAGGAAGGAATGGTGGCAAGCATTGATTGCTTCACCTTTTTTCAAGAAGAAGTTTCAGGTCTTCAAAAATAGGACAATTGTTATCTTCGATATTTGTAACGTCTATGTTTTCATTTGACATCTCTTTTATCAATTGTAATTTTTCATTGCCCTTAACATAAACAACACGATTCATATTTGTTTCTCTCAGAAATTTATGAGATTATGATGGAAGTTGAAAATGTATACATAGGTCTACTTACACAAACTGTGTATTTTGTATACATTTTTGATAACTCTACTGAAGTAAAAATTATCATTTGTGTCTATGAAAAAAAGTCATTATTGAACTCAAATTATAAGGCCGTTGGATCATCAGAGGAGGAAGATAATATTTATTTTCTGATAAATAGTATTTATCAGATCTGATAAATAGTATTTATCAGAAAAAGCAAGTATTGGTATTGGTGTTGTGTTAAATCGTTCAAGATTTAAAAAAGACATGCTTGCCTGTTCGTTCTCAAGGCTGCAGTCAGTGGCCTACATTTTAGAAAGCTCTGAGGATAAGAGCTGAGGAAGAAGGCTTCGACGACATCCCCCTACCACCAGTAGCGAGATTTCTTTTTAATATTATAAATATTAAATAAAATAATTTAGAGTATATTTACATATATACATAAATAAAAAAAAAAAAAATATTAGCAAAAGTTTTGGTTTATTTGAAAGCTCTTTACCAGGAAATAGAAAATTCCGCATATCTATTAGAGGCACGAATTCGATAGGTAATGGTAAATTTAAATCTTCTTCTGAAGAATATTTTCATATTCATTTCATACAGCTTCTTCTGTTGTTGGACCTTTAAATTGAAGACGACGTTTAACAGCGGATGATTTTCAATAAAGGTTTTCAATAATTTTGAATCATCCCAGAAAATAAATTTTGATTCCATAAAAGAGGCCGTACTAAAGGCATTCAATGAACTTTAAGATCCAGTAACATACGACGAACAAAAAGAGCATGAAGTGATCACAATAAATGAAATAAAAACGTATAAACCAACATCCGAAAAAAGACGGTTCTTGGCTGATCATAGTTCCCTTCCATATGGATTTAAGAGAGCTAAAATATAACTGAGTACCTATATATAATATATATACATATACAGGGTGTCATGAGTAATGCGACAAAATGCTAGGGCGTGTAGGTTGCGTTGAGACAAGAAAAAAATCGTATGGTAGGGGGGGGGGGTCTATTCCCCTCCGTTTAGCCGGGAGGGGCAATTTTCGAAAAAACTGACTTAAAATAGGAAAAAAATTATTTAAATCAACGGCTTCATTCACAATGCTGTGCGATACGTTTTTGAAAAGCCAATAACTTTTTCTTACATTCTGTGTTTAAATAAATCTATTCTAAGAAATAATTTTTGAAATATTAATTTTCAGTCAAAATTTTGAAAAAAAAAATTGAAAAAAAAATTTCAAATTCTTTTTTTTCAAAATTTTACGTAATTAAGTGCTAATTTTAATTTCAAAATTCAATGCTGTTATTAATTTTAAGTCTAAATAAGAAAACCGGATGCAAAAATTTTATGTCGTTCTCAAGAAATTAAAAAAAAAACCAAAACCACCTTTTTCTAAGAAAAACATTTATTTTTATTGTAACGAAGCAATTTAAGAAGCATTAATCTCAGTTTTTTTTTTCCTTTTATTTTTACTGTTTTTTATTGGAAGTACTTATAAAAAATTCTCGATATGATCTCCATTGTTTAGAAGGCATAGATTAAATTAATATTTCAAAAACTGTTTCTTAGAATAGATTCATTTAAACACAGAATGAAAGAAAAAGTTATTGGCTTTTCAAAAACGTATCGCACAGCATTGTGAATGAAGCCGTTGATTTTAAATAATTTGTTTCCCATTTTAAGTCAGTTTTTTCGAAAATTGCCCCTCCCGGCTAAACGGAGGGGAATAGACCCCCCCTCCCATACGATTTTTTTCTTGTCTCAACGCAACCTACACGCCCTAGCATTTTGTCGCATTGCTCATGACTCACCCTGTATATACATATTATATTTACGTATATATGTAATTTATTTATTTTAACTTATTATAAAATAAAATATTTATATACATATGATGGTGATTCCAAAATAACGTTATTTTTTCAAATAAACGCCTTATTTAATAGTTACAACCCTCGAAAGTTTTTCATTATTTTTTACATCACCCCTATGGTCAAATATTCAAATTTCATATCCCCCGACGACGACCAACTTTATTTATTTATTTTGATTCCATCAACGTGCGCCAATCGTTCAATGAAACACACACACACACACACACACTTCTTTTCGTAACACCATATCTATTAATAGAATCCTTAACAAAATCACCCTCACTCCAAGTGACAAGTGATCATCATCATTATAACAGCCGACAATTTTCGAATTTCAAATTCAAATCATAACCCAAACCAAACAGTTTTTTCTTATCCTTTCCAATACATACAGATAGTTAGATAGATACAACAAATATCTGATCGTCATACTCACTATTCCATACATACCTAAATAAAAGACAAAAACCACCACCATCCACTGCCACCCCAATTCAGCTAGATCCTCACTACCATACCCACAACTCAGAATTACACTGTTGGGATTAACAAAGTTTAGATTAGCCAAATTATTTTTAATAGTGCCAGTAGGTATTAGGATGGTAAAACGTGGGAACAATGCCCAATATTCAATATTCTACTAAAATAAACTAGTATGGTAACATTTTTAGTATTCATGTGATTGATGTCTTGCTGATGATCTTCACCTTGATATATCCGAAAAACTCCATAAGGTACAAAATATACTCAAATTATTAAAAAACTTCTTGTCGGACTTAAAGCTGAAAGTGAAAAAACCGGAGGATCTTATTCTGATACTACTGAAATGAAATACACAAACAAAAATATGGAAAATGTGTTCTGGAATGATCCTAATGAACTTGTCAATAGACTTAGACTTTTAACAGCATTAAAAAACGCTAGCAATAATAACCTTTAGAATGAAATCAATTTTTTAATTGAAGAACTAAAAGAATCAAATATCATATATTAAGGTTAATCTAAACCATAATACTTGCATATACAAGATGAACGTTGACAAGTTCGGTAGGAGCTCCAAGCCTTTTCAAAAAAAAAGCTTAGATGATGTAGGCCCTCAAGCAATCGGATATAAAATTATACCATCGGGTGATTTTGATATGGGGCATAGATATTTAAACAACATGGAAAAAAACCTAGATTTCCACACCAAGCTGTCTGCAGAGGATATGTTGATGATCTAATAAATTTTAAGGAAACAAGCATTATAAACGACATAAATTCTTCTCTAATGGAAGTTTTATCCACTTTTAATAAGGAAATTCAAATGCTGAAAACCCAAATAGACTCTTCGATAAAGGAAACAATAAAAAATATGGAACAAGAAAACATGGCATCGCAATCAATTTCTCAAAAACTTAAAGGCTCCATAGAAGAAAAGTATGTTGACGAGAAAATATGAAGACGCTATTTCCTAATGTACCCTTTACGCCCATTAGATGAAAATAAGTAAAAAGTGTTGTTATATTTGTATTAGTTTTATATAATATCTGTATCTTATATACATATGTACATATAAGTGAAAATGAAGATGAGATTTTCAATTTTCATAAATAAAATAAAATTTGTTAGTTAGCATTCAAAACTTAAACAACAAAGAACTTAAATAGACTCAGACAAAATAATAAAAGATATTTGTGATTTCTTAAAAAATCATGGAGAAATATTAAATGAACACCATGAAGAGTTTATAAGTTCTATATCTTTTCTTAAAAGATTCGAAAACGGATTTTACGTTGACTCAATTCATGGTCACCATTACTCCAATTGCTGTTGGTCATCAAACCAGTGTCAACTAGGACCGGATACATGTGCTTGCTACATGATAGAAAATCGATTAGTTAGAATTAAGAAATTAATGTTATTTTATAAAAATTGGAATAAAGTAAATAAAAAATAATACATACTATATACCTATAAAAGACTTCTTTTTTGTTTTGTTGAATTCACTCCTTACAAATATGAGTTAACGACAGGTTGTGGAAGAGTTGCATAAGCCTACACGTACAAATTTCAAACGACGTCATGTTATCATTAAAGGTTATGATGATTTATGGCAGGCTGATCTTGTTGAAATGATTCCCTATAGTTCACAAAACAAGGGGTTTAATTATTTAATGACAGTCATCGATACTTTTTCGAAATTAGCATGGGCCATCCCAATGAAAAACAAAAAAGGAATTACTATTGCAAAAGGAATGGAACAAATATTTATGGATTCTTCTAGAAATGTTATGCTGCAGATGTAACGAAGAAAAATTCAAAATTTAAATTATCACTTTTCAAAAGCAAGAAAAGAGAAATAACTAAACAAATATTTAAGGTCGGTGATAAAGTAAGAATTAGCAAATATAAACATGTTTTTGAAAAGGGATACACCCCGAACTGGACAACTGAGATTTTTAAAATAAGAAAAATCCAAGAAACTAACCCTATAACATATCTTCTTGAAGATTTTGAAGGAAAACCCGTACAAGGCAGTTTCTATGATGCAGAATTAATGAAATCAAAAAGTGAAGATGTATTTCTGGTAGAAAAAGTTCTACAAACAAGAGGCAATAAAGTTTTTGTTAAGTGGTTGGGATTTCCAACAGAACATAACTCCTGGATAAATAAAAACGAAATCCTATAAAATGTATGAAAGAAATAAAGGAGATGACGCAAAAATGTAGGGGGCTTGGGCCATGAGCGTGCAGGAACAAGAGTGGTACCAAAAGTAGGGTAATTACTTGTACATCAAAACTGTGAAGTTTTAGGAAAATCGTAGGTGGGGATTTAGAGATTTTCACGTTTGCACTTTTGTGCATATATCATAGAAACCGTTAGACACACGCATATGTTTTTGGTATTGAATAAAAGGTGTGTTTTCAACTTTTCAAATGGTGTTTAAATCATGAGCCTAGGAGTTTTAGTTTTTGAAATATTCAATAAAACTCTAGAAGCTTTGCAACCTAACCGTGAAAAAAGATATGATGTCACTTAAGATTTTTCCGAAATTACTGATTTAAAACAAATAAAAAATTAGTTTCAAAGCTTAATTGTTATCTGAAATGTTTATTGTGATACCCCATAACATTGGGTGTTCTTTAATATCTTCAATATATGGTTTGACAAGATCTATATTAAAGAACTTTAATTGTTCGTTATTTGATTCTAAGTATTTTATGATATTAATTTCTATTGGTACATTTTGTGTGATATGTTTTACAATTTTTGTTTTTTTATTTTCATATTGTATAGAATTTATGGTCACATTGTTTTAAAAATGAATGAGATATGTACCCTTGTATACTTTTTTATTTATTGTGGTTTCTCCACTTACAAAAATTATGCCATCTTTAATTATTTTTACATCCGGGTTATTCTCTTTTATTTTGTGGCAGTTTGCTTTATTATTATTTAATAAATCCGTTAAACAGTTTGTTTCATTATTAACTCTACAATATACATATGTTATTTAATTCTATCTTACAATTTGCCATTTTTTACTTCTTATCGCATAATACAACTTGATTTGGTAATTGTAGTTTTCCATCGCCTACATTAATGCTTTCTACAATAAACTTATTATTTATTTCTTTAACTAAAGGATATTCTATGTAAATCAATATTATTTCTCTTTGTTGTACAATTTTAAAATCTGATGCATCTAAAACATCTGTTATTGAGATTGGCATAGTTTCTGTCCGTAGAATTTTATCGAGATTTTCTATATTCAAAATTACTGTATTTAAAATGTCATTTTTACTTAAATTAACTGTATTAATAATTTCCCTTAAATCTTCAATTATTAACCTTAAAATGAGTGTATCCTCTTTATCAATACTGTTGTCTTCACTAGATAGTTTTTGTATTGCGTTAAATATTTGTGAGTTTGTTTGGTATTGTTGGTTGTTAGAATCTATAAGTTCTTGTAACTTTGTTTCAATTTTTATTTTATCGTCATGGTCTGGACTTCCTGATATCCATTTCCATAATGTTCCGAGTTCATTTATACCACGTCTAACTCTATCTCTGATTATTAGTTGGTTAAGCAATTTATTTGCTGTCTCGATATTAGTTAAGGATTCTTTTGTTAGTCTTATACCCTTTCCTTTAATTTCTTCTAATATATCTTTGTAATAGGTTAAATTTATAACATGATAAATGTCTCCTGTTTGGTCATATAGTGCAGCAGGTCCGTCCTTTATAAGAATGTATTCCTCTGTGCTATAATTTGTTATTTGCATTTGAGCAAATATTGTGGCTAGTAATGCCAAAAATACTAGTATGACACTTTTAGTCATCTGAAATTAAAGTGCTTACCCTTTTTAATAAATATTCTATTTTTTTATGTTATCTTTATGTATTATTCTGTTCTTGCTATCAATAATAATTCTTCCCTTATCTTCTTTAACAATTCTTTTCTTATACAAAGGTTTCACCTTCCCCTGTCTACGAGTTGATTTCTCATGAACTTTTTGTCCTGGTTTAAGTTTAACCTCTGTCCTGTTTGAATTGAAATACGAAAGAGTCTTGTTCTGTTTATCTTTTAAAACGTCGGTCAAGGAAATATATTTTTCAAAATTATGAAAAACATCTATGGGTTGTAGATTTGTCACAGTATGAATTGATTCATTATATTTTTTTACTACGAATGGCATTATTTCTTTAGTTTCTGCTTGCATTTCTGATTTTGTAATGCGTATGAGTTCTGTAATTGTACTATGAACTCTTTCTATCATACCATTCGTTTTGCTATGATTTGGGGCAACTTTTTCGTGTTTTATTCCTAATCTTTCTAATTCTAATTGTGCTGATGGAGTACAAAATGTTTTTTTCATTATCTGTCACCAATACCTCGACTCTTCCAAATGTTGGTATAGTTTCGATCAGTTTAATTTTTGCATCAATTTTACTTTCTATATGTCTTACTATAAGGAATTTTGAAAACGAGTCTATCATAGTTAAGAATTGATCGTTATCTGCATAATAAATGTCAGCATGTATTCGCTCCCCCCCTTTCTTTGGAATTGGAGCCTCTCCAATCTTATACCTAATTGGATGTCTATCATACTTATTTTCTTTACATACTGTGCAATTTTTTGCATAGTCTATTAATTGTTTATAACACTCTGGCCAATAAAATTTGTTTGAAATTTGTTTAAAATTTTCCCTAGAATCACGGTGTGCTCTATCGTGTTCTTGTTTTATGATTGAAATTTGGATATCTTTATCTGTGATGTCTTCTACTAAATTGGCAATGTAAGCAAATTGCGCTGTTGGGTATTCGTATAGTAATTTGTCTTTTATTTTAAATAATAATTCTTCCGTGGAATTTATTGCATTAAAGCCATTCTTAATTACTTCTTTTAATTTATAAAAAATACCGTCATCTTTATAAATAACAGTGTTTCGCCAATATCCTGTATGTACTTGTTTACTGACTATATTATTTTGATTTCCTACCTGAATTATCAATTGGTTTTTAAATCTGTTAACGTTTCCACCTAATCTTTTAATTTGTGCAACTGGACTACTCTCACTACTATGTATTGTTGCTTGATCCGAATCCATCATATTTAATTGTTGTCTACTAAGAGCGTCTGCGACTACGTTTTCTTTTCCAGGTTTATAAGTTATTACAGGAGCGTATTCCTCTATGAATGCTTTCCATCTCTTCATTTTTCCATTTTGGGTTCTTATCCGATATTGCAAATGTCAAAGGTTGGTGGTCCGTATGTATGCGGATGCCACTTGTTCCATAAAGATAGTTTCTCAAATTTTTTAGACTCCAGACAATAGCCAACAACTCTTTCTCATCAGTTGCATAGCTCTCTTCAGTTTTACTTAGCGTTCTACTGATAAATGTTATTGGTTTATTATTCTGACTTAATACTGCACCTATGGCTGAGTTACATGCGTCAGTTGTTAATTCGAACCCTTCTTCAAAATTTGGTTGGTTTAACACAATATTTTCTTCTAACTTATCTTTAAGTATTTTGAATGCCCTTCTTCCTTCCTTATCTAGTTCTATCGATATAAGTTTGCTTTTTGCATTACTATTCTGCTCTCTTAAATACTTAGTCAAAGGCTTGCTGATCATAGCGTAATTTCTTATGAATTTACGATAATAACCGCTCAGTCCTAAAAATGACCTTAACTGCCTTAAAGTCTTCGGCTCTGGGTATTCTTTAATTGTTTGAACTTTCTTTAGATCAGTTTTAATGCTATTGTAGGAAATTACATATCCTAAAAATTCAACTTCTAACATGAAATATTTGCTTTTTTCGCTGCTTATTTTCATGTTGGCTTCACTAAGTGCTTTTATTATGATTTCGATGTGTTCTAAATGTTTTGCTTCTGATTCAGAAAATATAATGACATCGTCAATATAAACATGGCAGAACTTTCCGATGTAAGGTCTCAAAATGTCGTCCATCGCTCTTTGAAATAAAGAGGGTGCATTCTTCAACCCGAATGGCATACGAAGAAATTCGTATTTTCCATTATTTACGCTAAAAGCTGTTTTTTTCCTATCTTCCTCTTTCATCATAATTTGGTGGAAGCCACTTTGCAGATCTAATGTCGTAAAGAATTTAGATTTTCCTAAGTTGAACAGAATAACAGAAGTATCAGCCATTGGATACTTATCCGTTTTCGTGAAAGCGTTCAGCTTTTTGTAGTCTATGACTAATCTATGTTTTTTTGATCCATCTTTGTTAAGACCTTTTTTATCAACTACCCACACTGGTGAGTTATATGCTGATCTACTTGGTGCTATAATATTGTTTTCTAGTAGTTCATTAATTTCATTATTAACGAAGTTGCTAACCGCTTGAGGATATGGGTATGATTTTGACCATATTGCTTCATCAGTAGTTGTATCTATACTTGCAACTATATTAGTGTTATATGGCAGATAATTTGGTTTTTCTGTAAAAATACCTTGAAATCGTTTTAAAACAGATTTTAACTTCTCGACATATGTTTCATCTGTACTCATGCAGATTTCCAAACTATTAACTAGTTTGTCATTGAATATTAAAGGTACTATGCCTTTTTCATATTCCAATGTACTGTCGAGTATATTTATTTTTCCTTTAATCTTCCTTAGGGTCCTCATTCCTATAATTAAATCATATTCTTTAAGTTCGTTTAATTCATAAAACGAATCCTTTATTCCTAATTTATTTATCTCTTGAAATTTTGTAATTAAACTCGTACCGTGTACGCTCCTAACTCTGCTAGTAGTTTCTAAGTTTTTGTTTGGAAATAATCCTGGTTTGACATAACTATGAGTCGCTCCAGTATCAATTAAAATGTTAAAAGTACGACTTCTACATCTATAAGAACATTTGTCTCTGCCGTTCTAGGTCCGTAACTCATAATAGTCTTGTTTGTAATTAGCGTTAAAAGTTTACTGATTTTGTCATAAAATTCATGTAGTGTGTGTTTGCCTTGTCTTGCGTTATTCAATTCCGTTTGCAAAATGTGTATAGGTCTTTTGTCATTATAAGTCAAATCTAATCTTCCTAAAATTGCATCTACGTTAAGAGGTGTGCCATGTGATGTTAAAACATCATTTGCCTTTCCTATAATTTTATTTCTTATTATATTCACTGCTGTGAAATAGCTCGTGCTTCCCTTACAGTGATTGTACGCTTTCATACAATGTACTACTGAAGTTCTCCAACTAACATAGTTGTCTCCTTCAAACTGTTGTAAGCTTTTGGCTAATTCTAGGCTTTCTCTAATAGTATTATTAGCACGTCAGTATGTGGGATTATATTGTCTATAGTTGTCAGTCTACTAATTATGCCTGTCAGTTCATCTACTCTGTTTTGTAGAGCAACTGTACTCTCTGCTACTGTACTTGAAATTAACGCATGAACTTGTTCTACTGTCATTGCCATTTTAATCTCTTTTTTTTTATTATTTCGGTTCACAAATTTTAACTATCAATAAATGTTATAATATGTATAGTATTTATATATATCTATTGGGTATAATAAATACTTAATGTTGTATCTTACTCTATATGGCTTGATTGTTGTTTTTTTTCTGCGACTTTAAAGATGTTTGGTCCCTCAATATTCTGCTCGATGTTCGTCTCTTTTTGTTCAATTTTGTAACACTGTTGGATTTTAATTTCGGTTTTAATAATTGTTATGTTCCTTTTTTCCTCACTTTGGATTTTTTGTATTTCAATTTATCACTGTCTAATCTTTATTTTTTTTCTCACTTGCAAATTTTCCTTTAACTGAGGATTTTCTTTTCACTGACAATTTCCTTTGATGATGATGATGATTTCCCTTCCTTTCAATGGGTATTTTATTTATTTTTTTTTCACTTGGATTTATTGGATCTCCTTTTTTGTTTATTCACTTATTTTCATTTCACTTTAGTTTCCTTTATTTTTTTTATTTTTTAAAAATATTTTTTCTAAATATTTTTTTTTTTCACCTTTGGGTTTCCTTTTAATTTATTTTCTTTAACTTCATTTACTTATATTTTCTTTAACTTCATTCACTTATATTTTCTTTAACTTCATTCACTTATATTTTATTTAACTTCATTCACTTATATTTTCTTTAACTTCATTCACTTATATTTTCTGCTTTATTAGCATACTTTTCCTGATCTATTGGGTAATTATATTCCCGTTTGCCTCTCACTGTTCTAATTTTGAGTAGGACTACTGTTTTGGAAATATTCGATTTTTTTATATAAAAAGAACTTTCACTTAATACAGATTGTTTTAAACTTATGGTCTGTATTTTTCACTTGGCCAAGGATCACTTCGCGAGAAGATACTTTTTCTTTTCTCTTCTTTGGATGCAATATTTTGCTTGTTGTAGTATAAAAAAAATTAATTGGTAAACTTGGTTACTAAATTTTTAACAACAATTTATAGGCAAAAAATAGAAGTGTCCCTGCTCGGGCGCCAATTAAAGGTTTGACTCTTCGGGTTTAATTTTAAAAAACTTTATTTAAAATTTCAACTTAAAAGATTATACAATATTTATTTGATAAAGTACAACTGAAGCTGATGACCGCCGAATGAAGAGTGATCATCCAAGTGTATCTCATCGATACTCAAAGTCACATTCGAGATGACGAATTGAAATGCTTATTGCGTATTCCATATTGCATCCGATGGATGTTTATGTTTATCTAGAATAAGAAGTAATTCGATATTACTTTGCATCCGATGGATGTTTATGTTTATCCAGAATGAAAAGTAATTCGATATTACTGTTAGTTTTTGTTTCCAAAGCTTATGGCTTGGATTGATGACTGTTGCAAGAAATGTGGAAGTTAACTCGACGCGACGGTCGATCCTTTGCAGTCATAAATTAGTTCGTAAATTAGGTTTTGTGACTCACATCGTCAACAATAAAATTTACTAGAAACCACTTTCAATCGTCATCATAATTCACCCTTTTTTATTTACAAACAAATCAACATTCTTTTATCTGTAATTTGGCCCTTTCCACTTTCTTTTTAAACAAATCTAACATAGCAGTTTTATATTCAGAATCTTTTGTTGATTTATCCGTCAATAAGAAAATTCTTATTTAGGTACATCAATGCAATACCTATCAAAAGACGACACCGTGTGTCGCATCGTTACAAACAACCATAAACAACATCGTACATTGGGTTTAGTGACTTACTGATAAAATCATTTATTTATACAACACACGTTCGCACATCTTACATTGACCTTTTTTTAAATTTCAAATATTCAAATATGTATTCAACCGTTTAACGGACGCTGTATTTGACTGAAGTGCACCTATTCCTACTGAAGTGCCATTTTGGTCCAATTCGACGACTGCATAAAAGTTTCTTTGCGTAGATACTAGGGAAAGCATTTGACTAAGGCACTGGGTAATCCCGAATTGCCTCTATATGTGAGTCACTTGGACATATTCCTTCTGAATTCACACGGTAGCCTAAATATTCTATACCATTGTAGCCAAACTTACATTTATTCAACCATAGCTCTAAACCACTTTCTTTCATTCGACGTAAAACTTTCGCCACTAGCTGCAAATGTGATTCAAAATCAATTGTCCCAGCGATGATGTCATCCATATAATATGTAGATGATAATTAAGCCATCATCAATCAAGTCTCTAAAAATATTATGAATATACCTCTGAAAGATAGCCGGCGCATTCTTCAAGCCGAAGGGCATACGCACATACTCAAACTGACCATACGGTGTGACAAAAGCCGTATACTTTTTGGAATTGGGTGCCATTTTTACATGGAAAAATCCGTTTCGTAAATCAAGAGTCGTAAAATAATTTTTTCCCCCTAAGTATTCTATACAATCTTCAATTAGAGGCAATGGATAATTGTCTCTTATGGTCAATTTATTTAACGGACGATAGTCCACGCATTTCCGAATATCACCGTTCTTCTTTTTTAATAAAACTACAGCGGACGCATAAGGTGAATTGCTTGGCCTAATAATATTTTTTCTAAAAGTTCATCGGTAATTTTGCGTAACTCATTCTTCTCATAGAATGATAAATGACGTGGCAAGCAGTGAAAAGGTGTGTCGCTAGTCAGGCTTATATGCATTTCATAGTCGTACGGTCAGAGTTCAATCTAATTTGCTTCTAAATAGTCATCCCTAATTGTATCTTGTAGTACCCTAAAATGCTGTTTATTCAGGGGGGGTTATTATGAAAAACGATAATCGTTTTTAATACGGAGTATTTGTGAAATTGCGATTACGAAAAACGATTGCAGAAGCGCGTATTTGCAAAATTGCGATTACGAGAATCGTAAAAAAACGATACTCGTATTTTTATTTACGAGTGCCTTCAAGCACTCGTTCAGCTTTTGTTTTGGCGGGTTACTCTCAAGTGTCAACATTATTGTGTTTTGGTTTGCTTTTTTTTTTTGGTTTGCTTTTTGATGAGGGAGAAAAATGTAAGTTAAATAATAAATATAATGGTGAAAAACATAAAAATAAGATATTTCTAATATTTAGGCCTACAACGAATGCTAAACAAATAGACTTGATGGTAGCCTTCATGGAAAGTAAATAGGTGTGAAGTTAGTTGCGTTTAAAAAAAATACCATTTTTCATTTTTGGCTGGCAACATTTTCTTGATTCCATTTTCGTTTCTCGTAATCGCTCTACGTCATGAGTTTCGTTTTTCTGGGTTTCGTTTTTTCTGAAGTTCATTTAGTATTTCATAATAAGGGTCCAGAACAGGATTGACGTCTACTTCGGACGGCGATGTTTCTATTTCCATTGACATAAAATTATTTAAATCATCATTTAAATCATCAAATTTATCATCTGCGACATGAGTTTCTATCGAATGCTTCGCGGTGGTTTGAAATTTATTTTCATTGATGGTTTGCTCATTCGGCTGGCCAACTATTTCAGCCGCAACTGAATGATCCTCTACTACTTCTAAATTATTACCAAATTTTGAATTAAGCGCACAGAAATGTAATTGTTTATCAAATGGATTTTTATTACAGTGGTTAAAAGGTTTATATTTATCATTTATTTGATGTAAGTATATATTAAACGTGTTTAGGAAATCACGGCCTAATATTAACGGAATGGCCATAGTTTCATCTGGCACTACATGTAAAATTACATCTTTGCAACGATTTTTAAATTTTATTTCAGCCTTGATCGTCCCGTATGTAATCAAATTTTGTTTTCCAAGACCTATATACATATTTTGATTTGACAGCAATATTCGTAAAACTGTTTGGCATCGGGACGTCAGATTTGCGTATGAAGTTAGTTGGACTACCGGTGTCAAAAAGAGATAAACATTTCCTAAATTATCTGCGCTTAACTTTATCATTATAGTAGGCAACACTTACCAAATTTATAACATCTATAGCACTTCGAAAATCTTCCAGATCTCCATCGTCGTGACAACAAGGGTGGCTTCGTTTATCAGTGGCATCGGTGACAGCAGCATTTCCATTTCTAATACCTACCGGCGAATGTTGTCCTTCTTGTTCCACTTGTGTTTCATAAGCATCTGGTATACTGCAACTGCACGACCAAATTCTTTCAGGAGTATCGCCTTCAGGTCGCCATAGTCAAGTGCATCCTTATTGAGCAGTCTAGCAGTGCCAATTAATGAATTGCATAAGGACGTGTAACGGAACAGGTCATCTGCGCTCACCATATTCATGACTCTTTCGAAGTTTCTTAAAAAGTTGTGCACATTGTAGGTCTTAGATTTGCCATCAAACTTTACGATGGCATGCTCGATGTCTCGAAAAGTCAATCGAGATATTGATGCTGTATATGGCATTGATGTTCGACGTTCGTGTAACAAATAGTGTAGGTTGTGCCTCAGCTCGTTCCAATCTGGCTATCGACTGCTGCAGTATGAGAACTTCATGGCGTTTGCGTAGGAGAATTGATTTGTGGTCGAGCTCGGCTTCAGTTTCCACATTTACAGCAGGTTCCTCAGACAGCTCTTCGCCTTCTGCTCTCTGTTGGGCGTCGGCATATATTTCGTCAGTGGCATCGGTTTCTTCAGTTGGACGATCAGCTTTGGCAACGTCTTCGTCGGCGTTCAAAGGTTCACCAGCTATGACATCAAAGTTGTTGTACATCTGTTTCAACCGGGGAATAGAAATCGTAAGAGGCACATCAATGCCTGCGGCCTTTAACGCATCTATCATCTCCCCCTTCGTCTTGTGGTCGGCCATTGTACAATGATTTTTTTCTTTTCTTTAATTTCTTTTTTTTTTAGGTGAATATACCCCACATCTGAGTTATAATGCACTGGGAAATTAAGTACTCTCCTATTGTATTTTTAAGAAAACTTTATTTTTTCTAATTTTATAAAAAAATGGACGAGTTACAAAAATCAACGTTTCGTCTTCGTTTTTCTTTTAAGAGCTTATAGTCCGTCGTTATTTCTTATTATTTTATATTTCTTAAAATACAACGGGCTATTTCATTGGAAGATAGAACGAGCAATGCCATTGGTCCAAAATCGGAAAATAGTTTTGACAGCTCGAGACGATCGTCCAAAGTAATAGAACATTTACACTTTGAGCTGTTAGATGTCAATTTCTTATCGTATTAATTATTATAGTATTACAAGCTATATTTTTTCAAAAGATTGTATTGATTGATCTGCCAAGTTACGTCCCAACATATACTATTTATGTAGAATCAGGAATTGAAAACATTTTTACAGGAAATTTAAAAGCGTGTTGTGACTATATCTTAAGAAAAATTAACAAAGATGATTTCAATTTACAAAAAAGGACTATGTTGAAATTATTCAGATCAAGATCTGGGGTATTTTCGGAACTGCATCGTGTAGCTGATGTGCACCATTTATCGTTAAATCTACAAGAGAACAGACCTGAGGAATGGGAGAGTTGCAGCGGAAGACGAAAATTTGTTTTTAAATAACACAAACAGAGCAAGGATATCAGAAACTCGAGAAACCTATAAGAACCTGTCACATAATTTAGGTCCCGAAAATTATTTCCATGTTAAATTTTTAACTCATGACATTTTTCGAGCGAAAACGGAAACACTTAAAATCAACTTCATGCCCTACAGATAAGATCTACAAAGTAATTGCAGTTTATGCAATATGAACGTAAAAGAAGACGGAATTCATTTCTTAGGCCAATGTCCTATTCTTCGAGAATTTCGACGAATATATATTTCGAAAAATACCCTATCTATAAATGTAATTTACGACGTTTTAAATGGTCTCTACGGTTGGAAAAAGCTAGCAAATTACTGCAGGAATGCCTTGAATTATAGGAATAGTTCTAAGTAAAACGAAAAACTAAATTGTTTTAATTCAAATTTTAAACAAATATTATTTTATGAAAATATTTATAAAACTACTTATCCACTTTTTAAAAATTAAATTTTAACTAAGAAACGTTCAATCTGACAGACGGCATCCAAGCCATCTCATAATTTTTTTATATCTACCAAAATTGTAAAACCACATTATAATAGAAATAAAATAAATAATAATAATAAATAAAATATTAGCTTTCCAAAAAGCTGCCGCACAATATTTCGTGGTGTCGGTGATTTGAAAAAAAAAAAACCATTTTATGTCAAATTTTCAGAAAATTACCCCTTTCGGTCAAACATGGGGAGATACAATTTTTCTTATCTCGACCCAAACTCTCCGTCTCAGGCTGTTGGTGCATGGTATGCAAATCACCTTGTATATGACCTGTTTTTTCACTTTCATCGAATAGTTAGTATTATAAAACTTTATTTTTACTTAATTATTATCTTTATTAATTATTAATAACAAATATATTGTTATGCCTTGGGCACGTTTTGCATTGGAGCAAAGAATACTTGTATTAATTAAACGAAAATATAAATGAAAGACCACGATTTAAATAAAGTAATAATTGGTAGTTTTATTGATGTTCTTAGGTCGGAGTGTTGTACTTAATATGTACATAACACATAATTTGAATCAAAATTTAAAGGAAATTCAGTGTCTTATTACATAAATGTTCTCACAGAGTATGGAACATTAAAACAATGGAATGCATCGAGACTGCTGATTTCAGTTATGTTATTTCTTTGTAAGTCAAACGTATTTTTTGACGATTAGGCAGTATGATACCATAACAATATAATAATGAAAATCGTGAGAAGTAACTTTATTGTAATTCACTATGGTCAAAAAAGTACCGCAAGATATAAAAAATTTGTCTTTCAAAAATGCCTTATTTTCCTTTCAAAATTTAGAAGCATTTTCATTTTGCATTTTTAAAATTGTTAATAAGGTTTGTCACGGTAAAATCTACCCCGATAAAAGTCACAATTTCACTTGTCCCATTGTGTGTTTACTTCAATCTACTGAGAAAGAGAAGGGCATACATGGTCCATCAGCTATCGGTTCACTCTCCCAGTATTTTGGAAAGAAATAACAATGGCTGATGTCGATCTGAAAGGTAAAGTGGATGAGCTATCCACTCCATCAAAAATGATAGACGGTTGGCCTGGTCACCAACACAAATCAGCGACACTTCGTCTCCGAATGCCGAAGTCACTCTTTATAGATAGATAGATAAGGTCTTTTATTTTTTCAAACATTCAAAGTTACAATATTATTTTTGATTAAAAGATTCACAAAGCATGGCTTAATAAGCCGTCTGCCGCTAAAATTAAGACAAAATTTAAATAGTAACAAATACGATAGAGGAGAAAATTATTTAAATAGATACATAATTTTAATATATTGGTTACATGTAATATATGTATATTATTATAAACAATACTAAATGTAATAAAGAGAAAATTACTGTGAAAAAACTCAAAAGAAAAGACACAAAAATTATATTTTTAAAGTATTTAAAGTTTTAATTCTAGTCTTGAAAATATAAATTAATTAAATTTTTGTTCTTTAAATAAAATTTTATTAAAAGGTGACTTTTAGTTTAGTCAAAACAATAAATAGACTTTTAGTTAAGTGAAAACAATTAAATGGACTTTTAGTTTAGTGAAAACGGAAATAATTTAAATAACATTTGAAAGTTGTTCAGATAAAAATAAAATATGCGGCAGAATTGCATTATTTTAGCTAATTTTTAGTATTTATTTTGTAAAGATTTTTTTTTTTTCATTAATTAATTAATTTTATAGATCAGTCTCCGTCTGACTCTCAAGCCGACAACTAGACTATCAGTTTTGCTCGCTTTGTTTTCTTATTTTCCCCGTTATTCTCTTTAAAATCAAAGCAATCCAAGGGGAGAGTACGATAACTTGGGCGCCAAGAATTGATAACGGTTTATGGTAGAAGGGTCCAAAACAAGTATTTTTTACTATGGGAGGGGGGGGTCTATCTTGCCCCGTTTAGGCGGGAGGGGCAATTTAAAAAATACGTACATCAAATGGAAAAAAAATAATTAAAAAATAACGGTAATACTTACAATTGAATTTAATACTTTTTTTTACAGCCAGTATTTTGTTCTATAAGCCAGTTTTTAAATCAGGCAAAATGTATGCACAGTTTTCGAAAAAAATGAGTTTCAAACTCAAAATTCGAGAAAAAAAAAACACAAAAAAAAGTTTAAAGTGTAATTTCTCAAAACCATTAAATTTATTATAATTTTTTGTTATGGAATTTGATGCTCTTATTAATTTCTAATCACAAACTGAAAACTAGATGATTTTATGTCTTCTAGTTCTTGAGAAAATTAAATTTTAATTAAATTATTTTTTCCTTGCTTGAGTATTTACGTAGTCTTATTATGATAGTAATAATCGAATATGGATTAAGATATACCTGGGATGAATTAGTTTTTATTAAATTCAGCTTATTTAAATGCCAAAGAAACTTTGCATGCACCCCACCTTGCACCCCGCCCACCTTGCACGCCCCCAAATCCTATAGCGAGCCCAAGAAGGGGGGTTTCACCACCCACACACACCTCGATGTGACATACACCCAAACTCGCACCTACCCCAAATCCTACAGTGGGCCCAAGCAGGGGGTTGCAGGGGGGCAGCATGCCCCCCCATACGCACCTCATTGTTGCATACAACCAAACTCGCACACACCCCACTGTTGCATATACCCAAACTCGCATCTACCATTTTTACTATCAAAATAAGACCACTCAAACAAAAAAAAACATAAAAAATTGAAATATTAGTTGTGGTTATTTTCAATTTTCTCAAAAACTAGAAGTCATAAAATAATCTAGTTTTCAGGTTTTGATTAGGAATTAATAAGAGTATTGAATTCTATAAAAAAAAATTATATTAAATTTTATGGTTGTGAGAAATTACACTTCAAAGTTTTTTTTTGTGTGTTTTTTTTTCGAATTTTGAGTTTAAAACTCAGTTTTTCGAAAACTGTGCATACATTTTGCCTGATTTAAAAAGTGGCTTATAGTACAGAATACTGGCTGTAAAAAAAAGTATCAAATTTAATTGTAAATATTACCGTTATTTTTTAATGATTTTTTTTCCGATTTTTGTTCTTTTTTATAAAATTGCCCCTCCCGCCCAAACGGGGCAAGATAGACCCCCCCCCTCCCATAGTAAAAAATACTTGTTTTGGACCCTTCTACCAAAAACCGTTATCAATTCTTGGCGCCCAAGTTATCGTACTCGTGCCCAATCCAATTTAAACATGGCCTCTGGCCAACCTGTGCTTACGGGCAACAGATTTGAGCTGCTTGGAAAAGAGCACCAATCTGTTCCTGAACCCAACGTTAAAAAAAAAAGAAAAAAAAACTTTAGTACCTACTAACTATCCAGAATTAGAAAAACAACTCCAAATAAACACAACCCTTCCCGACCCAAAATATATAGTGATTTCCTCAAGTGATGAAAAAATG
The DNA here is from genome assembly GCA_958431115.1 of Syrphus vitripennis. Taxonomy (NCBI): domain Eukaryota; kingdom Metazoa; phylum Arthropoda; class Insecta; order Diptera; family Syrphidae; genus Syrphus; species Syrphus vitripennis. The sequence continues at coordinate 47,818,281 of OY288110.1, read as the reverse complement.
CCTCTGTCGTCCATAAGCGTGTTTTTACTTAAAAAAGCTATTGATGGCATTAGTACCGCATACGAAAGTATAACGGAATAACGGGACGGTAGCCTCCTTCTCCTTGTAAAGTCACATACTCTTCAACAGCACAATTTTCATCAACATTAAACAAACCGGCATGCTCCCCAGCCTCTAATTCAAATTTCTCTCCACCTCAATTACCTCCCTCCAACTCTTCTGCGGACCAATTCCTACCACAACAAACAACACTTCAAACAATATCAATAACCAACCTACCTCAATAACTGTTTCACATCTTACAACAAATAACATTAAAAACACTAATAAACAACAATGCAGCAATCATCTTAAGCAAGATACCCCATCGGCACCAACAATATCTGCCCGCGTACCACAAAAAAATACCTCCGCTATCTCTTCTCAAAATAAGAAAACGGACTCTACATCAACACCCAACCCCACACATTCAAACTTCCTCTCTCGAATACACACACAATCTCACACACCTTCTAGCTTCTCATCTCCTATAACAAATATAACAAACACACTTCTCTCAGAAGACAAATACTATTTACCTGGTACAAATACAATGGACAAAGATGATGAATCAATCTAAAACTAACTTTCTCGTCCAAAATATCAACTCCGCGGTGGGGATGCCGAATCGGCGGGGCTCTTTACAGTGCCCCCCCCCCCCCACTTCTGCATCAATATCGCGGAGTCATGATAATGAACACCAAAATAATACTGCCACCCCACTACCTCTCAATCAGATCCTCATTTCACTGACAAAAATAACAATTTACTTTCAGTAAACCGACAGTTCAGTGTTCTACAGTGAAACATAAATGGGTACCTTAATAACATACACGAATTGCTACTACTAATTGAAGATATACAACCAAAAGTTATTTGCTTGCAAGAAACTCACATCACATCCGACCGCCAGCCAATCCCTCCTAAACAATATTTAGGATATTTTCATAATTTAGATTCTGTATCAACTTCCAAACAAGGTGTTGGTATTTTCATCCATAAATCCATCCCCCATTCGGTTATCCCGATAAATTCAAATATATCGGCAATAGACGTTCAAATCAATCTCAATATTCAATTCACAATCATTTCCCTCTACATCCACCCTGATCAAAGCTTTTCAAATTAAGACCTTGGAGATGTTATCAACGGAATTGACAATCCCGTGCTGATAACAGGTGATTTTAATGCGTGGAGTCCTTCCTGGGGCTCTGAGAAAATAAACAAACGCGGCACAGCAGTCGAACATTTTATTGCTAACTCTGGGTTAGCCATACTTAATGACGGTCGACCAACCCATTTTTCCACCCATAGATCATTTGCTCACGTTGATATATCACTCATCACACACTCTTTCCTTGATAAAACCACCTGGGATATATCCAATGACCTCTTTGGCAGTGATCATTTTCCCATTCTCATTAGCCTTATCACCAGTCAATATAATAAACAGCTAAAACCAATAAAAAATTCCTACTAAACAAAGCAAACTGGGATCTTTTCAGATCTACTGTCTCTAAAGAATTGCTCGCTAGACAAGTTTCTTCTAACATTAATAAAGAATCTGCTTTGATTCAAAAAACAATACGCACAGCAGCAAACCTAGCCATTTCCCAAACTAGTGACAAGATTCACAAAAAAACAGTCCCCTGGTGGAATAAGGAAATAAACTCTCTACGTAAGCAAAAACAGAAAGCATGGTACATCTTCAAGAACTCTCCCACAGATACAAACCTCATTATGTACCGGAAACTAAATGCAAAATTTCGAAAAACAGTGAAAGCCGAAAAAAAAATTTGTCTTGAAAATTTCACTACAAATATAAACCAAAATTCAACACCCCAAAAGCTTTTGGCCGATATAAAAATACTAACTGGCACATACACACCCAACACAATAAAAATAATAAAAACAGACACTTCAGCGTTAACATGCTCTGTAAAAATTATCGAACACTTTGCTCAGAAATGGGAACAATTTGCTGATGACTCCAATTTCGAATCCAATTTCATCAACGAAAAATCAAAAATTCTTAATTACTCAAACATATGTTTTTACCCCAGCTCTTCAGCTATTTCTGTTGATACACAGATTAACATGTCGGAGCTTATTTCTTGCTTACACACAGTAAAAGGAAAAACACCAGGTTTTGACCGAATTTCATACGAAATGTTAAAATACTCCCCCCAGCTTTAAAAAAACGTCTACTAACACTTTATAACAATATTTTTGACAAAGGAATAATACCACATGCTTGGAAAACTGCTAATATCATTCCACTACCCAAGCCATCCGGTGACCCAACATTAATATCTGGCTATCGCCCCATATCCCTACTCCCGTGTTCAGGGAAAATCTTAGAAAAAATCATGGCCAAAAGGTTATTCTGGTTCATTGAAAAAGACAAACTAGTAGACAACCGACAAGTCGCGTTCAAAAAGGGAAAATCTACTCTAGATGCCCTTCTCCACATTGACCATTTTGTTTCTTAGACGCTGTCAGAACGAAATCATGCCACCTTTTTCAGCCTCGACTTTCAGAAAGCCTTCGATAGGATCGGGGCACATGTCGTTCTTAATCAACTGCTTAAATGGAAAATCGGACCAAAGATGTTTAAATACATACAATCTTTTCTATTAAACAGAAACTTTAGAATTAAATATTGCAACATCTACTCAAATATGTACAAATTAAAGAACGGTATCCCCCAAGGATCACCATTATCAGTGGTCTTATTTATCATTGCTTTTAATGAAGTTAATAGCATAATACATAACTTTCATAAAGTTGAGCACTCACTATATGCCGACGATCTAATTATATTCTCCAAAAATAAAGACTTGCACGAATTAGGAAACATTTTTTCTTGCATTATAGACGCTCTTTCTCAATGGAGTAGTTACTCCGGTTCAATAATTTCATGTACAAAATCTGAACTATTTCACATATGTTAAAAGCATAATTGTACAAAAACTGTTAAAGTCAATTTAAACAATAGCTCAATTAAAAATGTTAATTCTTTGAAATTCCAGGGCATTATTTTTGATTCTAAATTTAGCTTTATGAATCATTGTATATATATAAGAAAAAGTCTAACTGCCAGGGTCAATATAATTAAATATTTACCTTCAAAAAATAGCTACGCCAACATAAATACTCTTTTGAATGTAACCAAATCCATAGTATTATCCAAAATTGACTATTCTTTACCAATCTACGGAAAATGCTCTAAATCATCTTTGGGAATAATCACAACACCTTACAACACCGCCGCCAGAAGCTGCATGAGAGCCCTACGCTCGACACCAATCATAAACATTTTAACCGAAGCTGGTCTTCTCCAACTAACGGATGGAATCGACTTTCTCACTTCAAAAATAATTTTAAAAATAAACTCGCTACATAAAAAAGCCTCCATCCTGAAGTCAAGAAGATCCTAAATAAGAAGAGACATCAAAGAGTTCAATCAACACTATGCAGAGCAATCACGTTCGCAAAAAGTCTTAATGTCTCAATCTCTATTCAAGAACATACATACAAGAAACAGCCAACCACCATTGAACTTCCCTAACAACACCATAAACACCGATCTCGCCAACTATACAAAAAACTCAACAACGGATGATATATACAAAACTCTTTTTCTGAACATTGCAGAAAAATACAAATCTCTTGGCTGGAAATTAGTATTTACAGATGCATCTAAAGGAGTTACATACACCTCTTTTTCCGTGGCAGACGAAACTGGTTCCGAAGCATTTGCTATATACAAAGCAATAACGAATGCGCAGAAAAGAAAAACTGTTATATTTTCTGACAGCCTTTCTACTATGAAAGCCGTGCAAAATATTTCAAACTCTATTGAAATAATAGAAAAAATTCGCAACCATCTAATCCTGAACTCCGGTACCTTAAAAATTGTTTGCATTCCAGGCCACGTTGGCATCGATGGGAACGAGACTGCTCACAAGGAAGCCAAATTAGACATTAAAGAACCCTTAATAGCTTTCTCTCAACACAAAAAAAAAGATACCAACAATTTACTTCTTGAAAATTGGAAATACAGGAAAAAACACTTGGACAAACTACAACCAATCATACAAAAATCTTAATCCTAACGGCGAAAGAGCAATCTATCCCAATCACGTATCTCCAAAAAAAACTAAAAGTCTATATCAGGCTCAGACTGGGCCACTCATACATCACTCACCAACACCTGTTCAATAAAGTAGCACCTCCTATCTGCCATCTCTGTGGAGATAATTCTACTCTCACAATGGCTCATCTTCTTGCTTGTCCAAAAGTATCCTCAACATGCGCTAAATTATCAAATCACAAAGTACACCATCTCTTGACAAACATAAACATCAACCACTTTAAAAATTCCTAACTCTATATATAAAAAAAAAAAATAATAATAATTATATTAGTTACAGAATTTTTCATTATACTTCGCTATTAGATGGCCCTGTCAGCTAATTTCTAGTCTTAAGAAATTATTAAACTTGTTATTCATTCCTGTTTAATAAAACAAATGATAATAATAATAATAATAATAATAATAATAATAATAATATTAATAATAATAATAATAATAATCATAATAATAATAATAATAATAATAATAATAATAATAATAATAATAATAATAATAATAATAATAATAATAATAATAATAATTATAATAATAATAATAATAATAATAATAATAATAATAATAATAATAATAATAATAATAAAAATAATAATAAAAATAATAATAATAATAATAATAATAATAATAATAATAATAATAATAATAATAATAATAATAATAATAATAATAATAATAATAATAATAATAATAATAATAATAATAATAATAATAATAATAATAATACTAATAATAATAATAATAATAATAATAATAATAATAATAATAATAATAATAATAATAATAATAATAATAATAATAATAATAATAATAATAATAATAATAATAATAATAATAATAATAATAATAATAATAATAATAATAATAATAATAATAATAATAATAATAATAATAATAATAATAATAATAATAATAATAATAATAATAATAATAATAATAATAATAATAATAATAATAATAATAATAATAATAATAATAATAATAATAATAATAATAATAATAATAATAATAATAATAATAATAATAATAATAATAATAATAATAATAATAATAATAATAAGCCAAAAAAAATTCAAATAATCATTACGAAAATTTCTTGCATGTGATACATAGCGCATAAGAGGTATCCACCCACGATCTCCATTTAAAATTCTGACACATTCTCCTAACGAAAGAAAACTGGAACAAAAGTAAAGTCTTCGGATTTCCTGTAGGATTGTACAAAGCCCTAAAAAATGTAAGACATTTTCATTCTGACGTAGGTTGCAAAGTGAGCATAATGGGTTTAAATCTGATCTACAATTCAAATCCAGAATTTCTGTTCTGATCTTGAATATCAGGCTTATTTCAGATACCGTGAACTCTTGTCTGAAGTAGTTGTTTTCACCTAGTTTGAAATTCAATTGTCTGTACAAAAACCTGGATGTTGATTCTGTACCTCGCGCAACACATTGTTGGTAAATTGCGTCGTCAATAACTGATATACAATTGTATAATATATTTTTTGGTTCTTCTACATTGTCCACTGTCAGAAACATCGCAAAGTTATGTGTTACAGCAAGATCATACCAGTTTTTGATTGGACTGTAACCACGATTGAAGCAGATCAAAAGAATTCGTTTTTGCAAGTTCTGGTCAGAACGCTTCATAACCTTGGCAATGTAATCCGCATTAGTTTTTAAGTTTTTCAAAAATATTTTAGGTAAACCTGTTTCCCGGTAAATAGCATAATTTGGTGTGTTGAAAGATAACTTAAAAATTCGCTTAAAGAAATATCTTTGACTATTTTCAATTTCTTCCAACTTTTCGTACCCATACACTTCGTTCCCATAACAAAAACAACTATTCACTGTGGTGTTAAATACCTTGAATTTTGATGCTGGATCCACGAATTTGTTGGTGAAGAACTTTGACCACATGGTATTTATTGCTAACTTTGCAGCGTTTGTTTTCGCTTTTATATGTGCATGCACATTTAAATTATATGTAAATATATATCCAAGATACTTAAATTCATTCATCTTCTACCAGAGCGTCAAACTTGTCGAGTTGTAGAAGCTGAGTAAGGTCAATGATTCTCGAGTGCATATCTCTAGATGAGTCCTGAAACCAAAGGACGCTCCTCTTCCCCATACCTCTCCTCCGATCCTTTCCCCCTCCCTCGACTAATAATGTCGAAAACCAAACCCCTCTCCCCCTACCAGATCTCGTCGGCATGGCTAATCGCTGTCCGAGGATTTTCCGAGGAGTTCCTCGCGCAATGACAAGCGCAAGGCTAAACCCTCCAGGAAGGCCTACAATCAAAGGCGTTATGCTGCGAAGATCCTGAAGGCCTCTGGTTCAACACTGGGGGTCCAGGGTGAATCGGAGCAGAACGCCAAAGTAAAGTGGGCCAAAAGCATTCTCGAGAATGCTAAGACCAGCGACTGCGTAACGTCGAAACGCGATCGGTCCTTGGAGGAGAATGCTCCAGTGCCCAAAAGGCCTCGTGTGCTTAACACCAGCACACCCCACAGAACCTTCAGGGACGTTCTTAAAAATAATATCGTGGTTGCGGTTATTGACAGGAACGACATTGATGGCACGATATCCCCGGAACGTTGGCAGCTGGTGAAAAGGAAACTTTTGATTGACTTCTTAGACGTCATGACGGAGAATCCCGGACCACCACCTATCACTAGCGACGGGAGTTGGCATCAGGGTCATGTCAAGCTCATCGTCTGCGATGAGCTTGCTGTCGGAAGGTTAGGTGAAGTATGGCCAGGTGCAAAACTCGAGGTTGTTGCTAAGGAGGATATCCCGTGCAGACCAAGAGCTCGTACTTGGATCCCAGCTGAACCTGACCTCCCGGAGATTATTCTCCGAATAATCAAAATCAGCAACCCGAACCTGCCGACTCACAACTGGAAAGTCGCGAAATTGGAGGAAGTAAGAAGCTCTTCTAGGAGCGCGATTATCGTGGTAAATAAGGAGTCCCTTGTCCCTCTGACTCAGACCAAAGGTGTGATTCGGTATGGGTATGAGACGAATACCCTGAAGGTCTACAAAAAAGATGAGGTAGATGCTGAATGCGTGCCTCCACCACCAAAAGAAAAAGATGAGGTTGACGCGCAATGCGTGCCTCCAACCTACCAAGGAGCTGAGGTGATCGGGGACCCTGGTGTATCCTTTCCATCTTTGGAAGACGATGCATCCAGGTCTTCCTCGACAACCGCTCAGTCTTCTACACTGGTCGACGGTTTGTCCGACATGGAGACCGAAGACCTAGACAGCATAGCGCTTCTGAGCGACGAGGAACTTGCTAATTCATCGGAGGAGCAAGACACCGTGGTGGAGGTTGATCTGCCTGATTGTAGCAAAAATGCTGCAGTTAGTCCAGATTAATCTCCAGCACTCCATCTAGGCCTCCCTTCTTCTCCGCCTAGCCAATAAAGGGGAAGATATAGTCCTTATACAGGAGCCCTGGATCGTGAAATCCATGGTCCGAGGCTTAAGGACTCCTGGCTACTACACACTCTATGCAACTGATAAAGGTGAACCTAGGTCTTGCATCTTAGTGAAAAGTATCATTAATGTAAATTTACTCCCTAATTTCAGTGATAGAGATATAACGACAGCTAGGCTGGAGACAGCCAAAGGAAACTATTGGCTAGTGTCGGCATATCTCGGCCACGACCACCTTGGCCCTCTGCCCGGTAACACACTGGAAAGAGTAATCGCTGAAGCGGCACGGCAGAAAATCAGCCTCATCATTGGCAGTGACGCTAACGCACATCATACGGTGTGGGGTAGCACTGACATCAACGACAGAGGTGAGTCTCTTTTTGATTATATCTTAAACACTAACCTTATAGTAAGTAACGTAGGAAATGAACCAACATTCGTTACTAAAAATCGACAAGAGGTCCTAGATATCACCCTTGTCTCTGATAACATTCAAAACTTAATTATGAATTGGAAAGTATTAAATGAACACTCTTTTTCTGATCATAGATACATCCAATTCAGTATAAATGATGAAGCCCCTAAGCCGCTAAAGTTTCGTAATTATAGGAAAACTGATTGGGCTAAATATAGGAATTCTCTTGAAAGTTTTATCAAACCCGAACTCTTTATTCCTCCAACCAGCACTAATGAACTTGACGATAAAGTCTCAGTTTTCACTTCAGCCTTGAATAGATCAATGGAAATCTCCTGTCCACTCATACAAGTAAGGGGCAAGAGGAAACCACATTGGTGGGTCTCAGGGCTGGAGACGCTCAGGAAAGATTGTAGGAAAGGAAAATCTTCAATCGTGCAAAAAGCACTAGAGAGTCCTCAGACTGGAACTTATATAAAGAGTCCCTAAAAACATATAAGAAAGAACTGAGGAAATGCAAAAGATCCTCTTGGAGATCCTTCTGTAGCAATATAGAAGAAACCTCAGAAGTATCTAGATTGAGGAAAATCCTCTCAACAAATCCTAGTATGCCAAGTTGCCTGAAGAACTCTGACGGCTCCTGGGCTTATTCGTGCGAAGAATCGCTCAACTTGCTATTGGATACTCATTTCCCCGATAGCTCTCAAACAGTTAATACTTTGAACCAATTAAGGTCAAGCAACAAATTAACTTTCCCGGAAGGTCTGATCACTAAGGAAAAATTACACTGGGCTCTCAACAACTTCAAACCATATAAATCCGCGGGGCCAGATGGAGTCATACCAGCTGAACTCCAGACTGTAGAAGACATCATCTTGCCAATCCTTGTGGAAATTTTCAATAGTTTTCTTAATCTGGTCCATATACCGCTGATGTGGAGAGAAGTTAAATTTCCCAAAGCGGGGAAATGTTCCCATGTCAATCCTAAGGATCTCAGACCCATAAGCCTATCGTCATTCCTTCTTAAAACCTTTGAACGTTTGATTGATATACATTTACGCGCACACATAGATACGAGACCTTTGTCTCCGTCTCAGCATGCGTACTGCAAAGGGAAATCGGTAGAGACAGCTCTACACACTTTAGTTCGTACTATCGAACATTCCCTTCAATACAAGGAGTACACTATGGTTGCTTTTCTCGATATAGAAGGAGCATTTAATAATGCCGACGCATCTGCAATCGCAGCGGCACTGTCATCTCTGGAGGTGGAGAGTTCGCTCCGGGAATTAATTAATGAGATGCTCACTAGCAGGATTATAAATTCAAAACTGGGAGAATTCTCTACAAGAAGATCTGTCAGCAGAGGCACGCCGCAAGGAGGGGTTCTTTCCCCCCTTCTATGGAACTTGGTAGTGAACGAACTACTAGTTTCTCTAGAGGCAGAACGCTACAAGGTGATTGCTTATGCGGACGATGTTGCTATTGCAGTCTCAGGAAAGCACCCAAACACCTTAAGAGATCTCTTACAAAATGCTCTAAATATGCTAACAAGATGGGCAGATCAGTGTGGATTGGGGGTCAACCCCCAAAAAACAGATCTTGTCCTCTTCACCAGGAAATATAAAATTCCGTACATTGACCCTCCGTCTATTAAAGGCATACCACTTATTTTTACTGATCAAGTCAAATATTTGGGCCTAATTTTGGACAAGAAGCTAAGCTGGAAACCTAATGTTCAAGAAAGAGTTAAAAAAGCCACAGTGGCACTCTTCTCGTGCAAAAAAGCCATAGGTAATAAATGGGGTTTTCAACCTCGCATCGCGCATTGGCTATACATTTCGGTTATTAGACCGATTCTCACATATGGTGTGTCTGTTTGGTGGACGGCTTTGGACAAAGCCATAAATCGTGACATTTTAAGTAAGGTCCAGCGAACAGCAGGTTTGTGCATTAGTGGATCACTCCGCACAACTCCCTCCGCTGCACTTGAAGTGTTACTCCATCTGACACCCTTAGATATATTCTGTAAACACACAGCTGCGAGTACTGCCATCCGTCTCAAAGCTTCCTCACAGTGGATCAATAATGAAATTGGCCACTCGATTATTCCGAACTTACTAGGGACAATTCCCAGGTACATCGATTACTCCATTCCGCGATTTCAGTTTGACAATTTTCAAGTTTCAATACCCTCTAGATCAGTCTGGGAGGATTTGTCATTCCTTGAGGATAATTGTGTCCACTTTTATACCGATGGATCAAAAACTGAGGACGGGGTGGGATGTGGGGTGTACTCTGACAAGCTTAAACTAAGCCTATCCTTCCGTCTTCCTAATCATTGTAGCGTGTTCCAGGCGGAAATTCTAGCCATAAAAGAAGTTCTATCTTGGCTTAAGGAAAACGTGATATCAACCACTGATATCCGTATTTTCTTTGATAGCCAAGCTGCCATTAAATCTCTTGACTCTGTCTCCTGTAACTCACTGACAGCCCTCAACTGCCGATCATCTCTCACGGAGATGGCTCAGCAGTTTAACATTCACCTATGTTGGGTGCCGGGCCACAGGAATATTAATGGCAATTGCAAGGCTGATGAACTCGCTAGAAATGGAACCATCTTACCAATCGCACCATGTAATGCAAATATTCGTATACCTCTCGCTACATGTAAACTCATGCTGGTGCAAGATGCCATTAGGTTAACTAATCTAAGGTGGAACACCATCACTACATGTGTGGCGACAAAGCAGATCTGGCCATTATTAAATCTGAGTCGATCTAAATGCTTGTTGTCACTAAATAGATCGCATATTAGCTCCGTAATTGGTGTCATCACAGGACACTGTCTAATTGGGAGACACGCCGCAAGGCTGGGTGTTTTCTCCAATGACTTTTGCAGAAGCTGCATGGATGAGGAGGAGGAAGAAACAACTACTCATCTTCTTTGTTCATGCCCTGCTCTGTCCCAGAGACGTAGGGTTCATTTGGGAGAATACTTTTTCAACGACCCCAGCGATCTTGCCAACAAAGACATTAACAATCTCTCACGCTTCATAAGAAGCTCCAAATGGTTCAACGAGTAGGGAGGGAAATCTCTAGATTCTTGTGGTATCACAACGGGCCAATCCTGGCCTAAGTGTGTTGGTTCTCACACTGACAGCCACGTCAACCTAGCTAACTAACCTAAATTCATTGACGACTTCAATTGTCTCACCATCTAAGGTCCAGTTCCGCGAATAGCCGATAGATCTATTTCCAGACTTGAATACCATTATTTTTGATTTGGAAGTGTTTATTTTAAGATCCCATAGAGTACAAAACTATTTTAGCTTATTAATTTGAAACTGAAGAGTAAGTGGGATGTCAGATAGGATGACTAGATCATCTGCATAGAGTAGAACTTTAACACTTACATCTCCAAACAGAATACCCCCAGGTATATGGTTTTCAACATCGTTAATAAATAGTGCAAATATAAGAGGGCTTAAAACACATCCTTGAGGGACACCCGTACCACATCTAAATTCCCTGGATTTGTTGGCACCGTTCTGTACAGAAGCGGTCATGTTTTCAAGAATTTTCCCATAGACCTTTTCCTTTATGAATTTGGTCGATAAACCAATTGTTGAGAGCTTGTATAGCAGGGAATTTCTATTAATCGTGTCGAAAGCTGCTTTCAAATCAACGAAAAAAGTGTATAAGCACTGTTTTTTGTCTATAAAACGTCTAGCAGTAGTGCTGAGTACAAAAATCTGGTCAACAGTTGAAAGATTAGCTCGAAAGCCAGATTGGCAACAACTAATTATGTTGTTGTTCCGAAGTGGTGGTTGTTGGTCACATCGAAGATTGTCCATTGTCCAAGTATACGTTATTAGATTTGTAGGGGACCAATGTTTATGTTATCGAACGAATGTTTACGTTATCGCTCAGGAATGTGAAAATGCTATTAAAACTTGAGCGTCGTTGTTGGTTTGGTTTCAAGTGGCTTATTGAAAGTATCTGGGTTGTGCGGTTGAATAGGGTGAGAAGATGTATACGTAACTCCCCCTTCCTTAAGATTGTTGTTTCTCCTGAAGTTACTTTTATGTTTTTTAGTTTATCAAACGTTACATAATATGTGATGATTTCGTGAATACTGAGCATCGAGTTTACCATTATATTTAATTTACTTGATAAAACATTGTTTTGAATTTTTTCAATTATATTTTTAATTTTATTAATTTTTTCAATAACCTCTTAAGTTATTATTCTCTGAGTAATTGATACTTCCTACTTTGAGGTTGTCAAAATCTTTACTTTTGTACACATTGTTAAATTCTGAGTGAATAGTGTCTATTTTTTTATTTAATTTGTTGTTAATGTCAATTTGTTTGTTAGCTGTTATAATTAGTTCATGATTGTTATATTTATTTATATTTGATTGTTCTTCGATATTTTTTCGGTCGTTTTCATCTAATGTGCCAAACAAAAACTTAAGCATGCTACCACCAAGGTTTATTTAACTTCTCCGGTTTCTATGCAATAATAAGCTACTAATTTCGAATTTAATAACGCGAATTTCTCGATATATTTCATCGGGAAATTTAATATTTTTTAATTTGTATATGTCACTATCAATGTTATTCAAAACTTCTTCGATTTGAGTGATATTGATTTTATGAACTACATGTTTATAATCTCTAACTAGTTTTACTTTGTTTAATTTTATTTTAGTATAACCTTCCTGGTTATATATATTTTCAATTGTTATTTCACTAACTATTAGGTTAATTAAAAGAATGTGTATTAAGATTTTCATTATAACTTCTATTTATGTGAGCAACTTGCGATCGGAAGCGGGTCTATTCCCGACGGAATCTTTTTTACAACTAACTCTTTCTGTGAAGCTATTTTTGTAATTGATTTAGTACTCTTTGGTCTCCCAGGTTTATTTTGACAATAATAACATTTTTGTTTTTAATTTTTGTCTTCCTATTACGCTGTATATTGACTGGGTGAGCATGATCAGTTTGTTTATAAAAGAATCGTGAAGTTGTTTTATCATATTTTCTGTGATGATTTACTATAAAAGCTTTGCTACGAGTTTCTATCTAGTCTTCTCTAGTCTTATTGGTTTTCTCTATTCTTTTTTCTTTATTAGTTTGGTACGTATTATACAATCTTTCTTTGTCTACGTGACCTGATTGGATATTAAAAGGTTTCTCTTTACTTAATACTTGTATGGAGTTGTTATAATAGAAAACTGCTTTGTATATTGTATCAATTCTATCTATTATTCCTAGTTCTTTGCCATTGGATAAACATCTATACTTTTCTAAGATGGTGCTGTGCACACGTTCAATTGGACTATTTCCCGTATGTGAGTTTGGGGTTGTAAAATGTATTTCTATATTCAGGTCTTGTAACATTTTTTTTATACTCAATTGATTAAATTCATTATCCATTACAATTTTCAATGGCTTGTTATGTTCAGAAATAAATTGCATTATTGTTTCTTTAATGGTTTCACCATTACTATCCTTTATATATGTCATTGTCAATTTTTTACTGAATTTGTCAATAGTGGAAAGAAATTTCAAATTTTGTATGTAAAATATATCTATGTGAATTATTTGATTGATATCTGTTGGAGTCTCGGTCAATTTGAATTTTGGCTTGATCGGATGCCTATTGTATTTGTTTTGTTTGCAGATGTTGCAACTATTAACAAAGTCAACTACTAATTTTCTCAAATTAGGATAATAAATATATGGTTGTATTCCCAAGTAATTCTCTTCGATACCTGCATGAGCTGTTTCTAGTTCATGATAAGATTTTATTTTTTCTATAACTTTATTTTCATCTTCTAATTCTTGTGCTAGGTAACTACACTTATAAAATTTTATTATAGTTTTGTCAAATATGTAATTTGATTAATTTCTGTTGTAATTTATTGAAAAGGTGATAGTCATCACAATATATTCCTGTTTGTTTAATTTCTAAAACTTCCTTAATTTGTTCTTCAAATGTTTCAGAATCGATTATTGTAGGAGACAATTCAATTAACTTTCTATTGCCTACTAAAGTCTTCGTTTTTATCTTTCTTCCACTATAATCGTTGTTAATCACTACCTGTTGTTTAAACTGGTTAACCGGCTTTTCTATTATAGGAAAATGATCTAACTGTTCCTCATCTTTTGAGTGAAGAGTTTCTTCTAGGCTGGAATCCTCTAAGTGATTAATTTCTTCAGTGTTTTTTATTTCTCTACTGAGATAATCTGCTACTGTATTTTTACTTCCTTTAAGGTATTCTATATCGAAATTATATTCACCGAGTGACAGAATCCATCCTTGTAACCTTCCAGATATGTATTTACCTATACTCTTGGTTTTCAAGCATTTTAGAGGTTGGTGGTCGGACTTTAACTCAAATTTTCTCCCATACAGATACGGTCTTAGATACTTGATTGACCAAACTATTGCTAATAGTTCCTTCTCTGTAGTAGAGTAGTGTCTCTCGTGGTCGTTTAAAGTTCTACTTATGAATGTAACAGGGTGTTTATCTTGAGCTAGGACTGCTCCTATGGCATAGTTAGATGCGTCTGTTCTTAGCTCGAAAGTTTTATTGAAATCTGGATAAGCCAGGACTGGAGGTGAAACAATTAATTTTTTTAATGTTTCAAATGATTTTATGTACTCGTTGTTCTTAGTGTCAATTTTGGTTCCTTTCTTTAAATATTTTGTCATTGGTTGGGCTACCTTAGCGTAATCTTTTATAAATTTCCTATAGTAACCAGTGAGACCAAGGAATGATTTTATTTCTTTAACGGTTGTCGGAACGTTAATCTTTTGTATTGCTATAATTTTATCTTGATTGGGTAAAACTCCCTTGTCTGTAATCGTGTGTCCAAGAAACTTAGTTTCTTTTACAAGAAAGTCGCATTTGTCTATTTGAATTTTTAAGTTGAATTCTCTTAGCTTTTGGAATATTTTATTCAAGTTTGTTATGTGCTCTATCAGCGAAGTTGAGAAAATTAATATGTCATCCATGTATACGACACAGATTTTATTAATGAGATCTCCCAGTATCTCGTTTATCATACATTGAAAACTAGAGGGTGCATTTTTTAAGCCAAAAGGCATTCTAAGAAATTCGAAATGTCCTTGTGGAACACTAAATGCCGTTTTTTCGATGTCTTTTTCATTCACTCGAATCTGGTGGAATCCTTTTGCCAGATCTAGTGTTGTGAAATATTGCGATCTCCCTAATTTATCCAAAACATCATCAATGTTTGGTAGTGGATACTTATATTCGATAGTTTCCTCATTTAACTTACGGTAATCAATTACCATACGCCACTTCATAGTTCTCGAGTTGTCTATTTTTTTCGGAACTATCCAAATTTTTGTGAAAATAGGATTATCTGTCTTTGTCCTAATGGAGTGAACTGTTTGAGTTGTGGAACTTAACAATTCTCCATCCTTGTAGAATAAGTCCTTATTTTTATTTAAAAATTCTCTTAATATTTTCCTTTCTTCTTCATTTAAACCTTCATGTAAAAGTTCTCATTTCCGTTGAGTTATCTTCTAAAACATGAATTTTGTCATATTGAAAAGGACATTGATCATTTTCATTGATATATTCTTTTTCTCTGACTGGAGGAGAAACAAAAGGAATTCTATTTTGGTTTATTTCCAAATATCTATCTTTCATATTACCTATGCCCCCAATGGCATTTAAAAAAGTCGATCCTATGATCGCTTCAAAATTTTTGTTTTCGAAATTCATTAAATTCCAATCCATTGTGGCGTCTTCTAAAAATTCTTCAGGAATTTTTGTTTTTATTTGTTCCGTTATAAATATATGTGAATTAACGGTATTTACTCTTATTTCTTTTTCTAATTTTATTCTTTGACAGGATTTAAGTTTTTTTGTATCTAGGAGGGTCATAGTAGATCCTGTGTCTACTAGGACTTTTATACTTTCTTTTTGAACTGTAAGTACTACGATATAAACCATATCTATGACCTTGATTAGGGTTTAAATTCCCAAATATTCTGTTGTTGTTGTGTCTAACCTGCTCAGATGTTATTCTATTCTGTTGTCTAAAATTATTATTATTTTGGTTGGATCTAAAATGGTTATAATTTTGATTTCCCTGATTTTGTCTAGGAGAATTATTCTGCTGGTACTTCATACTAAAGCCCCTGTTTGGTTTACTTTGATTTTTAACGCGAATCATATCATTGGCTTCGAAAATTTCGTAAGCTTCATCCATATTTTTACAATTATAAGCTATAACTATAGCTTTTTGTGAAGGGTTTAAATTATGTTTAAACGCTTCAAATACTAAAATTTCATTATTTGCTTGAGTATAAATTAGATTTGGTTCTAATTGTGTTTTAGTTTGCAATTTTTGCAATAGAGTCTAATTTTTTATACAATTCAAAGGTATTGTGTTCTATAATACAACCAATTTCCTGCGATAACTTAATATATGTTTCTTTTATTGAAAATAATCTAATTAAGTTTACCTTAATGTCTTTCCACGGCGATAGATGGGGTAGACTGTTTGTTGCCCTTACCGCTTCTCCTTGAATTTTTGAATGTATAATTAAAGTTGCTTTTATATTATTTTCCTGCAGCGACATCTGGTTTAGGAAATACTCCACTGTAGATATAAATAATGCCAGGTTGTCATCCTTTGATCCTTTGAATGGATTTATTTTCTCCATCTCACGAAGAAGGTATCGTTGTTCCTCCTTCTGAACATCGTTCAATGCGGGTGCTGCATTTTTATATTTTTTTGTTCGTCTAGGTCACTTTCACTTCCGGTATCACTGTCTGGATTTTTGTTCAATCTTCTGTTTAATCTGTCTTTATTTAATTGTTTTTCTTCACTATTCATCTGTTAAATATTCTCTCTATGAGATTTCGCAACATACATTTATTATAGAATGTGAGATGCTATATTTTTCAAAAATGATTTTTTTTTTCAAACTTTTTAAAATTAATATTCGTTTAATTTTATTATATTTGAAAAACTTAACAGTCGCGAATTGCGTTCGTATCACTGGATCTCATATGTCACTATTATATTCATTAATAGTTCTCATTGAGTATCCTACCGACTGCGCCAAATAACTTTTAAGAAATTAGAAAAGACTTTTTAAAAACAGTATAAACTTTATTCAGAAAAAAACAATATAGTTGACCGAACACGATGATGGTGAAACTAGAAGTAAATGATGGTTGCTGGAGCTGCGGTTAAGATGGTGATCGAAGATCGTTCAATGTTTATGTTATCCGAAGTGGTGGTTGTTGGTCACATCGAAGATTGTCCATTGTCCAAGTATATGTTATTAGATTTGTAGGGGACCAATGTTTATGTTATCGAACGAATGTTTACGTTATCGCTCAGGAATGTGAAAATGCTATTAAAACTTGAGCGTCGTTGTTGGTTCGGTTTCAAGTGGCTTATTGAAAGTATCTGGGTTGTGCGGTTGAATAGGGTGAGAAGATGTATACGTAACTCTAGCTTCCTTATAAAATTCAACAGGAATTCCGTCAGATCCTGAAGCTTTATTTTTCATTGTTTTCAAAGAAGATAATAGTTCTATCATTGTGATTGTGGAATCCAAATCTGGAATGGTTATGTTTGCAATGGCATAGCTTATTGTGTTAGGATTAGGGTCAGGCAAAAGGATAGTTTCAAAATAAGTCGCGACTAAATTTACATCATTTGTGAAAGATATCTGAGTGTTCTGTCCACCTAAAAGTGTACGGTTTTCCACAAAGATTTTAAAACCTTCCATTCCACGAGTTTGGAAGCCGATTTTTTATACTCTCGATTTGACTGAAGGTTTAGTGATTAAAAACTGAACTATTTGTTCTTCGAAAAAGTTTTAAGAACGCGAAAGATTTGTTCCTACTTTTCTTACATTCTTCATCATACCATGCCCAGTTATCATCATGTTTTCATGGTTGTCATTATAAAGATCATAGTAATTTAAACTCCATTCATTATAATTTAAATAAATGGGAAGAATTTGAAAATGTTTTGAGTCATAAGTGATATCTATAATTATATTGTTATCAATAGTTTTAAATTTAATTTTGCTATGTATTCCGAAATTTTTTATGCCACACATTATACCACCACTAGCTCTACCAAGTCTGTTATTTCTAACAGCTGGAATACAATTAATATTGAAGTTTTTAAAATATTTAAGATACTGCAATTCTTTTCCGTCTTCTAAAAAAGTTTCTAAAAGAATAAAAATATCATTTTTCAAAATAAGTTAAAAAAATCAGACATTATCAATTTGTTTTTAAAACCTGTAATATTATAACAAGAAATTCCTAAATTAAAATTATTAGAAAAAAAGTTATTAGTTTGGCAGACGGCTACACTATCCTTTGTATGTGAAAACTATAGTACTATCATGGTAGAAGTCGAATGGGGCGACATCTAAAGTGTCTGGGCAACCCTTACTACTCTTTTTTTGGAGAGCTTATGGAGGTATTAGTTGATATTTATTGAAATTTTTTGGATGCAATAATCCAAAAAATAGTCTCCTCTTGCTGTATATGTCGAAGAAACACGCTGCGTTATCCCCAAAATTAGTTGTAATATAATCGAGTTCTAAGTTTGTTTTTATCTTCAAGCCTCAAAAAGAATCGTATGCAAAAGTGAATTTGTCGACTTGCATCTT
The DNA here is from genome assembly GCA_958431115.1 of Syrphus vitripennis. Taxonomy (NCBI): domain Eukaryota; kingdom Metazoa; phylum Arthropoda; class Insecta; order Diptera; family Syrphidae; genus Syrphus; species Syrphus vitripennis. The sequence continues at coordinate 47,799,532 of OY288110.1, read as the reverse complement.
TGCTCCTTTGATGAATATTTTAATATTCGGGTTTGTTGCAGTTAACTTGTTTTAAATGTCGTATAGTTGTCTTCTTTTGTTGCGGTACAGTAAAGATTGTTCTCGATGGACAAAGACTCCAGAGTTTTTCAGTGTGTGAGCGGCATCCATGATTTTGTTGACAGTGTCGGTGTTGTCAAATTTAAGAACCATTGTTGTTTTTTTTTGTTTGCTGGTTATTAAATTCTTGTGACTTGTTTAGTGATAATTCCGCATTTTCGTTGAGATTAAGAAGGCCTAGACAAGTTTGTTTTGCAAAACTAAAGTTGTTTGCCATCTTGTCTAAAGGAAAATGCATGACGACTGTTTTTTCATTTGTTTTTTGTGTTGATATTTCGACATGCTTTTCAAGGGTCTCACAGTAACTTTCAAGGGTCACTCTTTATGAGAATGGCTTCATGCCCAACGTTCATCATAACATATATTATTGTAAAAGATAAGACGGTAATGCACCATATGCAATTTGCTCCTTTTTAACTTTTATTGATCGAATAACATAACTTTCACCAAGTTCTCACAATCATATTTGTTTTGCTACTGTCGTGGTAAAATGAACATTTAAACAGTTTAATTTCTGGGTTCCATGAGTTCCTCTTTCGAAATTGAACCAGGGAATTTATGTGGTTGAATGCATCCACTGAATTGCCGCCCACTGCAAGTCATGCTAAAGCGCTGTGAGTTCAGCGATGACTTGCATAAAGTTGGGGAGTTTAAGTGTGAGTAAGAAAAGGCTACTGGATTTGCAACTGCGTTGGCTCACTTTCGCAAACATGCTGAGTGTTGCTGATAAAGGACGCGACCGAAATCCATGTCACTAATTAACTGAAAATACTGGGGTTTTGGAAAACGAGAATCATTCAGGCATGATGAAAGCCATCTTCTTTACATGACTACTTGTATTCCTTGTCTAAAAGATCCTGGGTTTTAGCCCTTCTCAATTGCACGGTCTCCCCGGCAATTAAGTTGATATGTAATACATAATTAAAAATTTAAAAAAATTTAATTTTTTATTTAAAATTGCTTTTATCGTCGTTTCTACTGCTAAGGTTTGCAATTTTCTTAATTTCAAAAAAAATTGCTGGCGCCCTTATTTTCATTTTTCAGGTCTTACGCCTCTGCCACCATTTGATTTATTTAGTCATTTGGTAAAAAAGAAATTTAATTAATTTAAGTTTAAAAGAATTTGATCGAACCCACCCTAAATTTGAACTAGCCGTGGTGGAATCACTCAACTCTATCAAGTTTTTTAATTCGAGTACTCAAACTCACCTTGATAATTTATTGTTCATTGCTTTTAATTTGAAGCCCCTCAAATCATTCCAAGCGACATAAGTCGGAATTATCTTAAGTGCGTCGGTCGCTTTTTTTAGTTAATTTAATTATTTAATTGTTTATATATTTGTAGGTTTTGTTTGTAGTACTCGTCCGGAAAAGTGCAACAGGTTTAAAATTAAATATTTGCTTAAAGTTTTTTTTTTTATAAAAATATGAAATTTTATGGTCCTAGAAAATGTTGCTCCACATGCTATAGTTTAAGATACAGCAGCTTTGCTTAAGTGAAATATTTAATTTTTTGAAATAAAGTAAATAAATTACCTTTTCATAGTTACTAAGCAGCTCTGCAAATAGCCTATCTTTTGGTAGAATTGGAATCTCCCGTGGCATACTTGGCTCCAGCTCATATGAATACAACTCCTGCAAGTCATTTTGGTTGTAATGCCTGCTGATTTGCTGTTCATCTATAACACGCTTTGCCGTAGCTTGCTTCGCAACCTGACGTTCATATACTTTTTGCTCCATCGTACCCTGTACCAAAAAAAAATTGCAAAAAATCAACGGAAGAGCAATTAAAAACTGAAAACTTACCAAAGCTATTAGTCTATATATGTAACATGGTTTGGTTTGTCCAAATCTAAAGACACGGAAAATACTTTGTGTATCATGAGATGGATTCCAGGAAACATCAAATATTACAACTCGATTAGCTGCCACTAAATTAATACCCAAGCCGCCAGCCCGAGTTGAGATGAGAAAGAGGCGCGCCTTCAAATTTTTTACATTGTTGAAACTTTTACACATGTTCTCGCGATTTTCAACGGTACGAGAGCCGTCCAGCCTAAAATAATCTACACCGGGACGCCAAATACCTTTGAAATCAGCAACATCAGCCTCGACATCTTGACCACGGGTTTTTTTGTCAATCAGCGAAAGGAAGTGCTCAATCACATCCAATGATTGAAGTGACTGAGAAAAAACTAATACTTTATCACCAATTTCTTCGCAACGCTGCAATAGAGTCATGAGCAAGACAAGCTTTGGCGAATGATTTATATTATTGAGGTCTATATCTCCAACAAATTGTGTCCACCATTCTGATGGATCTTCTTTTATTGAATTTTCTAGGCAATCGTCTGAAATGTTGATAAAAATAAAACAAAATTTTTTTGACAACAGACGAAATATTGAAGGAAGATAAGTTAACAATAAATAAACTAACCATTATCCAAAACATGTCTTTGCGTACGTGTATTGCGAGATCTTACAATCTTACATTCATTTGCTTCAGCAAATGAGGAAGAAGAATCGGAATCTGAAGAAGACGAGTCCTCCGAATCTTCTACAACAAAGTCTTTCATTGATTCTTCAGAATCGTATTGTGCCATCTAATTTGATTACATTCTAATAATAATAATATTGTAGTCAATAATGAAACTTTACAAACCTTTTTTTTAATCACAGTATCACTGTTTACTCTTAAATTCATTGGATGTGTCCAAATTCTCCGCAAATTTTGAAAATCCTGAAACAATTTAGCTCCTTTCCCGGGCACTCCACTCGATTCGCTAAATGTGTCTCTTTGTTTGGTCATATAGTGTTCGTAAATTTTTTTCTGTTTCTCAGACAATGTACAAAATACGACGTATTCATGTTTAGGCGGTAAATAAGGCGCTAATACTGAGTAGTCACGTCGTTGTATGCAAGCTTCCAGCATTTTGTGAAGGATATGAGAACGATGTTTCATCAAACGAATGTCTCTTGGCGTGGAATCAGTATACTGACCGTTTGAAATAGGGTTAACGAAACGATTCAAGTATTCCTTATAAGTACCCAGAAGATTAGGTTTTATGAACTGGATCATGCAATAGTCTAAAAAAAATTGGATTAGAAAAATATAAACTAAAGGTAATATTGACCTACACTCTTTTAAATTATTTTGCAAAGGAGTTCCTGTTAATACAATACGACGTTTTGTGCGAATCTTTGTGACAGCTTGACTTAAGCTAGTCTTTTCATTTTTAAGCAAATGGCCTTCGTCGCATATTACAACGTCGGGGCCTGGATCAACCAAACTTTTCTGCAGAGACTCTTTTTGTTTCTTTCGTAAGCCCTTTGTTTTCTCGTTTGATAAAATTCTATACATATCGTAACCAACTATACAAACACCACCTTCGTTGAACCATTCTTCTAATTTAAATACCCTGGTATTTTTGTCTTTATATTTGGACAGATCGTACACCTCCACGTTTTTATTTTTGGAAAAATTCATCCAATGAATGAATTCTCTAGCCCAATTGTTGAGTGTGCTAAGAGGAGAAATTACAAGGACTCGTTCTATATTTGTAGCTTCAATATTTGTAAGAAGCGTGTGAGAAAGAGTTACAATTTGCATAGTTTTACCGAGACCCATACAGTGGGCCAAAATACACCCAGAGCCTGGTTTTTCTTTACAATCTTTTAAAGTTTCAAAGCAAGCATCCCACATAAACTTTACTCCATTCACTTGATGAGGTTTAAGCTTCTTCATCAAGCCATCGTCAACTTTAAGAAGTGGATTCTTTGTTGTCTCATCAAAGTCAAGTATTAACTCGTCAACTTCTACATTTTCCGGTTTAGTATAAATCTTGTTGTACTGAAAATTAAATATTTATTAAGTGAAAATTTTTTAAAAAGTAAGGCGTAGTGTTACTACGCGTCCATATTATATCGAAAAATAAATTAATAATAAAACAGAAATAAATAATACTGGAATTAAAATTTAATTACAGTCAAATTTAATTTTAATGCACGCATGTTCTGATAACAGATAACAAAGGTTTTTCAAAACCTGTCCTCACTTACCAAATGCTATAAAATGTTTTCAAAAATTAAGTTAATGAACTTACTACTTTTTGGCGCTCTTCAATGCGTATTCTTCGTTCTTCTTCTTCCTTTGTAGCTTTCTTTGTACCATCGTCTAAGTTCTTCTCGTGGATAACTTTGCGTATTTTTTTTCTTTGTTTGTTATCATCATCGTTATCACTACCATTGCTAGATTCACTAGAAGTTTGTTTAACTTTTCTTTTTTTGCGAGCTGTTGCATTTTTTCGATTTGAGCCTAGCAAATCCCAATCCGAATCGCTGTCTTTTTTCTGTTTTAGCTGAAAAAATCGCTTCTTCTTCAGCGGAACTACTTCTTTTTCACTTGAGGAGTTATCATCCTCGCTATCATTTTTATTTTGCTGAGTTTCTATTTCAGAATCCAAGTCGCTGGCCATTACTTTTAAAATAGTTTTTATTTGACTTGAACTACTGGATTGCAGGCGCTTTTTATCGAGTTTAAGATTCTAAAATTAATACGAAAATATCATATAAGAATAAGGTTTTTCGTTAATTTTTACCTATATATTAACCACCCCAATTTGAACTTTTCATTTTTAATTGTAAACAAGCAAATATTGTTGAGCTAAGAGCAGACAAATATTATGTTTTTATTCATTCATCTTAATAAATTGTCTATTTTAATGAAAATAGTTAGATCTTTTTTATCTACATATAACCCAGGTCAATTTTAATAACAAAAATAACGCGTAATCTTCTTTGTCTATTTTATATAGATATGATTTAACAATACTGTAACCGATATTATTCTTATTTGCTATTTTTTTTTTTATTATTTTTTGAAAGGAAATAAAAAGTTTAATTAAAAGCAAATAAAAACAAACTGCGCGACACGAGTTGATTTCGACTTTTGACAGAAGTCAATAAGGAATTAGAAAGGGAGAGAAAGTGCAAGATTAAAACTGTAATAAATTTTTGGTTATTCTTACTATGTGGAATCTGTTCAGAGGCAAAGACGAGGAAATTGGTTTTGCAGAATTTTTTTTGAATTGATTGATGATGATAGATAGAGGCGAACGATGAATTGTTTGCTATCACGATTCAAGAGCGGGAAGTTCTTAGACGCTGCTATTAAATTTTAAAAATTAAAAAAAAGGCTTTTTTCGTGCGAATTTTTTTTTTTGTTTTATCGAAAACTTATAACCCGAACGGTATACTTACTATGCATTTAAATTTATTTTTTTTTTAAGTTTAATTTTTAACAGAAAATAAAATACAAAGAAAAATATTTTTGAGTGATAGCTGACAGTGAAGTGTTGGGTATAGCAGTTTTTTTTATATATTGGTTTTTCTCTGATTAGAATAATTTTGGCGATTCGTAAGAACTTACGATCGCCTGGGGATAGAAACCCCGTAATCATTTTGGAAGATTGGTGCCGGCCAGGTCATATGAAGGAACGGAGGTAGCCGCAAGAATTCGTCCCATCGACACTGGTCACATAACGATCCTCATATATATCCATATATCTACATAAATATATATATATATGTATATAAATATATACATATATGTATATAACTTAAATAGTGCAATCCCATCACCCAAATTCCAGAGAACACATTACTTCATGGTGCAGCTGGCCACTGCTGCAGTCATCATCACCCAAATTCTAAGTATTCAATCATATCACTCATGCCTTTTGTTCTATTCTTTCAAAGTTCAGTTATAAGTACATGTGCAGTTAAAATTTTGAGTTGAGTTGTTATTGACCAATTATAAATAAAGGTTTATATAAATCTACCTGAAAAAAAATATTTTTTTAATAAAACTTAAAACGTGTTTATCAACTGGCGCCCGAGCAGGGACCCTGAAAGTGTTCAAAACTCTATATGATCTTAAATTTGAAACAAAAGTAAAAATTAAAATTATAAAACAGAAAGTGAAAGTTCAAATAAAATTAACTAAGTGAAGAAAAGTTAAAGACTTAAAAATAAAAAAATCATCTAAAATGAAAGTGGAGAGGCCCCGGAGTCACCTTTAAAAAATAAGTAAGGATAAAACGGAAACTGCCATCCTTTTTCACCGGAGTTACCCTTACGTGATCCCAGACAACAAATTGGAAAAGAAATAATAGCAGCTCCCAAGATGTTTTTAATCTTGTAAGTTATATTAATATTGATTTATAAAAAAAAAGAAAAAGTGAATATTATTAAATAAGAGAAAGCAAACAAAAAAAATTTAAAAGAAGAATTATAGAAAAGAATATTAATTGATTTGAAAGATATTGATACTTAAAGTGAAATTTATAAAAAAAAAGAATACATTAAAATTTTAAGAAAGATTATAAATATAAAATTTAAAAGAAAAGAAAAAAAAAGAAAGAAAATAAAGAATTTTAAAATATTATAAAATAAGAAACTGAAAGTAATTAATAAATTTCAAAACCTATTAAGAGTGAAGCATGAAATAGCTATAACTCCGGCCAAAAATAAAAATATAAACGAATTAATATAAAATTAATTCGTAAAAACAATTGGTGGTAGTGCCTTAAAGTTGTTGTTGTTGTTCACAAAAAATTCAATGCAATTGACGGAAGAATGGTTAAGTCTAATAAACTGACATTCTATGTACAATAAAAATAATAAAGTAATAAGAATAAACTGTGGCCAGCGCCAAACTCTTCCGTAACTCTCCCCCCTTTGATACAGACTACGATCTGTAGTCTATCGAAGTAAGGTATGGAGAAAAAATGGAGGCGGAACAAGATAACATACTTTAAGGCGTTTGTAAAAATGCTGTGACTCCAAATGCATTTGATGAACAAGTACGACTTCTGGACACGTAGCATCAGTGGTCTGCAGTGGTGTAGTGCGTAAGAGCACATGACTACAAAGACTGAGCAAATCTGATATGCGTGGGTTCGAATCCTACAAGTGTTCTTCAAATAAAATTGGATTAATGCTCAGCGCCACTAAAAGGAGTCTGATGATTGTCTGGCAAGCATGAAATAGCTATAACTCCGGCCAAAAATAAAAATATAAACGAATTAATATAAAATTAATTCGTAAAAACAATTGGTGGTAGTGCCTTAAAGTTGTTGTTGTTGTTCACAAAAAATTCAATGCAATTGACGGAAGAATGGTTAAGTCTAATAAACTGACATTCTATGTACAAAATAGTACAATAAAAATAATAAAGTAATAAGAATAAACTGTGGCCAGCGCCAAACTCTTCCGTAACTCTCCCCCCTTTGATACAGACTACGATCTGTAGTCTATCGAAGTAAGGTATGGAGAAAAAATGGAGGCGGAACAAGATAACATACTTTAAGGCGTTTGTAAAAATGCTGTGACTCCAAATGCATTTGATGAACAAGTACGACTTCTGGACACGTAGCATCAGTGGTCTGCAGTGGTGTAGTGCGTAAGAGCACATGACTACAAAGACTGAGCAAATCTGATATGCGTGGGTTCGAATCCTACAAGTGTTCTTCAAATAAAATTGGATTAAATCAGCGCCACTAAAAGGAGTCTGATGATTGTCTGGCAAGCATGAAATAGCTATAACTCCGGCCAAAAATAAAAATATAAACGAATTAATATAAAATTAATTCGTAAAAACAATTGGTGGTAGTGCCTTAAAGTTGTTGTTGTTGTTCACAAAAAATTCAATGCAATTGACGGAAGAATGGTTAAGTCTAATAAACTGACATTCTATGCACAAAATAGTACAATAAAAATAATTAAGAGTGAGATTAGTTATTATAAAAAAGAGAAAAGTTTAATTATTGATGAATAAACAGTGATTCGTTAAAAAAAATATATATATACAATTATACTTGATTAAAATAAAACTGCAAAGCATAAAATCAAAATATCAAACAATTTTTATCTCAGATTTAAGGCTTTTGCTATCGCGGTTCTCAGAAATGTTTATATATTAACGAAACTTAACGGACTTACGGCGATAGAATTTTAATTAATCGAAATTATATATGTATGCTTTATGTGACCAATTTTTTTAGTCAATATTTGTAGATTTATGTTTGGTAATGCAGGCTATTTTGGTCAATTGATTTTAAATGCAAATAAAAAACTTTATTTCATCTTTTACCCAAAGTTTCGTCGCTACTCACGACTTCTTTAGGGGTTTATGATATGTTGTTTTTTTGTTGTTAATCTTTATTATTATTATTATTGCTAATCTTTAGCAATAAAATAAGTACCTGAACTACACTGTGATAATTTATGTTTGTCTTTTTAATTCATTAGTCTCTTGTTTTTAATGTTAATTTATTAAATAGTTTAAATATATTTTTTTTCATTTTCATTTTCTTTTTTCAAACGAAATAAAAATAAGATTAAAAAAACAAAACCAACAAAACAATGTAAAATAGAACAACAAAAAAACAACATATCATAAACCCCTGAAGAAGTCGTGAGTAGCGACGAAACGTTGGGTAAAAGATAAAATAAAGTTTTTTATTTGCATTTAAAATCAATTGACCAAAATAGCCTGCATTACCAAACATAAATCTACAAATAATCGAAATTATATTCGATTTTTGATAGCCCGACGTTTCGACAAGGTTATACTTGTCGTGGTTACGGGTCGACTGATGGTTCGTTGGTGGGTGTCTCTCTCATTCGTTTGTTCTTGTGCGTAGATTGTACCGGTGCAATATTTGTGCTTGCAATTGAATTTGTTCTTGTTGCAACTGCTGTGATTGTTGTTGTTGTGAGTTGATGTATAACTGCGAGCATGCAAAACTGATAGCATCAGTTGGTACATTTGTACATTGTTGGTACATTGTTATGATTTTGGTATTTGTTTTTATTTTCGATTTTTTGCTTTAATTTGTTAATAAGAGGATCCCATGCAGGAGAGAGGTTAAAGCTTTGGTCACGGTTGATTGGAATGCATTTTTATTTCAATTGCCTCTCGCACCAATCTAGGTACATAAAACCTTTCCGTGGCAATCTATTTAGCTTGATCAAATCTAATGTAGTGTTCTTTATTATACGCTAAGTGCTCGCAGATGGCAGATTTTGTCACTTCGTTCCTTTGTATGGCTTTAATGTGCTCCTTTAATCTTGTAGCAATTCCTTGTCTAGTTTATCCAATGTATGAAGAGCCACAACTACATGGCACAGAATAAACTTCTGGATTTTGAAAAGGGATTCTGTCTTTTGGAGATCTCAGAAGTTGTCGGATTTTTGCTGGTGGCTTGAAAACAGATTATATGCCGTGCTTGGCCAAAATTCTTCCAATTGCTTCAGAGACTCCTTTTCTATAAGGAAGATAGGCTCGTTTTTCTTGTGTTGAATTTTCTGTTACTTTTTTTTCGGTTTCCATGAGCGTTGTTTAAAGTTATAGCCATTTCTCAAAAGAGCTACATCAACGTATTTTAACTCATCATTAAGATGATCATTGTCACATATTGCATGGACTCTATTCACAAGAGCAGATACCACGGAAGTGAAATTTGACGGATGGTGATGAGAAGCGGCATGTAGATATCTATCGGTATGGGTGCTCTTTCTATATACCGTATGCCCTATAGTACCATCTTGTTTTTTGATGATCTTAACATCTAAAAATGCAAACGAATTTGCTTCTTCTATTTCCATTGTAAATTTTATTTTGGGGTGTACTGAGTTTAAATGCTTGAGAAAAATATCTACCTCATTTTTGTTGAGAATACAAAAAGTATCATCAACATACCTTTTCCAAATAATCAGTTTTATTGGAAACGTCTTAATTGATTTGCATTCAGCTATTTTTTGCCTGACTTTTCTATTCACACTATTGTATTCACCTCTTTGTAAGTGTCACTATCACGGAGAAGGTTATCTATTTTTGAACAATAATCTAGAACATCTAAAACTACAGTGCAGTTACCCTTATCTGCAGGAAGAACAATCAACTATTTGTCTATCCTAAGAGTTTTTAAAGACTTCCGCTCTTGTGAATTGTCAGCCAAATCGATTCACCGACCTATCTTATTGCCAAAAAATCTCTTTCCATCTTTCTAAAAATCATGCGTTCTCTTTCGAGAATTAACTTTTTTTTTCCGCTCGTGTAACCAGGCACAATGTAATGCTATCAGTTTTGCATGCTCGCAGTTATACATCAACTCACAACAATAACAATCACAGCAGTTGCAAGAAGAACAAATTTAATTGCAAGCACAAATATTGCACCGGTACAATCTACGCACAAGAACAAACGAATAAGAGAGACACCCACCAACAAACCATCAGTCGACCCGTAACCACGACAAGTGTAACCTTGTCGAAACGTCGGGCTATCAAAAATCGAATATAATTTCGATTAATTAAATTTCTATAGCGGTAAGTCCGTTAAGTTTCGTTAATACTTATAAGTTATAACGCAGGACAACCACCCCAAAATGTCCCCAATGAAGCATTTAATATGAATGCTATTACCGAGCACGTGAACAGAATAATTAATGATACTCTTACTCGAGAAGGTAGAAATAGTCTACAATCCCTACTTAACCCAAACCTCGATTTTGCAAATGACATAGACCAATCTATTAACATGGGAAATGATAGAAATTTATCAGATTTAGATAAAATCCCAGATGTTGTCAAAAGCCTCCGTGAATTTTCGGGGCAGGCAGGAGAATATAGCTCCTGGAGGAAAAGTGTCGATAGAATATTAACAATATACGAACACCTTAAAGGTACACCTAAGTATTACGGAATTTTAAGCGTCATCCGAAATAAGATAGTAGGCTTAGCTGCTATAACTCTTGAATCATATAATACGCCACTAAACTGGCAAAAGATCTCAAAATGTTTAACCCTCCATTACGCGGATAAACGAGACGTTGGTACATTAGAATATCAAATGATCACCAGTGGCGTGGCGTCCATATAAGTCGATTATTTCCGACTTACCTTTTGAAATTCCCACTTACAAATAATATACATACTTTCAAACTCCTTCTCCTAACAACATGAATCTTATAAAATCATACGCCTGCACACACTGCACTGCTAACATTATTTTACTCACTCCACAAACAAACACAAAATGATAGGAAAAAAATAAAAAAGGTCATCGGAATAAGTCGGGTTATAAAATTCATTTCTGGATAGAACAAATTTGTTGTCTTTCCTCTTTATTCATATACTTTCTTATGGAATAAAGTAACCCGGTACTCATCGTCATATTTGTTGAATTCGTACATATGTATCTTTCAATCACTAGGCTGATGAACCAAATGTAGCAAGGTTGATGTAGGCTGCTGTTGGGGTGATGACGATGAAGCAAATGTATTGCGCAGTGCGCAGAGCTGATGCAGGTTGAGGTAGGTTTCTTTTTATAAGAAAAGGTTATGCAGAAAAAAATGAAAATGAAATAACCCGGTCTACATCCGACTTTTTTGGTGAATTTGTATAAATTTGTATGCTTTGGGCTGATGTGTCAAAGGTTGCCACTTCAAGAAAAATATGCGATGTATATAAGATTTACTGGCATAAGACATATTTTTGTCAGAAAGTACACAAAATTACTGTAATTTCTGTTTACAAGCAGAACGCAGTGTGAAACTTAAATCGATTTTGTGTTACTTGTGAATTTAAAAAAATATTGACAGTTCAATCTTTAAAAATTCGAAATAAAAGTTTAAAAAGTGTGAAAAGTTTTTTGGTAGTAAGATTCAGTTGTTTGATTATGGCTTTATTAAGTGTAGACTGTTGTTTAACAGATTTTCTCTTAGAGGAATCAAATAATTTTAATCAGCTTAGTTTTATGAAGAAAAAAAAAGTTATAGTTTTAGGACGCTCCACCCCTTCCATTATAATAGATTTTAAAAGAAAAGATGGTTTCACTTCTCATTTCAATGTTTCATTATACCAAAAGTATACTTGGTTGACTGCCAGTTGTAAGTTAAATAAAATGTTTTGTTTTCCTTGCCTTCTGTTTTCCAGAAAGTCGACTACGCCGACGTTAATAATTTGGTTAACTCTGCAAAAAAGCATGTCAAAACGGAAAAACATATTCGCAGTTGTTTATCTCTGCATGAATTTGGCATTAATCGTATAGAAACCTCTTTAGGCAATTCTTTTATAGCGCACAACAAAACTGTTGAGAGGAATCGTAAATTAATGGAGCGTTTTATTGATACGGTAGTTCTTTTAGGCAAACAGGAGCAGGCATTCCGAGGTCACGATGAAACGTCGGATTCCAACAATCGTGGAAATTATATTGAAACAATATTACACTTATCCAAATATGACACGTTAATGGACACTCATTTAGAACAGTGTTCAAGTGTACAAAATCCAATTTTTTCCTGTCTCTCAAATGACATACAAAACGATTTGATACACAGTATCGCTGCAGTTTTAAAATCTGAAATTAAGATTGAAATAAGTCAGACGCAATTTGTGTCAATTATGATAGATAAAACACCAGACGTCAGCCATAGGGAACAACTAAGTGCAGTATTACGGTATTTATCGGAGGATGGGATAGAAGAAAGGTTTCTTGGTTTTTTTGACGTGAGTGAGTGTCGCAACGCAGACGAGCTGACAAAGCACATTTTGAATGTATTAGATACATATATTCTCTTGTAAAGAAAAGTTAATTGGACAATCTTACGATGTTGCGGCAGTTATGTCAGGTGAAGTGGGTGGTGTGAGAAAGAAAGTCCTTGATGCTTGTCCAATGGCTAACTTTATTCCTTGCTACGCACATGTTTTAAATTTGGTTTTATCGCGATCACTTGAAAATATATCGGAATTAAAAGTTTTTTTTGGTAATATTAACACTATAGTCCGTTTTTTCAATAAATCAACTAAACGTTCAAATCTTTTGAAACAAATAGCCAACCGACGCATGCCTGGAGTTTCGGAGACTCGCTGGCATTATCATTCGCGAATAATAAACGTAATTTTAAATTGCAGATTAGATATTATTGAAACTTTTAACAGAATATTAGATGACCTTAACGAATGGGACAATGACACGCTTTCTATAGCCGAGAGCCTGTTAGTTAAATTAGAAAGCAAAGATTTTTGCTTTTTTCTCAATACTCTCTCCGAAATTTTTGCTAAGACTGATATTCTTTTTAATTTAATTCAAAATAAGCAAACGGATGTTGAATTTGCAAAAAGAGAAATCGAAAGTTTTGAGTTTTGGCTTTGCTCTGACTTTCTGAACAAATTTGAATCAATTTTTGAAAGTTTTAAGGATTTTGCTGAGCCGCCACGAAAAAGAAGAATGCTCGAAATCGATTCAAAAACACACTACAAACGTCTTTTTGTAGAAATAAAGGACAATATTATATCCCAAACTAATTCAAGATATAATTCCTTTACAAGTTTAATTTTTTTAGATTTACTTAATAAATCGAAATATGATAATTTTGCAATTTCAAATCCAGATGAAAAAATATCTTCCCTTATAAATTTTTTCCCTGGAGTTTTCGATTTTACAGCTTTAAAAAACGAACTTAGAGTTTTATATACAACACCTTCTCTTCGACACCTTGAAGTTCTAGCACTTCATAAGCATTTTAAAAATGAAATATTGCATGACACATTTCCGCAAATTTTTAACTTGAGTAGTTTATTTTTATCACTACCGATAACTGTTGCTTCCGTGGAGAGATCTTTTTCAGCTCTAAAGCGAATTCATACATGTCTAAGAAATTCGCAAGGAGAAAATAGGCTTTCTGATTTAGCACTACTATCTATAGAAAAAAAACTTCTTTTAAAAATAAAAAGTAGACCTGAGTTTTACGAAAAAGTTCTTGCTGAATTTAATAAAATGATCGTAGAATAGCCTTAGAATATAAATAAGAATAGAACAGTTTAGTAAAACTTTTCACATTTTTAATTTATTATTAAAAAAAAAGTCAATTTATATTTGTTGTATAGGTATATCTTATGAAGAGTTTAATTTATTTTATTTATTTTTTAAATTTATTAATGAAGAAATATTTGCGAAGTTCCTTATTTTTTTTTTTTTTGAATACAAAAATCTTATTTAAGATATCGCATTTGCATCTGCCAAAAAGGTTTCTTTCGAAGCCGCTTTTATTATGCCTTGAGCTCATTGTAACTTTCTACATTAATGACTTGATGGTATAACAAAATTGGCTTGAATTGCTCAACTTTTTAGGCTTGATAAGCAGATATACATTGCACGAAAAAATTTCAAACATACATTTGCAGTTTACTTTTCTGGTGGCTAATTTTTCTTCGACTTACCTTTTGAGATTATTCACGCCACGCCATTGATGACCACTCTTGTACAAGGTAATAATTCTATTCCCGAATTTTATCAAATGGTATACCAACACCTTTCTCTTATTCTTAATAAACTCTCAAGCATGGATATGAACCATGAATCACTTACAAACATGATACAATGTTATCGTGGTAAAGCATTAGACACATTTGTTCGCAGATTAAGAGGCGATCTCCCACGCCTCCTCAGCATTAAGGAACCTGTAGATCTCCACCTTTGTCTCAAACTCCAAAATATGGACTATAGAACGCAATATGCAAACAACAGCCAACATATTATGCGTAGAGCCAATGGATGTTGATAGAAGCATCCAGTCAAGACAAGTAAGTTACGCGAATCGACCTCCAGTCAACCACTTTGCTGTAAAACGTGGAAACCCCACGAATTCCCAACAGTGCAATACGAGACCAGCTGATAAATTCCAAAGAAATTATAACACCTACAACACAGAAGCAGACGAACAACCAGAGGAAATTAATAACACAGATAACTTGGAAAACCAAGAACCGGACCAATATCCAGAAGAAGAAGAATCATTCCCCTTTGACCAAACTGAAGAACCAGAAGACATATATTTTTTAGATTAAATCACTCTTCACTTCCCTACGCTGAACTTAAAGTAAAGAGTGGAGAAGTATTAAAATTTTTAATCGACACAGGCTCTAAAAAAAATTACGTTCAATCAAGGCGTATAAAAAATCCAATCAATACTTAATAAAAAATCATTTTTTGCCAACTCTATTTGTGGTAACATTAAAATTACTCACCACTCCTTTTTTAACCCATTCGATAGAAATAGTACTAATAAACTAAAATTTTTCATTCTTCCAAATTTAACGTCATTCGACGGCATTATAGGAAATGATTCCCTAAGAAAACTCAAAGCAATCATGCACACAGATAAAAGTTTTATGACTATTCTTGAAAACATACAAATTCCCCTAAAACAATACAAATCTGAGACAATTGTAATAAGCCTTGCTTATTATTCAATAAAACAATAAATTTACCAATTGAAGATATATTGAAGTGCTTATCAGTTCACAGCAAACAAAAGAATAAATAAAATAAAACAATTAATTTAGTTGACTTAAAATCTAAAGTTTCTTAAAATTAATATAACTTAATTGAGTGATGGCAGTAACAAGTAAATATAAACTTAAGTGCTAACCACACTCATTACACGCTTTTTTTTTATAAAAATTAAAACAAAAAAAAAACTACTTCTTGCGTTTACACCAAGTTGCCATAATCTATACCAAACCTCTGTGGAGGTTTTACTGCTCGACCACTTCTAGTTCTAAGTTGTTCTGTTGGTATTTCAATTGGTTCACTATACCTTATTGCTTCGGAACCAGATGTCTCAGATACTGTTTTTTCGGTTGAAGCTAAGGCATCATCATTTATAACCGGAGACAAAGGTTCATCCACATTACCATTATTTGTGTTACAATTAATTGTGGCATCGTCTTCGGTTTGACAATTCGCGTTTACAATAAGCCTTTCATTTCGAGTAATTTGAGGTGGATCCCTTATTTGAATTTTCACTTTCGTGAAAAACAAAATCACAAGCAGAAAAATCTTCATTTAAAGTTTTAACAATAAATCTCCTATTACGTCTAAAATGATTATTTAAGCTATCTTTAATTATATAAGACCGATTATTTACAAGTTTAACAATCTGTCCATATTCCCATTCCTTTCCTGTTTTTTAAACATAACTAAATCACCTACATCTAATACCGGTAATGATTTCGCGTTTCGATCATAATAGCATTTTTGCTTTTCTTTTTTGTGTTTAATTTTTTTAATTATTTCTGATTCATTAAGGTTGTTTCTGACAAGAAGTGAGTCTGAGACTGGTAATCTTTTGACAAGCCTACCAAAGAATAATTCTGATGGCGTAAATTGCATGCTTGCCAAAGGTGTTGTATTATATTCTAGTAAGCGATATTGAAACTTGTTTACTTCTTTCACTTCATAACACCTTTTAAGTATATTTTTAGCAATGGCAACACCTTTTTCAGCTAAAACATTACTCTGTGGATATCTAGGACTTGAAAATTTAATTTGAATGTTACATTCAATTGAGAAACGTTCAAATTCGGTGGAATTAAAAGGGCTATTGTCACATTTTATAACGGCTGGATATCCAATTTTATCAAAAATGCTGGTAATAACTTCAATGATATGTTTTGATTTTTATTTTTAATACTAGTGGCAGCTAAAAAATTTGAGTAAGAATCGATTAATGCAACGTAATCTCTACCCGCATATTCAAATAAGTCCAATGCAACTATTTGAAATGGATATTTGGGAATGTCTTCCTGAACCAATGGCTCTTTTTGCATATTTCGTTTGAATTTTTCACAAACTTTGCACGAAGATACCAATTCTTTAATTTGAGTATTCATTCCGGGCCAATAATACAACATTCTTGCACGCGCAAGAGTTTTATTCTATTCCGAGGTGTGGTTGATGTAACCAAATAGATATTTTCCGTTGCAGTTCCGAGGGTATAACCAATCTATGATTCAGTAACAGTAAACCATTTTCTACATGCAGTTCCCATTTTAATTTAAAGAAATGTTTACTAAGTTCATCCAACTGATGATAACTTGGCCAACCTTTTTCTACATATTTACAAACTCTCATATATTTTTCATCGTACGAGTAGTTCGATAGTTTCTTATATAAATTATAGTTTTCTTAGGTGAAACAGACAGGTTTTGGTATTGAATGAATGATTCCATTCAATCCTTCAATTTCCCATACTTCTGAGAGTTGTGCTCTTGATAAGCAATCAGCCACTAACATTTCTTTTCCAGGTTTGTAAACAATGGTCATTTGTGGATATTTAAGAAGAAACATGAACATGCGTTGAAGACGTGTTGGAACATCATCAATATCGCGCTTGACCAAAGTTTGGAGAATGGCTTATGATAACTTTCAACAGTAAACTCACGTCCATATAAGAATATATGAAACCTTTAGCATGCAAACACAATGGCTAATAGTTCCTTTTCAATTTGGGCCCACTTTTGTTCGTTTTTGCTCCGTGTTCGAGAAGCAAATGCTACAGGGTGCCCATTTTGAATTATAACACAACCCAATCCATCTTTAGATGCATCAGTTTGAACGGGTACTGGCTTTTTTGGATCATAAATAGCTAAAACTGGCTCGGAAGATACAATGCTTAACAAGTTCTGAAATTCCTTCTTGTGTTTCTCAGTCCACTCAAAATCAACATCATTCCTAGTTAAATTTCGCAATTCCGCGGTTTGCTTTGACAGATTTGGAATGAATCTAGCTAAATACTTTAACAGACCCAGAAACCTTAGAACATCTGCCTTATTCTCCGGAGTCTTAATTTTCAAAATTGCATCTCGATATTTTGAATGGGCTTTGATTTTTCCTCCTAATAAAATGTTACCCATAAATTTTACTTCTCGTTGACGATATTGGATTTTTTCGGGATTAAACTTTATATTATTTTTTCTCGCTCTATCTATCACAAAATTCAAAACGTGGTCATGATTTTCTTCATTTTCTCCACACACAACTAGATCATCAAAATAAACAACGACTCCCGGTATATCTCCGAAAATTTGGACCATTTTACGCTGAAACATTTCCGGAGCACAGTTCAAACCAAAAGGCACCCGGTTGAATCTAAATCTATATACATTCATTAAGTGGTTTTGGGTCCAAGCAAATTCGAAGACGACCATTTGGCTTCTCAACTATCTGCAAATTATTGACCCAGTCAGTTGGGTAGTCAACAGGTGAAATGATTCCATCCTGCACCATTATATCAATTTCTGATTTTAATCTATCAATTAGTGAGATTGGGATCCTTTTTTTATAATGAAGAATTGGTTTTGAGTTCTCTTTGAGTTTTATGGAAAAAGTTCCTGGAAATTTGCCAATTCCTTGAAAAACATCCCTATACCTATCCAAGAATAATTCCTTTGATTCCTTGCATAAAACACTACTAACATCTAAACGCTTAATTAATCCGAAGTTCTTACAAGTTTCTAATCCAAGAATAGGCTCACATTTGTCATCAACAACCAAAAATTCTGCAGTATTTTCTGATTTTAATACTAAATCCAAGCACTTCAGTTCAACAATACCAAAAATTTTAAGTTTATTACTATTATAATCAAAAACGGAAAAACCACTGTGTTAAATTTAATTTTCATTTTTTTAATAAATTTAAACGGAATGCAATTAACATCAGCACCAGTATCTAATTTAAATTGAACGACTTCATTTTCAATAATATAATCCTTGGCCCAACGCATACCACTAGACTTTGAATTTAGCCTAAAATTTTTTGAAGTTATTGAACTTTGTAAGCAACCTAATTTACAAAAATGTTTAGCACTATTACCTTGCACATCACTCCAGCTAAGCCCAGCTACTTTTTGCTTGTTGGAATCAACTGATTTTGCTTCCAGTGATGACTTCTTTGATTTCCGGCACATTTTTTGGAAATGTCCTTTCTTAGAGCACGAGCGACAGATAACATCTTTTGCTTCACATTGATTCATATGTTCAAAGTTCCATGGCATACCGCAATTAAAACAAAATCGGTTAATTGCATTAATGGATACATCCTCAACCTTATTGTTTAAAGCATCAACTACTGCTTTACGATCCAGAAGGTTTTTGTTAGCATTAGCTGCTTCATAAGTCTTGCAAATTTCGATTATTCGTTCCAGCTTATCTTCACAACCATTTAGAAGCTTCAGTTGCAACTTTTTGTCATTAACCCCAACAATGATCTCATCGCATAGCAAACGATTTTCGTATGATGCACCACATTTACATTTGTACTCGCATTGACGAACCTGTGTTCGCAATTCAGTTTCGAATTGCATAAAGGATTGGCGTTCTTTTTTTGCGATGTTTCGTTGAGGCGTACAATGTTCATCAAAACTTTTTCATAACCTCATCCAATGAACGCTGTATAACTGCATAACCAGATTGTACTGTTCCAAGTAAAGAATTTTCCGAACCATCATTTGGAAAAAGTGTGCTGTAAATATTGGCACTATTTGTGCCCATCAACCAAATAAATGTTGCAATTTTGGTTACTTCCGGGGCATCTGATTTTCCATTCGCAATCATGTATACAGTAAAATTGCGTTTACAGTTGGGCCAATCATTCACAAGGTTGCTAGAATCCAATTCTGCGATGGCACGTTCATTATTCGCCATTTTAAATTTATAATGTTATTGAATTTGATATTATTTCTTATAATATGCGATCTTGCTTTCTTTTCAATGTTTTACTTCTGACACCATGTAATAAGCCTTGCTTATTATTCCATAAAACACTAAAATTACCAATTGAAGATATATTGAAGCGCTTATCAGTTCACAGCAAACAAAATAAATAAAATAAAACAATTAATTTAGTTGACTTAAAATCTAAAGTTTCTTAAAATTAATATAACTTAGCTGAGTGATGGCAGTAACAAGTAAATATAAACTTAAGTGCTAACCACACTCATTACAACAATAAACAATATAAATATACGTACTTCACATCTATCTGAAGCACAAATTAAAAAACTTCACAATATTATTAGGAAATGTCCTAGTCTTTATGCAGACCCGGATGAAAAACTAACCTATACGAGTAATGTTAAAGGTGAAATCAGAACAACCACAGACACACCGGTGTACTCAAAAACACATACCCTATGGCACTAAAAGAAGTTGTCGAATCTCAAGTAAAAGAATTACTTGACCAAGGGATAATACGACCGTCAAGATCTCCATACATTTCCCCCGTATGGATAGTCCCTAAGAAAATGGACGCTTCCGGTGAGAAAATTTTTAGAATGGTTATTGATTAGAGGAAACTGAATTCAATAACTACTTTAGACAAATATCCAATACCAGAGATAACCGAAGTCTTGGAATATTAGGAAAAAATACATTTTTTACTATTATAGACTTAAAAAGTGGATTCCATCAAATCCCATTGAAGTCTGAAGATATAGAAAAAACTGCATTTTCTCCTAATAATGGAAAATACGAATTCTTAAGGCTCCCATTTGGTCTCAAGAACGCTCCCTCAATCTTCCAAAGGACATTGGACGAAATCTTAACCCATTTCCGGCTAATGTTGCGAAAACGCAACGTCTCACGTTTGGTCTCCAGGGACTTAATTGGTACATTTTTTATAGCGTTTTAAAACTAATATTGGACGTTTATTAAATTATCTAATCGACCTGTTTTTGGATTTAAAAAAATAAAAATTATCTCTGGAGTTTTTAATATCTTGAAAATTTGCAATTTTGAAAATGTTAGGGTAATATTTTCAAACTTAAAAAAAAAAAAAAAATTCAAAAAAAACCTTACAAACATATAGACAAAGATTGAAATTATATTCTAAAATAAAATTGAACCAATTTTTATAGGTAATTTGCCTCGCAGGTGAAATTAAACCTCTGCGTTGCGTTTACGCAACATTAGCCAAATGCAGTAGCAAAAGCACAAGGAAATAATATTTTTCTTTTGTCCATTTTTGATATCATTAAAAACCAAAATGATTTTTTTTATAATATTAAAAATTGGTGTGTGTGTAAAGCAAACACATACATGTTAGTGCCATAAAAAAATTCATTCACCAAATAGGTAAAACCCCTTGGAAAAACCGTTTAACCCATCCGCGCGAGATAATTCTTAGAAATGATTATACAGTAGTAAAAATTGATTCCTTTTTTCAAGATATAGTGTGCATTTTTATCTAAAAAAAATCATTCAATAATTCCAGGTATATTTATTGGAAAACCCTTTTCCCATTTCCTTAGATTTAGCACACTTTTTGTATTTACATTATAACCAGGTATAAAAAACGGGCTGCATATTAAAAAATCCATATTCTTGAAAATAAATATTTCGTGTATATATGTAAGTACGTGTGACTCGTTCTAAATTTCACTTATTACGTAAAAATCGTCAGTTGTGCAAACAAGTGTATTTATAAAAATATCTGTGTTTTAAAGTTTAAAAAAAAAAAACTATTATGTATCGCCAGAGGTTTTTGTCGGCTAAAGAACTAGAAGATTTGTTAATGAATCCTAGTTCAGACGAAGATGATGAATTGAACCAGAAAATAGATAAAGCTATTGAAACAAACGTGATTATTTTGCCTCCAAAAAATGATGCTTTGAGTGACCATGAAGAAATTGATGATAACGTCCAATTATTGGAAGACAAGAACATATTGCCAAATGAACTAGCCGGTGAATTAGAGCTGGAATGCATATTAGACGATCTACAATGTGAGCCAAATGATTCAGAAAATGCATCAACATCACAAAATATTGCATCAACTTCTAAAAAGGAATCGACGTCTTTTCAATATAAATTGCCAAAGTGGTCAAAGAGCCATCGAGTTGGCTTTTCAAATACTCCAAAAGACGTATCAAGTGAAAAGATTCAAGCGATCTATAACCAAATAGGTAAGTTTAAAACAAAAATCACTCAGAACTTCCTAAGTTGAATCCAATCCTTTTTTCTTGTAGGCAGTTTCAATCCTCTTCAAATATTCGAATTATTTCTTGATAATGAGATTATCAATTTCATTGTTGAAAGCACCAATACGTATGCTAATGCGGATAGAAATAATTTAACATTCAAGACAAATTTCAATGAAATCCGTACATTTATTGGGATAATGTATTTTTCTGGATTGCATACAGTTCCACAGTTGGATTTATATTGGTCCAATCGCTGCAATATAATAAAAGAAGCCATGAGCCGAGACCGCTTCAAACTTATCAAATCGTTCTTACATGCCTGTGATAACAGTACAATTGATCCCAGCGACAAGTTTGCTAAAGTCTCAACTCTAAACAACATGCTCAATAAGAATTTTATGCAGTTCGGAGTATTTTCCCATCACCTTTCAATAGACGAACAAATGATACCCTACTATGGACGTCATTCTGCAAAAATGTTTATAAGAGGGAAGCCAATTCGTTTTGGATACAAATATTGGGACCTGTGTTCTCACGATGGATATTTATATCAATTCATTCCGTATGGTGGTGCAAGTGCTGATAATTCCCCTGGATTTGGCTTAGGGGAAAATGTTGTTCTGAGACTTCTTTCTAATATCGATGTTCCAGACCAACACACAGTTACTTTTGACAATTTTTTCACGTCGCACAAACTGATTTGTCGTCTCTCAGAATTGGGTTACTTCGCAACAGGTAATTTTAACTTACAATTTATTTATACTAAAAAATTAATTTCTTTTATACCAATCTACAGGCACTGTTCGTGAAAATAGAACTGGTAAAGCAAAGTTGACAGAACCCAAACAAATGAAGAAACAAAATAGAGGAACTATGGATTTTGCATTCGACAAGGAAAATGGAATTGCCGCTGTTCGTTGGAACGATAACTCCAATGTTACAGTTCTTTCAAATCATTTGATGGACCAACCAATCACCCAAGCAAAACGGTTTGATCGAAAAAAAAGGAAACACGTCAACATTCCCATGCCCAATGCAATCCATGAATATAATTCCACGATGGGAGGAGTGGACTTGTTTGATAATGCTATCAGCAATTACAGGATACGGATTCGAGGAAAGAAGTGGTACTGGCCACTTTTATCAAATGCATTGGATGCAGCATTGGTAAATGCATGGAAAATTCATGGCATTTGTAAAAAGTTTGCAAAGGAAACACCAATGTCACAACTTGAATTTAGGACATATGTGGTAGACTCCTTACTGCGATCATCAAATATTCCGCCAACACATCAAAGGGAAGGAAATCCCAACGAAATGGTTCGATTTGATGGCACAAAACATACCATAATAAAAATGGAAAAGCGTCTTCGATGTCGAAATTGTTCCAGTCAAACAATTTTTTGTTGCAAAAAGTGTAAGATCCCAATTCATCCGAAATGTTTTGATCCATACCACACAAGGACCCATTCTTCATAATAATATGTATCATCACTAATAATATTTTATACTTGTTCACAATATTCAAAATAAAGCTTACACCTAAATTTTACAACAAAAAAACTCGAATTTTTTATTAATTCTGCTACCCCTTTCGTCTAATGTTGCGAAAACGCAACACGAATTTTCCGGAAAACTAGAAGGTTTTAAACTTTTTTTTTCAGATTTCACTAAGTTCAGATATAAATAGACAGCATATGAAATTTCAAGCTTCTAGCTCACCTGGAACTAGTAGCCGCCGGAAATGGGTTAAGGGAACATATAGGCAAGCGTTGCTATGTTTATATAGATGAAATCATCATCTTTGGCGAGTCCGCATCTAAAGAACATAGAATTAGTCTTTACGACACTTAATAAAGCAAATATGAAGATCCAGTTGGACAAATCAGAATTTCTAAAAAAAGAAATACAATTTTTAGGATTATTAGTAGGTATCAATGACATAAGAACAAATCCTGCTAAAGTTGAGGAAATTGTGAATCTTTCACCGCCTCGTAACCTAAAAGAACTTCGTTCATTCCTCGGCATGTCTGGTTATTACAGACGATTCATTCAAGACTATGCCAAGTTAGCAAAACCGCTAACTTCTCTTTTAAGAGGGGAAGATGGACGCGTGTCCAAAAACGCATCTAAGAAAAAAATTATTCAGCTTGTCGCAAATGCTATGAAAGCCTTCAATAATTTAAAAAACGCTCTTACTTCTGAGGAAGTCATACTAAATCATCCGAACTTTAAAAAGGAATTCGAGCTAACAACTGACGCCTCCGACTATACCATCGGCGCAGTCTTATCCTAAGATAAGAAACCAATTACATTTCTTTCTCGGACTCTAAATAAAACCGAAGAAAACTACGCCACCAATGAGAAAGAAATGTTAGCAATCATTTGGGCTTTAACAAACCTTAGAAATTTCCTATACGGATCAAGGAGGGTAAAAATATTTACGGATCAACAACCCCTGACATACGCATTGAGTAATAAGAACACAAATAGTAAAATGAAAAGATGGACAGCCATCTTAGAAGAATATAATTATGAATTAAAATATAAACCAGGTAACACTAACATTATAGCAGATGCACTCTCAAGAATTCAACCAATAAGTCATTTAAACTCCTTAACTATGACTCAGCATAGTTCCGAAAGTTCTTCTCATAATCTAATCCCTACAGTTGAATACCCTATAAGCGCAAATACAATGAAAAAGATATAATTGATATCTTTAAGAGATATTTGAACTCCAATCTGATTAACGGACTTTCAGCACCAGAACAAGTCATGAGAAAACTTGTACAACTATAAAATTAGATTTACTCAAACTCTTGTGCAAGATATAGAAAATGAAACCGATCAAGAAGAATTAATGCTTACAGAACACAAAAGAGCTCATAGAAACGCTGAAGAAAACAAACTTCAAATTTTGCAAAAATATTACTTCCCTCAGATGAACAATAAGATTAAAAATTTGGTTGCACAGTTTGCAAAGCCAACAAATATGACCGACATTCAAACAAGCAAGTAATCGAACCTACTCCTATCCCAAATTACCCAGGCCATACTTTACACATAGACATATTTTCCACAGAAAAATTCCTTGTGCTTACAGAACTAGATAAATTTACTAAATTTGCACAAGCAAAAATAATAGAATCTCGTTCAATAGAACACATAAAGAGACCTCTTCTAGACATTTTATTCTACTTCTGCGTTCCAGAAAATGTCGTAATTGATAATGAGAAGTCTCTGAGTTCCGCATCAATTACTTTCATGTTAAAGGATGACCTCCAAATTAGTCTTCACGACTCCTCCATATAAAAGTAAAGTAAATAGACAAGTGGAACGATTCCACTCCCCATTATCTGAAATTATGAGATGCCTTAAAGCAGATGGACATCCTCGTTCATTTGAGCTACTCTTTGAACGATCAGTCAATGAATACAATTTCTCGATTCATTCCACCACAGGTGAAAAACCATGTTTCATGGGCGAATACCCAGATTAAATCCCGAAGAATTCGAGAAAGTTCGTGCACTTAAATCAAAACAGCAAAAACATTTAGAATACCATAACAAAAAAAGAAAACCAATAAAGCATTACCTTCCAGGTGAAACTATTTTTGTCAAACATAATAAGAGATTAGAATCAAAATTGACATTTAGATACCCGAAAGAAATAGTAAAAGAAAACAAGAATACAGTAGTTACAACAGAATCAGGCAGAACGATTCATAAAAGTCTAATAAGATACTAAAATAAGAAATTTTAATTACAGGCTACTATTCATCACCGTTAAAGGAGAAATTCGAATTCTGGATTTCTCAAATTCACAATTTGTATCTCTACATGTTGGACAGGCAAAAATACAAGAAGAAACCTTAAAATAATACACAAAATTACCAAACAATACCAAAAATTTAATGAAGATATTACCCGGACTTTAAATCTTAATATTACCCGTAACCATACATTATTTCCGTTGATTTCACATGAGGTTGAACAAATAAGAAATTTAATTTTACATATTAAACCCAAAACCAGGAAAGTAAAGAGATCACTAAATTTATAGGGTACGCATGGAAATGGATTGCAGGAAATGCTAACCATGACGATTTAAATTAAAAAATTATAAAAAAGAAAATGTCAAACTTGCTAAAAAACAATAATAACCAAGTTGTTATTAATAAATTACATAATGAGTAAACAATCTAACAAAAATTAATAATGAAATTTTAAAATTCCTAAAAAAAGATAGTACTGTTAATGGTAAAATTGTAACCACACTCGAATATAAGATAAAAATAGTTAAAGAAGAATTGCAAAATATAAATCTTGCCATTAATTAATTACTATCGATAATCAACAGTTTTCATCTAAAGAAATAACTACCCATAAAATCCTCCCAGCAATACTTCAACCCTCTCCAGCAGAAAAGGAGTACCACAAACTTATATCACTCGAAATGGTCAACGAACTTCACATTAACAATACAAAAGAAATACAACAAACACAAATAGAAGAAAAAAACCCACAAATTCACCACATATGGGCTGGTCATATTTCTTGGCATACTATTCACACTATCAACCATATGCAAGCCATTACTTACCAAATCCAATCAGTCAAACATTACCATAAAAACTATGGAAACAAAACGAGACGAAATACCATTGCATGTCATTTCAGAGGAAACAAAGTCAACGATCTCATCATCACCAGCTCACGTAATACCTACATCCAAATTCTATGACCTACCCTATTTTTGAATAACAGAAGTTACATCATTATCCACTTACATAATACCGACAGCAGAGTTCAATGACCTAATGCAATAGTGCAATCCCATCACATCACATTCATGGTGCAGTGGCCAGCTGCAGTCATCATCACCCAAATTCTAAGTATTGAATCATATCTGATGCCTTTTGTTCTATTCTTTCAAAGTTCAGTTATAAGTACATGTGCAGCTAAGATTTTGAGTTGAGTTGTTATTTACCAATTATAAATAAAGGTTCATGCAAACTGCCTGAAAAAATTATTTTTTTAATAAAACTTAGAACGTTTTTTTATATTAACTTATATATATAAACATATATATATGTATATATATATATATATATATATTTCACACAGAATATACCGTCAAATATATTGACGAATTTGAATATTGAATTTGAGCTCCAGAGATAAAAATCGCCGTAGAACGGATTTTTTTTACAATTAATATTCTTTATAAAAATAATTTTTTTTTTATCATATTTGGTGATGCGTTCCCGATCATTTGTGATCGCCGAGAAGAAATCAAATTTTATGGATTTTAACTCGCGTAAAGTGATATATTTATAATTATATATGTACTGAAATTTGAAATATATCAAGGTACAATCAAAGTGTACAGTGAACGAGTACACCCCATAAGTCTCCAGTTGCAGTAGCCACTACGCGAGGAAATAACAGGGGTGAGTCCTATTTTTTTGTGCTTGAAAAGAAAAGCAATTATACTTATATATTTATATGTTATATCCGAGCTCACTTGTGTGATCGGTAAAAAAGTACCCATACAAAGTCTTGACTTTAAATTCATCCAAATATGAACAAAGATAAATAAATTGTGAATAAGCACTTTTTGCCCTCTGCAAAAAGTGTATCAACCGTATGCGAAGATGAAATGCTGCGTAAGCAATTA
Organism: Syrphus vitripennis; assembly: GCA_958431115.1. Taxonomy (NCBI): domain Eukaryota; kingdom Metazoa; phylum Arthropoda; class Insecta; order Diptera; family Syrphidae; genus Syrphus; species Syrphus vitripennis. The sequence goes on along the minus strand of OY288110.1, from coordinate 47,771,923 downwards.
AATAGTATATAAACTGAATGATGTATCGAGAATTTTTGATTCTTAGTTTAAACTGAAGAAAGATACGACGTATAGTGGAAGACTTCCCCCCACCAGTGGTAAGGGGTCTGATGCTTTAAATAAAATCTTATTAAACATTAAAAAACGGTCGTTTTATTTAAGCTCTCTGACGAGCTGACGAGAGCTAAAGTTGATATATTTTTTCGGAAAACGAGAACTATAAAAAAAAATCCGAAAATACGAGATAAAAGAGGGTTTCTTTGGGTGTAAGGGGATTAAAGAATTAATATTTTTTATTGTTCAAAAGAGAAATAAATTTCCCAAGTTTTAGAATAAATCGAAGGCGTGGTTATTCTTAAAAAGATAAAATATTTATCGATCGGCATCTCAGTTTTCGCGAGGAATAAAATAACTTTGATTTAAATATTGAAATATAAATTTTAAACTTGCACTTTAATTTAATTATTATAAATAAATATACAATTAAATGATTACGAATTAAAACCAAAACATTTATACATAATGAGAACAATAATTTTTTATACTTTTGAATTAAATTAAAAACCAAAATGGGTCTTTAATTTTTAAAAGAAAAAAAGATGAGAAGGACGAGGAAAGAGGGATGAGGAGATAAGAAGAGAAGAAGCCTAGTAAAGGGGTTGTTTCGGCGAGGAAAGCACAGGAAGGGAGGGGAAAGTTTTAATAATCTCGCTCATCATAACATCTTGATGAAAGCCTGGCATAAGAAATTATTTTTTTTGTAATGAGCTGGCGGTCCAAGAACCACCCCAAACGAGCTAGCAGGACGGGTATAATTTATGCCAGCATGGAACCAAAGGCAAAACGGTTCATTACAATACGAACTAGACAGAATTAGTATATGACTTTGTCTTTGAAACTGTTTTTTTTTTTTTATTTTTTTTTATCTTTGAATTATTAAAAAAAATAATTATTATCTTATGTCAATTATTAGAAGCTGTATTTGCACTTAAATGGCATTTTATATTTGCACTTAAAAACAAGAAATTTTGTTTGCCGCATTGTTTTATAATCATAATATATTATAATCATATTGTAACGAAGATTAGTTAACTACTTTTGAATCATAATATAACGACTTTTACATTCGACCTATATCGATTCTCGAATGCGATGACTGCGCCATCTAGTACATTTGCTATTTAAAACAACCTGCTATGAGCTTTGAATGAGCTTTGAATGAGCTTTTTCGAACATTGGTAAATGTCGAAGCCCGAAGGGGAATTATTCCATCTATCTGTCAGAATAGAAAGATCGAGATACAGGTTCTAAAGATTTCTATTGCTTTCGAGATTAGTTCAGAACTAGATATTTCCCTATATAAGGTTGATGGCGCTACCGATTGGACGCAGTTTATTTTTGGAAGTGAAAAAATAAAGTTCGTGTAAAGTGTTGTGCCAGTGATTAATAAAAGTGATTTCAATAGAAGTAAAGTGTGTTTTATTTTAAATGTAATAAGAAGAAGTTAAGAAATAAAGTAAATAAGTTTTTATTGAGAACAATTGTAACAAGTGTTTTACGAAAATATTAAAAAAAAAAAAAAAACGGCGGGTTGCACTCCGGGAGTGCCGGAAGAAGTGAAAACTTGAATATTAACGTTATGCATTTCTGATATTATTTGGAGTGGTTAGGGAATTGCGAATTGCTTTACTTATCAGTATAAAAGTACTATCATTTATGTGGTAGAATACAATATTTATTTATTGCACTATCGTACACAAACATGACAATTTATATAAACAGTTTACGACGACTTTTTCACCATCATTATTGCCAGAACCATCATCGCCAATGTCTAAAACTGATACGAATAGTTTATGATAGCTGAATAAGAAACGAACAGTTTTGATTCTGATTTTGATTTTGAAACCTATTTAAATGTCCAATAAAAACAAGTAGTTTTGTATTTCGTTGTGCTAATATTGCGATCATTTGACATAGTTAAACCAAATTCATTATTTAAAAATTCAATTAATAGTTAGATTTTCATCTGCTGCAAAGTTTATGTTAAAATCTCGACTCAAAATCATTGGCAATTCATCAAAGCTTTTTCCAATTTGTTTTGAAGCAATGCTTCAATAGTTTTTTTTATATTTAGCGTGCGCTAAAAGGGATTTTATGTACCCTTTACATGTCAGAGACACAATGCGAGCTTTAGGTAAGTAGGAGGGGATTAGAAAGGAGATGTCAGTGAATATTAGTCTTGAATTTCAGTTCATCATATTGAGAATGAAAAACAGAGCGTGGAAGGGTATTCCACATTCGCGTAGTACGGCTAAAAAACGAATCCCTGTACTTGAAAGTACGACCGAAATTGGGTTCAAGAGTAAACTGATGAGCATTCCTGGAAGCGCGAGTATTACGGTTGAATCGTTTAATGGGAGGAATGCAATAGTTACTCTTGATAACGCAACGTACACCAATTGAATGAGAACGATTGTACTTTATATACCCGAATTTTACGAACACACAGCGGTAGGCTGTGAACACACACGAATACTCGCGCAAGCGCCCTGCACTGCCTAAACGAAACAGAGAGAGGGCGATACTTTCTCTCCTACGCCACGCCGGCTCCCTACTCTTCATCCGACTTATGATTTTTCGATCAGGGGCACGTGATCTGAGGCGAGTTTAACATTTTTTAACCATTACAAAAACAAGTATACGAAGCCGCTAAAAAGTTTTCAATTCAAAAATATTATGAAAATAAATTAACAAACCCACTTTCACATTTATAATATGTTTTAATAAAATGAGCTAGTTTATAATTATTATTACATCTCAACATTTTGGCTTAGTGAGCAGAACGTCTTGCAGATTATGCAATTCTCAGGCTCAGAGGAGAAACTGGACCACATATAAGTAGATGAGAGCGAAATATACTCAAAAAATACTTCAAATCCTTAAATTTGTGAAACGAAGTATAAGAAACTTCATCCAGTTTAAAATGAAGAACATTCTTTCATTAATTAATTAACTAAAAAATGAAACAGCAATGTTAAATTAATTAATTAATTCGTTCATTCATTCATAACATAGTGGGACTAAGAGATTATATGTACATAATTAAATACTTACATATGTATTTGCAAAATTTTAAGAGAAGCGGTGTAAATGAATGGAATTATTTATAACGATCATAATTGAGGCATTCAGAGTAGCGGGCGTAACCCTCATTTTGGACTTAATTAATAATTTGCATATTTATAATTAAAAAAATATCCATGACAATTTATTCACACTTATTGATTTGAACCACGTGAAATCAATTAGAGCCAGTTGTGAAGTGGTGGTGTCTTAGTGTCTTGGTTCAACTTTTAAATTCACCGATTTCTATGGATTAGCTGTAGTTCAAGTTATGAACCAGACTGAGTAGTGAACCAGACTGAGTAGTGAACCAGAGGTAAACCTCAACTAAACTGACAAATTTTTAAGATAACAGTGCTAACCACGGTTTAAATATTTGTGTAACTGGACATTAGTATTACATTATAGTATACTCATTAATGATGTCACAAAATAGGAAATTACATTAAGAAAATTAAGAAAAATAAAAAAAAAATAATTTTTTACTGTATTCACTTTGAATACATTTCGGATTACATAATTTTTTTAAAATTATTGAATTGTTAAATTTACATTTACTAATTAGTTGCTTTTTATCCTTGAAACCTTTCTCAATAACATTTGATATTCTTACACCTTGGTATATACAACCTAACTCTTAAGATAAGGTTGATGATTTTTTGGATCATAAAAATAGACAAGTAACAAATTTTTCGTTGTCATATTATGACATATATGTCGTGACAACTTAACAATTATCATACTTTCACAAATTTATCGTTACGTTAGAACAACCGATCGGATTAAGGTACGTAGAGAAAAAAGTACCACTTAAAAGAGACATCTATATGTCAAAAATATTGGTATTATTTGAAAGATATATTATAGATTGCGATGAAACTAGTCTTATGAATATTTTTATGAGCTACGAAATTGAATGCATCACAGCTGTTAAAACTAACATACTTGGTAGAGGAAGTGGTGGCGAACTGCTCTGGTACAAAAAGCTTTTAAAAGATGATGTAATCACTTTTAAGAATGTTAAGTAATACCGATTAATTGAAATCAAAATAGAAGAGAGTATTCAATACGTTGTTCCAATTTATTTGAACTGCAGCCATTGGCAGCGCGATTTTAACAAATTACGAGACCTTACAAGAAATGTGCTAGGACCAGCGACTCTGATGCTAATCGGTGATTTTACCGGAAGAATAGGTGTATCACAAAATAATTTTAATAGTAGAATAAACACCACACATATTTATTACGATCAAAATCAAAGGACGAGATATGCGATTCAAAAGAGACCAAAATTCTTGAGCTGGCAGACGCCTTGAACTGTCGGGTACTAAATGGAAGCTGTGAAGGTGATCGAAATGGGGAATACACTTTCATCCGCGCTTGTCTTATTGTTTTCTGTCTAGAGATTGGTTCTTCATTTTTGATAAGTTTTGAGAAGGACATTCTCGGATCACAAACAGACAGCTCGAAACTAGAATATCTTTGCATGTTTCAGCCCATCTAGACATTCACAAGTAAACGAATGTTATCAAGAAAGCAGCACCCCAAAAAGCATCAGGAAAGAAGATTGTGCAAAATAATCAAGTGGTTCGACAGTGATTGCAAATTCTAGCTTAGTTGTGATCTTTATTCAATATTCATTTAATTTTCATACATATATAGTTCACAATTACAGCATGTCGTTAGCTTTCATATGCATCAAGTCGTCGATGGTTTGTTACGTGTTTTATTAGCTTTACATCTTTTAATCTCACATTGAAGTGCTTGTTGGTGAGGACGTGTGCAGGGACGGAGGACTTTTCGGGTCGGTTGAACTTGATGTGATTCGAGTGTTCGTTGAAACGGACACCAATGCTCCGCTTTGTCTGGCCGATGTAAACAGCATTGCAGTCTCCACATTTAATTTCGTATATTCCAGATTTGTTGGTAACTGTGGATTTGTCTTTGGTTGAACCTAGCATATTTTTTATTTTACCATTGCTGAAGTAAACGCAGTCTATATTTTGTTGTTTTAATTTTTTGTGCATTTTGTTAGTTATCGGTGGGAAATACGTCATCGAAGCTCTTTCTGTGTTGTTGTTGTCATTAAGTTTTTTATTTTGTCTGTATAAAGTTGTTAATTCTGATTTTTTAATTTTGTTGGTGTGTTTTTGAATTAGCTGGTCTATTATACATGGGTTGTATCCATTGATGGCAGCAATTTCTTTTAAAAGATTGTATTCAGTAGAAAAATTAGCAATTGAAAGTGGTAGTTTACACAGGCGATGAACCATTGAATGGAAGGCAGCTAGTGTTGAATTGGGTTAAAGGAGTCGTTCGTGATGTATCGGTTGGTTGTTGTTGGTTTTCTGTATATGGAAAATATTCGATTTTTCCGTTTTTTTTTTTGACAGAGTTAGGTCCAAAAAATTAAACTTTTGATTTTCTTCTGGTTCACAAGTGAAGTTTATGGTATCTAACTCAGAGTTTAGTGTTTTTAAAACAGAATCTATATCTGTCTTTTTTATCAATACAAACACATCATCTACGTAACGAAGCCAAATTCTTGGGAGTAATCCTCTTTCTCTTAAATTTGTTTCGAAAGAGGACATGAACACTTCGGCTATTAGTGGGGACATAGGGTTTCCCATACTTGTTCCAGTTTCAATTTTGTAGAACACATTTCTAAATTGAAAAAAAGTTTTGACATACATACTTTAGCTGTTTTTAAATATGTATGTAGTGTTTTCGTCGATCTCAAACTTATCCAGGTGTTTTTGAAAGGCGATTAAAGCGTCAGGGATTGGAATACTCGGGAGCAAGGCTTCGACATCAAAAGAAATCATGATTTCATCTTCGTCTATAAAAATGTTCTTAGTTTTTTCAACGAAATCAAAAGTATTCTTAACTGAGCAGCTTTCAATAGGATATCTTTTTATATCACTTACCAACCACTTGGATATTTTAACCGAAGGTGAAGTTACATTTGAAACAATGTATAGCATTTGTTTCCCTGTTTGTGTACTTTGGGTAGCGCATACAATTTGGGTACATCTGGGTTTGTTATGTTCAGGCGCCATTTGGGGATTTCAAAATTCGAATTTATTTCTTTTATTAACGATTTTGACTCGCGAATCATTTCAGGTAGTGGTGTTTTGTTTAAAATTTTAAAAGTACTGGATTCTATTGAATCTCTAACTCTTTCGTCATAATCACTTCTGTTCATTATTACTAGTTTATTCCCTTTGTCAGCCTTCATAAAAAACACATCTTTTTGCTTCAGATCTTGGATGATGAAGTGTGTTTTAATAGATTCTGAATCGCATCTAAAATTTTTCTTCGCGTTTTTTAAAACTGGTTTAGCAATCTCTCTTATTTGTTGTTTTATTTCCGTTTGTTTGAATTTCAGGCAAGTTTCCAAATCAACAATTGATTCAATGATGGGACTTTTCAAAGGTTTCGGAGTGTAGTTTAAACCTTTATTCAAAACGGCGATTTGTTCATGAGTACAATTTTCATTTGATAAGTTCACTATACGATCTTCAACGAATTTTGGTTTAAAACAATTTTTAATAGCAGATTTCTCATTTCTCTTTGTTCATATTTAAGTTTTTGTATTTTAAGAGATTGAGATTCCCGTTTTTTGATAAAATTGTTTTTACACCTCTCTTTCACTCTATCTTGAAAATCTAACCAAGCCAAAAATTCTATACTGTTTATGCTCTTTGTAATTAGAAGATGTTAATTGTAAATTCGAATTTAGTTTGTTGTGCATAATGATATTTCATCTCCAAATTCAGCCATATGTGTTTCGATTTCTTGATGACTGCAGAAGTTCGCGAATTTGTTAAAGCACATTTTATTTTGATGAAATGAGGGTAAACACGGCACCGAAGACACTCTTTTAAGATAGTTATGTCTGCTTTTATCCTTTTTATTTTTTCCACGAAATTGGAATAATTGTTCAATATTGTCTCAGTTGACATTTTGATTTAATTAGTCTTTAAAAAACAATTGTATTTAATGGAAAATCCAGCAACGATTTTAAAGAAATTGAACTTAAACTTTGTAGTCGCGTTAAATTGTCATATTGACCACAAACGATTAAAAACAAAACCAAAATTAAATAAAAACAAAAACAATTTTTCTTAGGTATCAACTTTTCATTTTATTTTAATTGAATTGACTGCATTTCGAACCAACTGTGGTTTATCTTCAGCAATACACTAATTTGGCAAAGGAAAACAAAAGAAAGAATACAAAACAAAACAAAAGAATAGAAAAAAGCTTTACGTTTAACAATTGGAGTAAAAGAGAACATCAAATAAGGTTAAACAAAGGTGACATATATAAATATAAAGGCTTTCATATGCATCAAGTCGTCGATGGTTTGTTACGTGTTTTATTAGCTTTACATCTTCTAATCTCACATTGAAGTGCCTGTTGGTGAGGACGCGTGTAGCGACGGAGAACTTTTCGGGTCGGTTGAACTTGATGTGATTCGAGTGTTCGTTGAAACGGACAGCAATGCTCCGCTTTGTCTGGCCGATGTAAACAGCATTGCAGTCTCCACATTTAATTTCGTATATTCCAGATTTGTTGGTAACTGTGGATTTGTCTCTGTCTTTTCTTTATTTTACTCGACAATTTAACGCGACTACAAAGTTTAAGTTCAATTTCTTTAAAATCGTTGCTGGATTTTCCATTAAATACAATTGTTTTTTAAAGACTTTAATTAAATATTAACAACGAATTGAAATACAGTTGTAGTTGTTGTTATAATATTGTAATCTAAGAACATTAAGGGTTTTCATGCAACGAGATAATTTTCCGCTTTGCAGAAAGATATAATTTTCCGCTTGACGTTTGCATGAGCACCCCATAAAAATTCTTGCATAAATGTGAGAAATAATCAGATGTCACAACTAAACGTCACAAATTACTTCTCGAAACTTTATGAGGTTTATTTCTACGCTTTCTGCATCAAATCTGTGAGATAAATTTGTCTGGTTTGCAGAATATTTTTCCCATACAAATTTTGACAGCTCGTTTCTGCGGAGATAAAATTATCTGGTTTCCGAGGTTTATCCTAGTTTTCCACCGTTGCATGAATACCCTTATTATAACATTTCACGGATAATTTAAGAGCTAATCAGAAACTTTCATTTATAATTTGGGAGCAAAAGCTCTCCTCTTGCTTTAAAGATTGTGGAAATAGTATCTATACTGTTGCTGTCGTGAAAATAATTGTTTAATAGGTTGTGATCCAGCACTCGATGTAGGTTCCTGGATTCACTTTGTCTTGCTCGTTCATGGAAATGATCAAATTTTGTTTCCTTAATAATGTTCCACAGAGCATCCAAAGTTTCTTCCCATGTTTCGGGGGTATCGCTGTCTAAATTAAGGTTATGTTCCAAGCATAATCTTGCCACTCGCCAAAGAACTGGGACTTGCGTTGCACGATATAAGAGGCCACTATTTTAGGAAGTCTTTGCGGGGAGTATTCCATGATTTTTCTTATGTAGCTGAAGTGAAGTTTCAAAGTATACAAGAAGAGAGGGGGAAGTCCAGTCTCTAAATGGAGCATGTACGTTGGAGTGTTTTTTGGGAGACGAAAAATTTTCTTTAAGAAGCATATTAAGAGTTTTTCAACGTCATCGTATTGGACAACTCCCCAGACCAGTGCAGCATAACACATTATAGATCTTACTACCGTTTCAAAAAGTTTGTATTTCACACTTGTTGCGACGCGACGTTCTTCTTACCAAGGAGCCCTTTCCAGTTGCAGTTAATGGCCATTTTAGCATCATGTAATTTGGCTCTGAAGTGTTTCTCATGAGAGAGTTTGGGAGTCAAGATTACTCCTAGATACTTGTATTCTTTGACTTTTTCAAGTTCCTCACCTTCCCAGGTCCATTTCTCATCCCTAGCGTATCTTCCGGTAGTGTTTCTGAAAACCATAATTTTTGATTTGTCGGTGTTAACCTTTAGACTCCATTTACAGCAGTATTGCTGAAACTTGTTGGCCATGAGTTGCATCATATTTTTTTTTTTATATATTTAGCACGCACACAAGCGGATTTTATGTACCCTTTACATGTCGAAACACTGTGCGAGCTTTAGGTTAGTAGGAGGGGATGTTAAAGGAGATGTCGGTGAACATTAGTCTTGAATTTCAGTATATCACAATGAGAGCGAAAGACAGAGCGTGGAAGGGTATTCCACATTCGCGTGGTACGGCTAAAGAACGAATCCCTGTACTTGACAGTACGGCCGAAATTGGGTTCAAGAGCAAACTGATGAGCATTCCTGGAAGCGCGAGTATTACGGTTGAATTGTTTAAGGGGACGTAAAAGTATCGATGATGTTCCTGTCTCCGATCATTTTGAAGGCTCGTCTTTGTGTACTGTCCAAGAGGCTTAAGCAAGTTGCTGGAGCACCAGCCCAGAGATGGGAGTTATACTCAAGCTTTGGACGTATATAACTTTTATAGATAATAGCCAGATCAGAAGGGGAAAACAATTTCTTGCATCTCCAAAGAAAACCTAAACATCTTGCGGCATTTTTGGCGACGTTAAGTATGTGATCATTCCACAAAAGATGGTTTGTGATACACATGCCTAAAATCGCAAGCTGATTGGTTTCTTCGATGCAAGTGCCACTCATAGATAATGGCAGTAGGGGTACGTCTCGCTTTAACGACAGAAGGCAGCATTGAGTTTTCGAAGCATTAAACTCTACGCGATTTTTTATTCCCCATTGTACAATGCTGTTTAAGCCAGAATTTAATGTACTTATCATATTTAGCCGTTTCCGAAGAGCAGGGATGTGAATCTGGAAACGGATATGAAAAGCTAAGGGTGCTATCTTCAGCGAAACAATTTAATGGATTAGTAGTTGCAGACACTAGATCATTAATAAAAATGAGAAAGAGGGTCGGAGACAAAACAGAACCCTGTGGCACACCAGCATTTATGTTGTGGGTTTCACACTTGAATCCGTCTAATACTACTTGTATAGCACGATTCGAAAGAAAGTTACTAATCCAACGAAGAAGAGTTTCATCGATACCAAAAGCACGCATTTTCGATAAAAGAGCAGGATGCCAAACTTTATCAAATGCTTTTGAAATATCAAGTGCAATAATCTTACTTTCTCCAAAACGATGTAAAGATTTGTTCCACTGCTCGGTGGGATAAACCATCAAGTCACCAGTGGATCTTCGAGATATTTCTTGAGCTGATAATTTATCAGCGTTTCCATGACCTTGGAAAGAAGGGACGTAAGTGCAATTGGTCGGTAATTAGAGTGAAGAAGATTCGCCTTTTTTTTGAATAGGTTGGACAAATGCTGTTTTCCAACTGCTCGAAACAAGCCCAGAAGAATAGGATAGATGGAAAAGCTTACGCAGGGGCTTTGCCAGCGTGGAAGAACACTGGCGGGGATACCATCCGGACCAGCGGATTTATGAATGTTGAGATCTTTTAGGACTCTCGCCACAGTACGAGTACGAAAGAAGATTTGTCCCATAGAATCATTTACGCGCTCAAGAATTGGGGGAGTCATGACACTATCAGACAGCGTAGAGTTGGCGGCGAACTGCCTAACGAATAAGTTAGCCTTCTCGAAAAAGCTAACGAAGGGAGTGTCATTGACAACGAGTGTTGCAACCGAGGAACATGTTTTGTTCCTCATGTTTTTAACAAATGACCAAAAATGTTTAGTACCTGTGTGACATTGTAGTATTTTTTGCCTTAATTTTTGGTCATGCAAAAATTTGGTTCCTCGAATATGGGCGTTTCAGGCCTTCCTGGCTTGTTTGAACTTTTTCCGGTTTTCCTCAGTTATAGAATAGAATAGAATATAGAAATGACTTTATTTATATATAAAACTCAGTTATACAATAAATGATTACAAGTCTTTTAAGACCTAGTTTTAAAACCGTCGCCGTCGGTCAGATTGACAGAATATGAATTCTGATAGCGAAAATAAACAAAACAATAAAGATAAAAAGTGAGATTAAATGGATTAATAAAATGACCTTACTGGAAATTAATTTTAAACAAGTTTACAAAAAAAAAAAAAAATTTTAATTTCAATGAAACGATAAAACAAAAAGAAAAAATGCACTGGAAAAAATTAAAAGCTCTCTGTAAGAATTCTTTTTCTTAAGCCATTGCGCATTGGAGGAATTTGTAAAGTTTATCCCAGCTTTTTGCTCCATTAAGGGTTTGGATTACATCTTTAAATTGGTTCTTCCCAAAAATTTCTCGACGAATTTCTTGCATAATTGGACAAAATCCTAAAAAGTGTCCGATATTCTCTCTCTCATGGGTGTTGCAGAGTTGGCACTCGATAGGCAGGTGTGGTCTGTGAGGTATGTAGTTCAGAGAAAGTATCTCACCTCTGGCTCGTAGAATTGAAGAAATCATATCCGTTGAGTTCTTGTCGTCGAAGTAGTTTGATTCTCCAAAATTAAACTCCAACTTACTATAGAAGTCTATATACTGCGATGCTTTGGCCTGGTTGATGAAATTTTCTTGATATTTCTCATCCAATTTCACAACAAGGGAGTAAAGACTTCCTTTAAAACCCATCAGATTGTCCAAATCAAATTTGATCGATTCACCCGTCAAATTAGCAAGATCGATCCAAATTTGTACAAAATTAAGTCTATTTATGATGATAAATTTTAATACTCTATTGACCAGCCTTGATGAATCCAATCGGAGTATTTTGATAACGTAATCAAAATGAATCTTGAGTGTGTCGATGAACAACGGTGGCAAACCTGTTTCGATATGAAGCAAATAATTAGGCGTTGTTGATGGGAGAGCAAAGACTCGCTTCAAAAAGAAACGTAATAATTTTTCCACATACTCATATTCTTTGTAGCCCCACACTTGCGAGGAGTAAAGCATAATAGATTTTGCCACAGCTTGAAACAGTTTATATTTTGCCGAGTGGTGGATGGATTTATTTGTAATGCACTTTTTCCAGGAAACGCAGAGGGCAGCCTTCGCCTCCTGGAGTTTTAACTTGATGTGTTTTTTCATACAAAGGTTACTTGTTATGGTCACACCTAGGTATTTAACTTCCTTAACAACTTGAACTTCCTGATCCTGGTACTTCCATTTTTCATAACTAGCGTATCTTCCGTGTCCTTTTCTGAAGATCATTATGTTAGATTTGCTAAGGTTGACTGATAAATTCCATGTATCGCAGTACTTTCCAAGTTTGACGATCATTTCTTGGAGTTGATCTGGGGATTCCGATAAAAGTACGATATCATCAGCATACAATAAGCCCGGAACATTTTCTCCCGCAAAGTTCACCCCTCCTCCCGTGTGCTCCACTAAATCCTCAATAAATAGAGTGAATAATAAAGTACTCAACGCACATCCTTGTTTTAGGCCCATTGAAGAGCTGAAATCTTCGGAAAGGCTTTCTCCATCCCAAACGGCTATTGAATCTTTAGCATAAAGAGCTCTTAAAATACTGATAATTTTGGAAGATATGCCGATATTCAAAAGTTTTAGAAAAAGTGCCTTTCGATCAATGCTGTCAAATGCTGCCTTAAAATCTATAAAAAAGGCATATCGTTTTTGTCCACGATTTAAGTACACATTTGCAATATTAAGTAGCAGAAACACCTGGTCTGTAGTTAAATATCCAGAGCGAAATCCAGCTAGCAGCTCACTGAGCTTGGAGTTCACGTTCCCCAACGAAGTAAGTCTACTGTATTTCATACTCGCAACTATCTTCATAAACGCGTTTAAAAACGATATCCCTCGATAATTCTCTGGAACAGATGTATCTCCTTTTTTGAATAATGGGAAAATCACCGAAGACAGAAAACTAGGAGGACTGACTCCAAACTCGAAGATTTCATTATAACAGCCAAGAAGTTGGGCTAATAAATCGCGGGAAGCATACTTGAAAAATCCAACTGGAATTCGGTCTGTTCCAGCTGCCTTGTGTAGTTTCGCTCTGCTTATCGCTGCAATCAATTCTTCTTCCGAAAAGGTTGAATCCAAAAAGTTATCTTCGATATAAGGCGCAGCATAGTAGAACTTTGAGGCCGTGCATACCGTATTGAGTAACGAAGAAAAATGGTTCTTTAAATCAGACGCCTTAAGAGCTCCACTTACTAATTTTACTCCTTTCCAAAATTCAGCAGAAGATCTTGTCATTGACAGTGTGGTGACTACGCTTGTATAATAGTCTTGCTTCTTTTGTAAGCACAAGGTTTTATATTTTTTGTTGGACTCTACGTACCATAGTTTAAAGTTCTCATTATTAGATGAGCGAAAAAAGGTTAGGAACAAAAACGATAGATTTCGAGCCGTTTCACACTCCTTATCAAACCAGATTTGCTTGTTTTTTTCGAGTTTTAAGCAAGTTAGATTGATGTGGATATGCTCTCTTCAATCAAGTTAGATTGATGTGGATATGCTCTCTCTACTTGTAGATACTTCCTTCAGCAAATATAGTTCCCTATTCAAGTATTGCTGGTAACTCTGCAAAAAACGATCATTCCATTTTAATTTTGGGGGCAGCTTTAAATCCTTCGTTATAGGTGAGGCAGTTACATTAGTCTCTACTGAAATGACTAAAGGCATATGCTCTGCAATAGATGGCGCTAGATTATCATGGAAGATTGAATTGACAGCTCCATAGGCATTGACAGATCTGTTGACAGCAATAGCAGGTGACGTTTTGGTTAGATGAGTTGAATTTTTGTGTTGATCAATTTGCGTTCGAAAATCACTTAAAACATCATTTCTCACCCAAAATTAAATATCCATCCCCATTACCACATCTGAGGCCAAGGTTGTTGTCCCAGGTATATGAAGTACCATCAATATCCAGACAATCATCTCTAAGGGAAGTTTTAATGCTGGGGGCCTGTGTCTTAATCGCTGCTTGTATTTGCACCAGGCATCTTCTTTTCTGACGAATACGGAACGGCAGGTTCTTATGTATGAAGATATTCGTTCCCTTCAATTTGCTTGCCTTCTTAAGAACATTTGCAGCTGCAGAGCGATTGACTAGTTGCACGACAATATTAGCCATTCCCTCCTTGTTGCATTTGACCGGGTAAGTCTCCTTCACCGCTCCAACATAAACACCGTCTAAAAGACCATCACACTTCTTTTGCCTTGGTTAAAGATGTCTTTAAATCAGAACTAGGCAAGTGAACGATAAGATTATTCTGTTTCAGTTTTTAAAAACCTTTCAACTTCCGATTCTAAACGCGCATTTGCTTCCAAAAAAGTAATTTTTTCAACACACTCAACTTGGTTGGCTCGCAGTTCAGCAATCTCAAAGCCTAATGATGCAATGTCGTCTTTTGTGGCCAGTTTGCTTAGGTTTCGCTCGAGGAGATTATTCAGTTCGGCAATAGTCATAGTGAATACGCTTCTCATAGTGCAACTAGTTTTTTGACGTTTTTGTGCTCCAAAAGACTGGGTGATGGTGTGGCGATGCCTCTTTTATGCATTAGTCAGTTGAACAACACACTTAAGGTTATGTACAAAGCGTAATCTTTTTTTTTTGTGCTATCAGTTAGTAAGCTATTAACTATTACTTACTGAAAAAGAATTTTATAAAGTAAACTATTTAACGATAACAGATTTTCTATTTTGTTTTCTTTAATTTTCTGTATTTTGGATGATTTATTAACTTTTTTCAGGAGCTTATTTTACCGCGAACTCATTTTGTTGACAATCAATCTGTCAATCTTTTACAGCTTCCATCAAACCATGATTTCTCTTTGGATCTGATGCTTTTAGCCCTATTCGGGATAAAAGTTCTCATTCCCAAAAGAATCATATTAGTAATCATATCCGCACTGGAGTCTACGTCACTACCGAGGAAGCATAGTGACCAGTTAAAGATCCTGAAAAAATTATTGAGACCGTCCCAGTTGGCTTTCTCGTATTGCCAAACGGTTCTCACAGGCGCTTTTTCTCTAACTGGATTTTTTTGTCACGAAAAATTTGCGAAAATGATGCTATGGTCTGATGTGCCTAGAGGTGGTAATACACTGATTGTGTATTTATCGGGGTCAGAGGTTAGAAACAAGTCAAGAGTGTTTTCGGCTCGGCCATTAACGTCCGATATTCGGGTAGGCTCGTTGACAAGCCTTCGGGTGTTGTCTTGCCTGAATGTTGAAGCCAAGAAGAATTGTGTACATTGAAATCGCCCTTAATAACGATTTCAGTGTGAGGATGCAAGGAAACAATTTTTTGGATGGAGTCAGACAGAGCGTCAAATGCACGAGAAGTTGAAACTCTATCCAAATTGGGGCTTCGATAGAGAAAACAATAATGTATGATGTGCCTGTTTACCGAGAACACAAGAAGTTAAGCAAGGGGTTGGAACTAGGACCATATTGTGGTTGAAATTGGTAAGCAACATCATTTCTTACGTAGACGGCGAGACAATGGTGGGAAAGGAAAAATGGCACTAAATTATACCTATGAATTTGAAATTCAGCAGGATCAGTAGTTTCACCTACTTGGGTTTCACTTAATGCCAAAACAGCTGGCCTGTTTGTAACATAATTTACCGTTTTGCCAGTAGGACGATGTCATCTGCATACATTAGACATTTGATGTTTATTCCATTGAAATCAATTCGTCTTGGGAGAGAGGTAGTGATGTCATCAAGGAATATCGAAAAAAGCAAAGGACTCAGTAAGCACCCTTGTTTGACGCCCATTTTTGTATCAAACCAGGAAGACAAATTGTTTCCCATCCCACACTGTTTAGTTTAAGGAATAAAGAATTTCTGTCTATGGAATCGAAGGCAGCCTTAAAATCCAAGAAAAAAGCATATAGCTTCTTTCCGTTATCAAGGTATGTCTTAGCTATGCTTGTTAACGTAAAGATATTATCCACAGTGGAGTATTCCTTACGAAAGCCTGCTTGGAACTCACTAAGAAGTCCATTGTCCGTTATACATTTTGTTAAGCGATTGAGAAGTATAGCAGAGAAGATTTTCGTTACATTGTTCAAGAAAGATATTCCTCGGTAGCTACTCGCCTCTTCTGCACTTTCTTTTTTAAAAATTGGAAAGATAATGCTTTTCCTGAAGTTTTCTTCATCGAAAATCTGATTAAAACATCCAGTAAGGTATTTTTGGAATTTATTCGTGGAGTACTTATAAAACTCGTAGGGTATACGGTCTATTCGTGGAGCCTTATTCAGCTTGCAAGCGTAAAGTGCATTTTTTACCTCTAAAAGTGTGATAGGCGCATTTTGTTCCACATTTTCTATGTAAAGAAGGGCAAATAAGTGATGATTTAGGTTACCAGGAGAGTTTAACAAGTTTTTAAAGTATTCTGCTAACACCTCAGATTTTACTTGTATTCGACAGCGTTTATTTATTTCCTTGCTATTTAATCTTCTGACTACATTCCAAAAGTCACGACTGTCTCTAATTTCATTTAACTCTTGCCAGTATTGCCTTAGTTTTTCCTTGCAGATACTTTTATATTCGCTATTTTTTTGCCAAACGTAAGCAAGAAAAGGATTTATTCCGAGCATTGAGGCGTCATACCAGAGCTGTTTTTTGGTTGATCTTCTCCATCCATCAGCTTGAAAAGGTTTTGCCGCAACAGCTATACAAGACGTCAAGGTATTCTTTGGTTGGTTTGCGATTCGGAGAGCTCAATTGTATCAAGAGCTAGGTCTAGTTCTGATTGGTATCGATGTGCAAATTTTTCATTCTACATTAATTTGGGGAGAAACTGTCTTTCTGGCTCGGTATTAATTGTTTCAGTGGAAAGTTTGACCGTTACCAATAGTGGAAGATGATCGGAGTATGGATATTCGCCTATCTCAAGATCAGGAATGCATTTTAACCATTCATCTCTTACTAGGCAGTAGTCTATCGTTGAAGCAGAATTGCCTCTGAAAAAAGTAAGAGAGCCATCTTTGTCGCTCTTTGTTCGACCATTGAGAAGTGACGGGCTGATTGACTCACACATTTCAATGAATTTCCTGCCATTGCTATCGATTGTTTTGTCCTTCGTTTTCCTGGGGGTGTAAGCAGTATCACTAGTGAAATCTGGATGGAACAGCCACAGTTGTGTGTCACCGATCCTAGCATTACAATCTCCAACTAGCATTACATTTTGTTGTTTTAATTCCAAGAAGAAGTTGTACAGGGAAGATAAATCTTGTGGCCAAAAGCTGCAGTTAATATAAACTGGAATGATGAATAACGATTGTCCGTTATTTATGATTTGTACAAAGGTTCTGTCTAATTCATGAACGAAGCAGCAGTGGAAGGTTTTTTTAATACTCTTTCTTAATCCATAAAGGCATTCTCCGCTAGCCCTTGTATAACTTGATGTTCTTGATGCAAAGATCCAGTACAATTCATAATCATCAAAGCACTGCGTGAGTACATCTTCGTTCGATTCAATAAAAGTTTCATACAAGAAAAATATATCATACTGATTGATTAACTCAAAAAATTCCCTAAACTGTGCTTTGCTACGTAACCCTGCAATAATGATATTATTTTTAAATTATAGATATTTTGATTAAAATTAGTTTTAAGATTACAACATACATTATTTTCTTTAAGATTAATTTTTATTTTGCTTAAAGTATTTATTTTTAAGTTATTCGATAGGCTGACGGCTTTATTGTTAAAAACTGGGTTTATGAACGCTGCCCGCTGTTTGAGAGACACTGGTTACCTCTGTCAAAGTTGAGCTGTCACCAATTAAATGTCTTAGAAATGTCATTCCGTCATCATCTCCACATGTTAGGTTGTTCTTCGCATCCAGATTAAAAATATGATTGTTTATCGTGATTTTTTCTCCTCGAATTTGTGTTTTAGTTTTATTATTCTTGGCCAGAACTTGTTTTCGGATATTTACTAATCATCGCCTTTTCTCGTGCGCCGCTGGTGGGTAGTCCCTGTGCAGAGATGCCCTCGTCGCGAAGTTTGGACGTCGTCGGAGCAAAAGATGTGTTAACGATGGTGTCCACATAGTCTTTCCTTTTCAATTCCACCATAACGTTATTTGCTTTAAGGTTATTTGACCGTAATGAGCGGATTTCTGTGATTGCGGTTGAATCATTTGACTTCAGCAAATCTAGGCAGATACTTTTAGCTTTTTCTGTCGCTATTTGGCCTGTCACCACAGGGAGGTTAAAGATAATGTTTTTTTCAATTGCTTTCTTAGCTAACCAGTTCACCTGTTGCTCGAGATCAAAGCATTTTGACTCCATTTGATTTCGGCACATATTCCGTCTAGGTCGGATTTTGTGGCGACTTTTTTAAGCTTCTCATCAAGGAGCGAGGAAAGATCGTTGAGCGACATGTTAACAACGGCAATATTGTCTTTTGGTGGAATTTTTTGCGTTGGAAATAATGGGGATGTAGAAGATAACTTTCTTTTTGGGGTAGCACTATTATCAATTGAGGTAGATTTTACCGGTGTACTTTGCATATCTACTTTGCGCTCTTGGTTTTATTTCGTGTTGGTGATCTTGGTTTGAAAGATAAAGCGAATTCCGACTCACCTCGGGAGTTTTATTGAATAGTTGATCACTTGAAATAATATAATACTCAAGTTAAGTGCAATAATTTCAAAATTAATTCTTTTTTATTTGGAGCTGATCAAAAACACAACCACTTCACACACTCTCTTTCTAGCTTTCAAACTAGAAACTTATCTTTTTCGTACTTGAAATTATTCAGAACGACCAATAAATTCCAAATTCTTTACGAATTGCAGCTGTTTCTAGCCTGGGTGTTAACAATAGACTCCAGGCCCGTTGGACTTGGGTCTAAGGATTAACCATGTATATGCCCCTTTTTGGCGGTCAGCCATCAGCCGAATAGGGGAAATATGTAACATGTAGCATACGAAAACATGTACGTGTTCATAGCCACTTCGCGGCAGCCGCTAGAAACAATCCTTTAAAAGGATTGGCTAATATGATTAGGCTAGTTCCACAGGTTGCCAACAGGTTAATTACCTGTTCCATAAAACTAAACGAATTACGAGATCATCAACAAACCTCGGAAACAGGCTGATCTCACGACGACAAACCTTGCTACGAAAACGACTTACGAATTTTCTTATCGAGCGTACGATCGATACAAAACACCATTTGCTCGGTAGGCTTCCTGATTACCGAAAAAATGAAATATACCATCATCGGCTTTAACGCTATAAGCGAAAAAATTTGCACCCTTCGCGTGCGAGGCAAATTCAGACCATCGGCCTTATTAACGTTCACGGACCTAAGGAGGAGTCCTCAGACGAAGAAAAAGAGACTAACTATGAACAAGTCGAGAGGGCTTGGGGATTTGAACGCAAAAATAGGTCGGGAGGTTGTATTCAGGCATTACGCAGGCACCCACAGTTTGCATGAAAACACTAATGACAATGGACTTCGAGTCCTAGAATTGGCAGCCACTTGGGTATCACCTGACGGAGTCACTCGTAACCAAATTGACCACGTGTTGATAGACCGTGGCCATGTGAAGGGATCGCACTAGTGATCATTTAATGTCTTGACCTTCGATAATTGAAACCTCCCAACGTATGCATGGTGCCACATCAACCTAAATCAATTCATTTGTATCCATTAATAAGTGCATTGCCACGCTACATAAGATACTATTTCAAGTGCATACACTTCTATGCCTTCTACGAATGACCGAAGGCAAATGACAAACAACAAAGGGTTAAGGGTTCATGTTACCACCAAAAGTATTTGCTGCATGGCCCTCGTTGTATAGTATATTATTGAGATATGTTTGAACGTCTGAATAATAATACTGATATGACGATATACAAGGTGTGAAGTGATTGGGGTTCAATTATCGAAGGCCATGGAATTAGGAAATTGAATGAATAATTGAATGGAAATTCAACACTTATATTTTGTATAAAAGGAAAATGAAAATCAAAAATAAATGTTGTCTTTTCCCAACCGCCAACCAGTGTGTTATTATTTCCAAGAGCAACTCGCTCGATTTTCTAACGTAATTGTTAAAAACCTTCTCTGGTCGCTCTATGATATAGCGTTCTCGCTTATAGAGGTAAACGACGGCGTAATAGCCAACGTTTTGAGTACGAAATAAAAATAAAGAAAAAACCTAATAGATCCACTGAGGGGATCTTTGCAGCCACTACTCGAACTTGATAACGGTACGAACGTACCGAGGTGCCAATACCGGCTCGGATCACTATCTTGTTGGTATGGTTTTCCGAGGGCGGATTGCCTTGCGAAGAAGTATTGCATCCGCCGATCAGGTTTGAACCAACACGGCCACACTGCGCAATGAAAACACCAGTTACTACTTTCGACATACGTTAGGACCCGTAGATGAGAAGTGACACGTCTTAAGAACACTGTCATTAGTACTGCCAACTTTATCTTAGGCAGCAGTCGTAATAGTCGTAACGACTGGTTTGATGCTGCATGCAAGCTGGTGACTTAATGGTTTATCTCACCGAACAGTGAAACAAATCTTTACATCGTTTTGGAGAAAGTAAGATTATTGCACTTGATATTTCTAAAGCATTTGATAAAGTTTGGCATCCTGCTCTTTTATCGAAAATGCGTGCTTTTGGTATCGATGAAACTCTTCTTCGTTCGATTAGTAACTTTCTTTCGAATCGTGCTATACAAGTAGTATTAGACGGATTCAAGTGTGAAACCCACAACATAAATGCTGGTGTGCCACAGGGTTCTGTTTTGTCTCCGACCCTCTTTCTCATTTTTATTAATGATCCCCTGTCTGCAACTACTTTTCCATTAAATTGTTTCGCACCCTTAGCTTTTCATATTCGTTTCCAGATTCACATCCCTGCTCTTCGGACGTGGAACTGAAACGGCTAAATATGATAAGTACATTAAATTCTGACTTAAACAGCATTGTACAATGGGGAATAAAAAATCGCGTAGAGTTTAATGCTTCGAAAACTCAATGCTGCCTTCTGTCGTTAAAGCGAGACGTACCCCTCCTGCCATTATCTATGAGTGGCACTTGCATCGAAGAAACCAATCAGCTTGCGATTTTAGGTATGTGTATCACAAACCATCTTTTGTGGAATGATCACATACTTAATGTCGCCAAAAATGCCGCAAGATGTTTAGGTTTCCTTTGAAGATGCAAGAAATTCTTTTCCTTTTCTGATCTGGCCATTATCTATAAAAGTTATATACGTCCAAAGCTTGAGTATAACTCCCATCTCTGGGCTGGTGCTCCAGCAACTTACTTAAGTCTCTTGGACAGTATACAGAGACGAGCCTTCAAAATGATCGGAGACAGGAACATCATCGATACTTTTACGTCACTCGAACACCGGCGTAACGTTTCTTGTCTCTCGTTGTAGTATGACATTATGTATTGTGTGTAAATGTATATAAATGCACTATGCATAAGTATTAGTATATACATATAATATAATTCTGTTATGCTAAATGCCATGAAATAAAGCAGTTTATAATCAGATCTCAACGTGTCGACTTCATATTATAACATGGTGTCAGGTTATTAAAAAAAAAAAAAAAAAAAAAAAACATGAGTGCAACGATTCCATTACCAAACGCTGTGAAAGTAAAAGGTAATTTAGTAGAGAACTGGAAAATATTTAGAAGCCAGTGGGAGAATTATGTGATTGCGGCAGAATTAAGCGCTAAAAGTGAAGCAGTTCGAATTGCAATTTTGAAGGCATGCATAGGAGAAGACTGCTACCGCATTCTCATGCAGCTTAAAATCAGTGACTCTGATAGCAAAACCGTAAAAGGTATTCTAGATTCGTTAGAAAACTACTTTAAGCCAAAGGCTAACAAGCGGTATGAACGATATGTATTTAACACTTCGAAACAAGAAGAGGGTGAGAACGTAGAAGCGTATGTAGGTAGGCTACGTGATCTAATCAAGAGCTGTGAATATCCGTCTGAGTACGAAGATGATTACATTTGTGATCGCATAATTCCAGGTATTATAGACAATAATATGAGAAGAAAGCTTCTGATGGAAAAAGATTTGAGTCTAGATAAAGCAATCGACATGTGTAGAGCCATCGAACAAACAACAATTAGAATGCGCGCATTGACTGGTGTTTCTAGTGTCAACGAAAGAGACGACACAATCAGTGAAACAAATAAAATTACACATCAACAGAAAAAGCAGAACAGTATGAACAATAAAAATAGAAAAGGATACGCGAACGAAACAGAAAAACATTATCTATGTAAGTACTGTGGCAACACACATGAGAAAAAAAATTGCCCAGCATACGGTAAGAAATGTCTCAAGTGCAAAAAGTTAGGCCATTTCTCTAAAATGTGTAAGAGTAAGCAGAAAGTTAACCAAGTGTGCGAAGAAGAAGACAGCAGTACCGACAGTGAAATGGAGGATGTTTTGACAGTCAAAAATATTTTAAAGTTCGCAACACACGGTGAAATTTTAAAAAAAAAAATAGAATTTAAATCGAAAACTGGGATTCAGATAATTGAATGTATAGCTGATACGGGCGCGTCTTGTAATATTATCAGTTTGACCGACTTTCAAAAGTTGGGAGGCAAGTTACAAGACCTAAAGGAGTCACAAGTTAAACTACGATCATTTGCTGGTGAAATTACTAGGCCCCTTGGAAGTGCCAGGATACAATGCGCATATCATAATGCTACGGAAATTCTTACATTCCAAATTGTAAAGAATACAAAGAACCCGATAATAGGAGCAAGATCTTCGCAAGACCTTCGTATACTACAGATAAATCAGATAGATTTGTATAAAGATAATACCGAATCTATTGTTAGGAAATACCGCGACGTTTTCGATGGTGATGGCACTCTTCAAAATCATCTTAAGCTAGAAGTGGACCCATCAGCTACTCCCATGCAACAACAACCTCGTCGAATCCCAGTCGCCTTGAGAGAGGAACTGAAAGGAAAACTAAATGAGTTGGAACAAAAAGGTGTAATCAGTAAAGTTAAACACCACACTCCATGGATCAGCAACCTAATCATAGTGAAGAGAAATAACAAATTACGCCTCTGCCTAGACCCACTACATGTCAACAAGGCTTTAAAAAGGGAGAACTATCAAATACCAACTGTAGATGAAATACTTCCTAGCCTTGCACAAGCAAAAATATTTTCTACCCTTGATGCCAAAAATGGATTTTGGCAAATAGTTCTCGATAAAGACAGCCGAGATTTGACAACTTTTTGGACGCCATTCGGGCGATATGTATGGAACCGGATGCCATTCGGTATTGCACCTGCACCAGAAATCTGGCAACGAAAGCTCCACGAGATAGTGAACGGTTTGAAAGGTGTCGAGGTCATAGCTGATGATATTTTGGTGTATGGTTGCGGTACTACTAAAGAAACAGCTCAAATAGACCATGATACGAACTTAGAAAATCTTTTGATTAGATTAAGACAGCAAAATCTAAAATTGAATTCTAAAAAAAATAAAATTGGAATGAGTAAAGTTACTTTTTTTGGTCATTTACTTACTGAAAATGGATTGCAGGTCGACAAACAAAAAGTAAAAGCCGTAAAAGAACTTCCACGGCCGTTGAATGTACAAGATACCCAACGGTTTGTTGGACTGTGCACGTATCTTTCTCGTTTCCTACCCAATCTTGCCGCAGTAGCAGAACCCTTACGGAGAATATGTAAATCAGACGTAGAATGGTTTTGGGGAAATGAGCAAGAGAACGCATTTTATCATTTAAAACAAATGATAACAAAAGCTCCCGTATTGCGATATTTTGATGTAAAGAAAGCAGTGACGATTCAATGTGATGCGAGTAGTTTTGGTCTAGGGGCTGTATTAATGCAGGATGAACACCCCGTGGCATATGCGTCGCGGACTCTTACAAAAACAGAGCAACAGTATGCTCAGATTGAGAAGGAGTGCTTAGCCATTGTTTTTGCGTGCAAAAGGTTTGATCAGTATTTGGCAGGGAAACATAACATTGCCGTAGAATCTGATCATTTGCCATTGCAAACGGTTTTCAAACGTCCTATACTTTTGTCGCCAAAACGTCTACAGCGCATGAGACTCGCACTCCAAAGATATGACATCAAAGTGATCTACAAGAAAGGGAAAGAAATGTATTTGGCAGACACGTTATCGCGAGCGACCTGCCAAGAAGAATCGAGCCAACAACCTTTGGATTATGAGGTGTATACCAACGAGGCAGTGGAACCTTTGCTGCTGGATATAGCGGAAACAAATGTAATGCCAGACGTACACATACAAGAAGAGCGTATAGAAAAGATTCGAGCGGCTACTCAAACGGATGTAGTGTTGAAAGCATTAACGTATACAATTACAAACGGTTGGCCAGACAATAAAAGTAAGTTATCACAGTCAATACGGGCATTTTGGAATTACCGAGATGAGTTAACTGTCCATAATGGGATTATTCTAAAAAAAGATCAAGTTGTTATACCGAAGGCATTACAAAACGACATTCTGAAAAGGATACACTCTGGTCACCAAGGTGTCGCAAGTTGTCTTAGGAGAGCCAGAGATGCAGTTTTTTGGCCCAGCTACAGTCAACAGGTTAAAAATATTTGCGAAAGCTGTCAGGTATGTTTGTCTCAGCATGTAACTCAAAGAAAATTACCATTACAAACGCCAAAACTACCTGAGTATCCGTTTCAAAGGATCGGTATGGATATATGCGAATATAATCAAAATGGAAGCAAACGAGTTTTTCTAATCACGGTAGACTATTATTCGGATTTCTTTGAAGTGAACGAAATAAAAAACGCAACTGCTGATATCGTCATTAAATGTTGTAAGCAAAATTTTAGTCGTCATGGCTGCCCCCAAATTGTAACAACTGACGGAGGAACGTGTTTTGTCAATCACAAATTCGTTCAATTTGCCAAGGAGTGGGAGTTTAAACATACAAAAAGTGCCCCACATCACCAGCAGGCAAATGGAAAAGCAGAAGCAGCTGTTAAGATAACAAAAAACATGTTAAAGCGGGCTGAGCGCTCCGGGGAATGTTTTTGGAGAATGCTGTTGGAATGGAGAAACACTACCAATAACATAGGATCGAGTCCAGTACAGCGATTGTTTTCAAGAAGAACTAGAGGCTCCGTACCAACAATTACATCCAAACTTAAACCGGAAGTGCAACATAACGTCGAAAAGAAAATCGAAAGCCAACGAAAATCTACAAAATTTTACCATGACAAAGGAAGCCGTAGATTACCAAAGCTGGAATATGGTCAAGACGTGATGGTAGATGTACATCCCTCATCAGCTGATAGAAAATGGTCACAAGGTAAGGTAACTGAAACTCCTTCTGATAGGTCTGCGATCGTCGAGGTCAACAACAAGCGATACTTGCGAGATCGAAGATCTATTGTATCTATGTCCAAATATGAAAGCACTCCAGCTCAACCTTCGCCTACCGATTCTAAAGATACTGGAACATCGGAGAATCAGTCACTCTCCTCATCTTCTATATCAGCCACAACGTCAACGATTCCAAATATAACAGACAGAACATTAGAGTCAAATCAGTCATCGGACAGTCACCACAATCCAAAAGATAATGTAAGAAGTATTGAACAACCCACTGAAATTGTTGCACCACCAACAGTAGATCTTCGCAGATCTACACGAAAAAAGAACCCACCTAAACGATTTTTATTTACAAATTAAAACTAAAGCAAACAAAAAAAAAAAAAAAAAAATAAAATAAAAAAAATTAAGAAACTTTATTAACATAAATAATTTTGAATTAAATATTAAATTTAACTTAACACTTCTTGAATAAATTGCAGATGTAACCTTGTAATATCTAAGTAAAGTTATGTATTTATAAATTTTTGCTTTAATGAATATTTTGGATTTTAAGTAATGAATTAATATAAAAAAAAAGAAAGAAAGGAAGATGTTGTAGTATGACATTATGTATTGTGTGTAAATGTATATAAATGCACTATGCATAAGTATTAGTATATACATATAATATAATTCTGTTATGCTAAATGCCATGAAATAAAGCAGTTTATAATCAGATCTCAACGTGTCGACTTCATATTATAACACTTTTATCGTTACTTTTACGGTAAGTGCTCAAATGAAATAGCCAGTTGCATTCCTCCCCTTAAACGATTCAACAGTAATACTCGCGCTTCCAGGAATGCTCATCATTTTACTCTTGAACCAATTTCGGTCGTACTGTGAAGTACAGGGATTCGTTCTTTAGCCGTACTACGCGAATGTGGAATACCTTTCCACGCTCTGTCTTTCCCTCTCAATGTGGTGAATTGAAATTCAAGACTAATGTTCAACAACATCTCCTTTCTGTTAAGTACAGGTATTCGTTCTTTAGCCCCCCTCCTACTTACCTAAAGCTCGTAATGTGTCTCTGACATATAAAATCCCCTTCAGTGCGCGCTAATTATAACAAAAAAAAATCCGTCCGAAACATGACGCAGTACACACCACGCTGCACTTACTGCAAGTACGGAGAGGGAAATCTGATAACCGATCCCTCAAGCATACTGGAGCGATGGGAAGTGTACTTTAATGAACTGCTACTTCAAGAAGAATACCGTATGTTACCGCCACCAAGCATAGAAGAGGTTAAGAAGGCTATAGCCCGGCTTAAGAAAAACAAAGCCCCGGGAGCCGATGGCATACTAGACGAATTATTCCACCACGGCGGGACAGCCTTGCGCCAAGCAATTCATAATATTCTAGTGCAAGTATGGGAGCAGGAAGAAATGCCAGAAGACTGGCGAAAAGACATAATTTGCCCCATGCATAAGAAGGGAGATGTCACAACGTGCAGCAACTATAGAGGTATCACGTTGTTGAGTACCGCCTATAAGATAGTTTCCTCTATCCTACAAGAACAGATAACCCCATACGCTAAAACCAAAATCGGACAATATCAGTGTGGTTTCATTCCAGGCAAATCAACAACTGATCTGATCTTTACCCTTAGGCAGGCGAGGAAAAATGTTTTCAATTTAACATTCCAACATACATACCATCTGCTTATAGACTTTAAGGCCGCCTATGATAGCATGGCCAGGGTAGAAGTTTACAAAGCCATGAGAGAATTCGCCATCCCAAATAAATTGACACGACTTTATAGTGTTAGGAACCATAGAACCATACATAACAATCCTATCATTATATGCTATTAATTCTAAGAAATAAATTGTAACTTTAATAAAACTATTAATTCTAAGAAATAAATTTGTAATTTGAATAAAACTATTAGTTCTAAGAATTAAATTGTAATCTGAATAAAACTATTAACTCTAAGAATATGAAACCAATACTGGAATGTAATGTACTATTAATTCTGAGAACTATAAAATGTGTAACAAAAAACCTTACTGTAGACAAACTTAAGAATAAATACATATTTTTCAGTCAGTCGATTGCTGATTGTCAACGAGAATAGTCTTATTCTTTTAATTCCTACTCTAATTCTTAAATTCGAAATCTAGCCAAAGAGGATCCTAACATAAATAAATTGGTGTCAGAAGTGAAATAATAAAAAAAAAAAAAGTAACAATCATTTAAAATCGTGTGCCTTGTCCATCCATCCATCCAAAATCAAACAAAAAAAAAAAAAAAAAAACAAAAAAAAAAAGCATACCTACCGCAAAATTGTGTTTGAGAATATAAAATAAGTTTCGCAAAAAAACTTCTTCTTCCTCGATCGTATATAAAAATACACACATTCAATATCAGCAGAGCATCATATACATAGTAGTATCTATAACTATAATAAATTATCATCATCAGAGCATCATAATCAGAAAAACATCATATTATACAATATAGAAGTATCTATAATAATAATCATCTAAATCGGAGCATCATAATCAACAAAGTGAAGTACCTACATATATATATCAGAGTCACATATCACCACATCTATTAGCAGTACCTATCATCTTAAGCAGCATATTTTATTCAGTGAAAAAAAAAAAAAAAAAAAAATGAAAATCTTTTTGTAAGTAATTAAATCATTATAAAAGTGAAAATACGAGTAGTAACATACATTTTTTTTTATATATATTTTTATTCTTAGTGTAGTATATTATTAGCTTTATATTCATAAAAAAAAAAAAAAAAAAGATAAAATAAAATAAAACTTACCTAAGTAGATACATATATAATTTTATAAAAATTAATATTTGAATAGTATAAGTAGATAACGTATTTAATATGGCTAACGCAAATCAAGAACAAGATGATGAATTTGAAGTAGATGGAAACAATTTAGCGATAATTGTTCCACTGCAAACCCTTTTTAAATTTATAAAGCCATTCGATGGCGACAGACAGAAATTGATTCCATATTTAAATGCTGTAGATGCAGCTTTCAGAATCGCTACCCCCGATCAGATTGATATTTTGCTGGCTTATACCAAAACTCAGTTGAGTGGTAAAGCAGAAGCAGCAGTATCTAATCATGATTTCAATACTTGGTTAGAATTGAAAACCTTTCTCAAAAGCATATATGCTGATTCTAAGCATCATGGGCATTTACTTATAGAACTTTTATCTTGCAAACAGCAACCTACAGAACAGATTTCGCAATATATTTGCAGGGTTGAAACCGCGTTAAAACGTTTATTAACATCAACCCAACAAAATACAACAATACCCGTTGAGCTACCGGGAAGACTTGCAGCCATGAATGACTTAGCATTGCATACATTTATATTGAATATCAAACCTGATATAAGCAACATGTTAAGAGCAAGAAACATAGAAAATTTAAATGAAGCTTTTAATCTAGCGATTGAAGAAGAAAAAGTTCAATTGCTAATCAAAATAAAACAGTCCAATTTTAAACCTGTCGAATGTTCTATTTGTCATAAAACAGGACATTCAGCAAATCACTGTTTTAAGAAACCTAATACAACTAAACCCATATTATATACAACCTCTAATAATGTCAATAATAATTGCAATTACTGCAAAAAGGTAGGGCATACTCTTCAAGAATGTAGGAAACTTAAATGGAAAAAGGAACAAGATTTAAAGAATTCAAGCAATTCTTCAAAGCCTTCGGAAAACATAAGAAGCCTCGAAACAAATGCTGCGGGGTTTCGAGCGGAAATAATGACAGCCGCAGAATCTTCAGAATAATTTTATCTAATGACAGTACAATTTTTACCATAGTTAATTCAAATAGATCCAAATCAGGTTATTTTAAATTTCTAATTGACAGCGGTGCAAGTGTATCAATATTAAAAAAATCATCTTAAAGAAAATACAAAAATTATTCCAGATAATAAAATAAAACTTAAAGGAATTAACGAGGGTACAAATCCTATCGAAAGCATAGGTTTCTTAAATCTCAAATTTTTTATTCAATCCGAAAATTCTAAGATCATAAATTATGATAATATATTTCATTTTATCGATTCCCCATCTAATATTCCATATGATGGTATATTGGGAAATGACTTTCTCGTTTCTAAAAAAGCTAATCTTAATTATAAAAATAAAACCTTAAGTCTAGAAAATGGAGAATCTTTTCCATTCTTTATAAATAATTGTAAAAACGAACCGTACATTTTGCCTCCTCGATCAGAAACATTAATAAGAGTAAATATATTAAATCCACAAATTAAGGAAGGTATTCTACAAGAACTTCCGATTTTAGAAGGAGTGTATCTAAGCAAAGCAATTACTAAAATCGACAATAACAAAAATCAAGCCATAGCTACAGTTCTTAACACACTTGATTGTCAAGTAAAAATTTTTGAGGCAAATGCCAACTTAATCCCTTTAACATCAGAATCTTTTCAATTTCAAAATGGAAATAATCAAATTAAACATCGACTAGATCTCTTACACAAAGAAATAAGAACAGAACATCTTAATTCAGAGGAAAAAGAAAACCTCTTAAACATATGTAGTCAATACTCAAATATATTTTTCCTGAAAGGAGATAAACTTTCAGCAATGAAATCTGTGGAACATGAAATTCACTTAGAAGACAAAAGACCGATAAATTGTAAAACTTATAGGTATCCGGAAATTCATAAAGATGAAGTCTCGAAACAGATTTCAAGTATGCTAGATCAAAAAATTATTAGACCTTCTAATTCTCCGTGGTCCGCACCCTTGTGGGTGGTTCCAAAGAAGACCGATGCTTCGGGTATTAAAAAATGGAGGATAGTCGTAGACTATCGTAAACTCAACGAAGTTACTATAGGAGATTCCTTTCCATTACCCAACATATGTGAAATATTAGACCAATTGGGTCATAGTAAATATTTTACAACCCTGGACCTGGCCTCCGGGTTTCACCAAATCAATGTAAAAGAGGAAGACAGGTCGAAGACCGCGTTTTCTACAGCAAATGGTCACTACGAGTTTTGTCGTATGCCATTTGGCTTAAAAAACGCACCCGCTACGTTCCAACGTGCAATGAATCACGTTCTTGCCGGACTAACAGGTGAAAAGTGTTTTGTTTACCTTGATGACGTGGTTATTTATGCATCCTCTCTTCAGGACCATAAAAAGAAACTGACTGAAATCTTCCAGAGATTAGAGCGTAATAATCTTAAGCTTCAAACTGATAAATGCGAATTTCTTCGAAAAGAAGTCGCATACCTTGGACACATGATCTCCGAGAATGGAGTAAAACCCAACCCCTCGAAGGTTGATGTAATCAAAGAATTTCCAAAACCTAAAAATCCCGATGATGTTCGATCATTTCTGGGATTGGTCGGTTACTATCGTCGCTTTATCGAAAATTTTAGCAAAATATCTAAACCCCTTACTTGTTTATTAAAAAAAGATATTAAGTTCGATTGGAATATAGCGCAAGATAATGCTTTTGAACAATTGAAAAATAAACTCTTAATAGAACCAATACTTCAATATCCAGATTTTACAAAAGAATTTCTTGTAACAACCGACGCATCGAATTTCGCAATCGGAGCCATATTATCTCAAGGAGAAATAGGCAATGATTTACCAATATGTTTTGCGTCTCGAACATTAAATCGGTCAGAGTCCAACTATAGCACTATTGAAAGAGAACTTCTTGCTATAGTGTGGGCCGTAAACCATTTCCGTCCATACATCTATGGACGTAAGTTTACAATTATAACAGATCATCGTCCATTACAATGGCTTTTTTCATGCAAAGATCCAGGTTCAAAACTTTTGAGATGGCGACTCAAATTGGAAGAATATGAATACAATATAGTTTATAAGCAAGGCAAAATTAATCTCAATGCGGATTGTTTGTCAAGAATTAAACATAATGCCGATAATGAAGATCATTAAATCTTTTTAATAACACAAGAAACTTATGACGACTATTTAAAGTTTTATTATTCCTCTTTAGAATTAAAAGTGTTTGACTATTCAGATCAAAATTCTTATTTACTAAATTCAAAAGATAATATAGCTTATTTAAATAGTATAGACCTCGGTGATGACAATAAATACGCCACTAACATTTCTGAAATTTCTGACAATTTTTGTCAATTAAGAAATCACCCTCATGAATTATATAGCGTCATTTCCTCAGCAAACACAAAAACACAAAAAAGAATTTATCATTGCTTCATAAAAAGAAATAGTTGGGAAAAAGCAAGCTATCAAGACTTCTTTTATACGATTCAAAATCTTAAAAATAAACTCGAAAAAGACAATATAGAAAGCATTTCGTTACCTACTTTCGAAGACAAATTTAATCAGTTTAAATATGAAAAAATTCGACACATAATTCAATTCATATTCAGAAATTCCAAAATTAAAATCACTATATTTAAAGACGTAATAATTACGCCAAATAAGGATGAGATACCTTTGGTACTCAAAGAAAATCACGACGATTTCCAATCTGGACATTCAGGGTTTCGAAAAACTTATAATAGAATCAAAAGTCGTTACCATTGGCATAAAATGAAAAAACATATTAAAGATTATATAAAATCATGCGAAAGCTGTCAAAGAAATAAAGTAATAAGGAAAACTTATAAGGCTCCAATGGAAATAACGTCAACATCAAATCAACCGTTTGATAGACTAAGTTTAGATATAGTTGGCCCATTGCCAATAACATTAGGTGAAAACCGCTTCATATTAACAATGCAAGATGATCTTACGAAATTTACACAAGCATACGCTATTAAAGATCATACAGCTGAAACAGTTGCAGAAAATTTACTCAAATTTATAAGTCATTATGGAATCCCAAAAACGTTGCTTACTGATCAAGGATCAGATTTCATGTCAAATCTACTTAAAGAGTTTTCAAAATTCTTTCACATGAAACAAATCCATACCACTGCATATCATCCGCAGAGTAATGGAGCTTTAGAACGATGTCATTCGACAATCAAAGACTATTTGAAACACTATATAAATGATTACCAAGATAACTGGGATTCTTGGCTTCCAACTGCAATATTTTCATATAATAATTCAGTACATAGTACAACAAAGTTCACTCCATATGAGTTAGTATTCGGACATAAACCGATCCTTCCATCTTCTTTAACCCAAGATCCAGAATTCAAATACACGTATGATGACTATTTAGATCAATTAAAATACAGGTTAAATAAATCACACGAAATAGCTAAGGAAAATATTCTGAGTTCAAAGGAGCGATCAAAATCATATTATGACAAAAATGCGAAAACTTCTTCTTATAATATAGGCGATAAGGTATATTTACAAAATAATAGTATTCGAAAAAACAAAGGGTTATCCCCAAAATATAAAGGACCATATGAAATCGTTAACATTAACGATAATCAAAACATAACAATCAAAATTAATAGAAAACCAATAAAAGTACATGTAAATCGATTGAAACCAGCTTCTTAATTTCAGGTTATTACTGATTGCTTGCTTAACTATCAAATCTAAAGCACAAATGTTCGAAATCGACAGCATAACCAACGGAAGCGGCATATATTTCGAGAATCTGGGACATCTTAAAGTTTCTTCCACAAGGTGGAAAATGGTAACTTACACCAACATCTCAATATATCATGAGAAATTTTATCTCATAAATAGTACTTATTCTAGATCATTGTCCTTATGCAAGTTTAAAAACCTTGACCATGTATATTTTTATTTTTGCCAACAGTCTCTCAATTGTCTAAAATTCAAAATTCCTTACACATACTCAAAATATCAATCAATTGAAAACCTTATAGGAAAAAATGAAGTTAGAAAAAAAAGAGGTCTTTTCAATGGAATCGGAACAGTTTTTAAAACTATATTTGGTACCCTTGACTATGAGGATGCCGAATATTTTCAAAAAACTATTAATGACGTAAAAAAGGATGATAGTGAAATAATAAACTTTATGAAAGAACAAGTCCATGTCGTAAAAACAACTATTGCCAATTTCAACGAATCAATAAATAATCTAAAGTTTTCCGAAAATACTTCGAATGAAAATATAAAAAAAATTAATGTATTTATGGCATCAGCTTCAAGCAAAATAAATAAAATAGAATTAGCTGAGCTTGCATCTCAGCATGTAAATCTCCTTACATATTTGACTAACGAATTAAATGAAGAATTAGATAATATAATAAACTCAATCTTATTCGCAAAACGCAATGTACTACATCCTTCAGTACTTACACCTATTCAGCTCATTACTGAACTTAGTAACAATAACTACCTTCTCAAATCCGGACTGAATTTTCCTTTATTTCCTAATATCGAAAACGTTCATACTTTTATGGATATTGTCGACCTCCAAGTCTTCTATATAAATAATAAACTCATGTTTATTATAAACATTCCTTTAACGGATCCAGCTGTTTTTACCCTTTATAGATGCATACCGTTGCCAATACCGTATAAAGAAAATACTCAAAGATATGCTTATATACAACCAAATTTTAACTTCTTAGGTATTTCCGAAAATAACCAAAAGTACGTTAAGCTACAAGAATCAAACTCTTGTAAGAAAATTTCTCAATTTGACTTCATTTGTCAACAAGACCTTTATTATTCTACTACTATGAACGCTAACTGTGAAGTTACGTTATTAACTGGAAGAACAAAAATTATACCAAAAAATTGCGACACTAAAATCTTTAACGGAGTTTTAGATATTATACATAAACTACAAAATAATAAATGGATACTTATCACATCCGAAAATAAACATTTAACTATAATTTGCGAAAAAGAAGATCGCATTAATGATCTCACAATCGTAGGTTTGTCCATACTTTCCCTTAAAGGAAATTGTGAGGCATATTTTGGCTCAAACCTTCTTAAAAGCGAAAATACCATTACAATACAACACGAAGCTGTTATTCCTCAAATTGACATCATCAAAGATGATTGCTGCGATAAAACCCCATATAACATTTCACACGAATATATTAAATTAAATCCTATTACACTTTCAAATGTTAACCTTGAAAACTTAAAATTTATCTCGCACACTCTAGACAATATCAAAGAACAACTCAATCAAGCAAATAGACATCCTACACTCATTCGTTATCCTTCAATATTTTCAAGCATTATTTACATTATAATTATTATAATATTTTTCTATGTACTCTTAAAATGTTGCAAACGATATAAGAATTATAAAAAAACCCATCAAAGGGAAACACAATCAGAAAATACTGGTTGTTTAGTTCAAATTATAAATAAATGTTTTACAATCAGGGAAGCAAGTCATCCCGACACCCCTGATATTCCATCAGCTGTTCATTTCTCTGCAGAGGGCCCAAGGATCATTCCGAGGCGTCCTTTGGGGTCTCAAACCTCAGGTCTGGGTTCTGGTTTTAATCTTTCAAATTGATTTTGTTTCGATTAAAATCAATTTTTTTTTTTTAAGGGGGAAGGTGTTAGGAACCATAGAACCATACATAACAATCCTATCATTATATGCTATTAATTCTAAGAAATAAATTGTAACTTTAATAAAACTATTAATTCTAAGAAATAAATTTGTAATTTGAATAAAACTATTAGTTCTAAGAATTAAATTGTAATCTGAATAAAACTATTAACTCTAAGAATATGAAACCAATACTGGAATGTAATGTACTATTAATTCTGAGAACTATAAAATGTGTAACAAAAAACCTTACTGTAGACAAACTTAAGAATAAATACATATTTTTCAGTCAGTCGATTGCTGATTGTCAACGAGAATAGTCTTATTCTTTTAATTCCTACTCTAATTCTTAAATTCGAAATCTAGCCAAAGAGGATCCTAACAATAGGTTGACCATGACCAACATCTTAAATCTTCCTACAAGGGGATGGTTTGGCCGGCCTCCTCAACCTGGCGTTGGAGAAAGCAATCCGTGACTCTTGCACGGCAACAGGTCCAGCAAGATATTGGCTTCCGCAGACTACATTGACATCATCGAAAGGACCGAACAAGCTGTACACGATTGCTTCATCTAGCTCGAGCAGGCGGCACAAAATCTGGGGCTGCACATTAGTGAAGGTAAATAAAGTACATGGTGGCGTCGTATGCGAGAAGAACAATTGGTCAAACAATCAAGGTAGCGGAGCACGAATTTGAAGTGGTGCAATCCTAAAATACCTTGGGTCAATAGTAGCAGCCGATAATAATTTAGAAGAAGAAATACGCGGGCGGCTGCTCAATTCCAACAGAGCCTACTACAGTCTGTCAAAGCTCTTCAAATCCAGAAATCTCACCATAACTTCAAAACTGCTGCTGTACAGGACTATGGTCCTGCCAGTACTCACGTATGGATCCGAGACTTGGGTGCTTAGCAAAAGACACTCCGACCTCTTAGCCGCGTTCGAGAGAAAAGTCTTAAGGAGAATTGTTGGCCCCATATGTGAGGAAGGACGATTCCGGAGACGGTACAATCATGAATTGTACGCAATCTACCTTGAAGCAGACATAGTGCCATGTACGAAGAAAATTTTGCACGAGTTTGGGATGGAAAATCTATTACGGATGAGTTTGCTACGTCAATGGCCGTTAAGCAAGGATGCGTTTTAAGTACCCTTCTCTTTATTCTATACATAAACGTCATAACTGATTCGGTGAAGGGTGGTATTGCTATAAGAGGGAAGACTGATAATCGCGGACGATATAGTGTTTCTAGCTGAAACTATAGACGGGTTGCAGGTAATGATAAACAGGCCTCAACTATATTACAAAACATAGAATCTAGCGTTAAATCTTTCTAAATCAAAACTAATGATATTCAAGAAACAGTGGTGGGAGATATTCCAAAAAGTTGGCAATGTGATGTGCAATAAGTTTATGACTGAAGCTGAAGCATTCATTTACAGAGCGTACTATAGTAAACTGAACCATTTCTTGATACACAAGACCTACTTCGTCGAAAACTCTGCTTAAAAAATTAGCTTGTTATTTATAGTCAGGGAGGCGACCGTAAGATTTGTTGAAAAACATTCTATATAAACTCTGTGAAATATTTTTTATGTTTATATTGTTTAGTAATTTGTATAGCCTTGACTTATAAATAATTTTGCATTTTTTCATTCCAACAAAATCATCCAAATATAGACCTGTTATTTCTTTATTAAATAAAAGACTTTTACTAAGGAATTTAGAACAGGTTATGGGCCCAGATACCCAAACCATTTACTGATATTAAAGAATAAAAGTATAAAGAATTTAATTAAAGAAATGGCGGATACAAAATTTTCGATTGCGAAGCTGAATAATTTCATTTATTTTATATGGAAATACAAAATGGAAATGCTTCTAATGAAAGAAGGTACATGTGTAACGATTGCAGATAACGATAACGCAGGAGAAGCATGGCTTACTGAGGACAATACAGCAAGAGCAACGATTTGCTTATCTTTGGAAGACGACCATTTACATCAAGTCCGAAGATGTTCTACAGCGAAGGAAACTTGGACAGTTTTAAAAACATATCACGAGCGGAGCACGTTAAGCAGTAAGGTGAGCATAATGCGGGACATTTGTAATCTTCATCTGGAAGAAGATGGTAATTTGAGTCCCATATCGGCACAATGCGGGATTTGTTCACCAAGTTACAAGGAACAGGAGAGAAAACGTTCATGGAATGTTGGAACGTTCAATGCTTTTAAGCAGTTTACCTCTCAATTTTGAAACAATGATAACTGCGTTGGAATCAAGACCGGAATCAAAATTGACAATTAGTTTTGTAGAGTCGAAATTAATTAAAGAATACAGGAGACGTCATCCTACTGTACATAAAGAATCTCAAAATGTTTTGATGTCTACGATGAAACCGAAAAAATTCAAGAGATTCAGTTGAGAATCGGAGTGCTATTTTTGTCATACGAAAGTACACGTGAAACGTGATTGCTTGCGTACATTGAATGGAAGAAAAAACAGCTAAAGCAAAAGGTCAATGTTGTAGCAGAAAAGGTGAGTGACGAGTTTTGAATTATCATGTCCAATTATGATAGCTCTTATGGAAAATGGATTGTGGATTCGGGAGCTTCATGTCATATTTGTAAGAATAGGCTTGTTTTGTAGAACGAGGTCGGTCATGCCTTGCACAGCGGCACCATAGCAGTTTTTTACCATAAAAAAAAACAGTAACCGATAATTAGGCCTGAAAGCCTAATTTTTGCCGTTTGTCCCGTTCCCGTTAAAACGGACCACAAGGCAGAATCCAGTTCTGACCTAGCAACCGATTCAACCTAAGGTTGATAACTATCCGTCACGGACAAAATCCAGATGCACAATTAAAATTGTGTGATACAAAGTGCAAATGGACTCCCGCCGCGCAAGGTCTAGGGATTTCCCAACCCACAAGGCCACAACTGACAGCAGAGCTGCACGGACTCGGCGGCCCTTCCAAGAAAAGTTATTCCATAATAGACAAACCTACAAAAACTAAAAGCAGAAATAAGATGCTTAACATTTGTGATATTTGTGATTATTGTAATAAATATATCAAAAATGCTCTCTGTAACCTGTTAAAGTGAATGTGAATCATTGATTGTCATTTCAATTTAAAAACTCATACAGTTACTTATCATTTTATCATAAAACAATTCTGTATATTCATCTTCTATTGTGCCATAATTGAAGAAATGAACTTATAATGATTAAAAAAAAAAGTAATCGAAAATGTGCTTTTCCTATACATAGAAATTAAAACAAAAAGAAAATATGATTTCGTCATATATGTAAACAACATATAAAGCGTTCTCGCTCTATACATGGCGTCTCGCTCTACAACATTAAATTTTATTTGTAAATTATCTCGGGCACATTAGTTTGTAAGGTATTTGTAGGTATTGTAAGGTTTTGTATATATGTATATTTTTCACCCGTTGCAATTGCCAACACATAACAGAAAATTGCTCCTGAGCAAGAGCAGTTAGACTATATATTCTTTTATATATGGGGCATTTCACGTGAAGCGGACAACGAAAAAAGTGGTGGGCCTTGAAATTGGTTCATCTTTGGTTTATGTAAACTTCTTTTTGTTCTTAATCTAAATCCGGAAGAATTTTGAATTTTAAGGTCTGGTATTGGAGTTATAGGTTTTTAAAGTTTCGGCATGCTATGGGTAAGGGCTTTCTTAAAAAACACTGATAAATTAAATTGAACAGTAAAAAAATAATTTCAATGGTGGAATATATAGTAAATTAGATGTCCTTTTTATTCATAAAATTTAAACCGGAAATTCTTTTTTTTTTCTTATAGAAAACCGGAAGTTAACATTTCAAATTAAATTTTAGTCAAGTTAGCCATTTTTATTATTTTTTGTTTTAGTCTCATTTTTAAGCCTAAATCTTAGAAATACTACATGCCAAGTTTCAGAGTGGGATATCCATACGTTTAGAAGATACAGCATTTATATTCCATCAGTAGAGGTAAATCTTATTTCAGTCAAGAAATTAAATTCAAAGGCTTGCGAAATTAAATTTAAGGAAGAAACTTGTAACATTTCTAAAAGTGGACAATCGGTTGCTGTTGCAAAAATGAAAGAAAATTTGTACTCTCTTTCTCAAAATGAAAAAGTTTTTCTTAATGCGGAATGTACTGGCAAGTATATACATACATTATTGGCGTAAACTTCTTAGTCACCGTTCAGTTGAAGTGATTTTACAAATGAAATCGAAAGAGCTGAAAGTATGACTATAGATAGTTGCAAAAGAAAAATATCTTGTTCTGTATGATCAGTTGGCAAATCAACTCTTACTCCATTTCCAAAGAAAACTGATCTTAGTCCAAAGGCGACTGAAGTATTTCGAAAGTTAAAGGAGTTCATCGATATGGTGAGAAATACAATGAATAAAAAAAGTTAATAAGATCAGACCGAGGAGACGAGTATATAGGAAAGAACATAGTCGAATAGATATAGCAAAAAGAAATATTGATGCAATATTCAGCAGCATACTCACCGGAACAAAATGGAGTAGCTAAGCGCAAGAATTGTTCACTTGTTGAGATGTCAAAGTGCATGCTTACCGATGCAGAACTTCCCACGACAATATGAGGTGAAGCAATTTCAACAGCGAACTACTTACAAAACCGATTAGTAACTCGACCAACAAGAAAAACACCATACGAACGCTGGTTTGACAAATAACCGGATTTGAAGCATTGAAGGCTTTTTGGAGAGGAAGGTTTCGTTCATATTCCCAAGGAAAAACGAAAAAAGTTTGATGACAAGTCCGTCAAGATGATATTGGTGGGATATGACTCAAACTCAAAAGTCTATAGCTAAGTATACACGATTGGAAGATGGTCCAATATTGGCCGAAATGTCAAAAGTCTTCCAATAGCAACCAATGAGCTGACAATTGCCAATTTTCTATCAAGTGAAAATTATCCGTTTATACGGTTGGTTGATTTTATGCAAAAATTAGACAATTTATTGGTAGAAAATTTGCTGACAATTGCCGACAATTTTTTGTCTTCCAATAAAAAATTGTCTGTTAACACGGTTGGAAGACTTTATACTGATTGGAAGACAATTTTCTTGACAAATGGAAATATGCATTATGTAGGTACAGTGCTCTTCACTTGATTAGACGCACACATTTTTTTTTACTTACATTTCATTTTTTGGTTAGTGCGTGTAACAATTATCAAAAAATTGCATTTATTAGAAAGGTTATTAAGTTCTCAACACAAAAATATAAAAGAATGGTAGATGAGTGGAAGTTAAAGAATATTTTTTATCTTTTTTGTAAATGCTGTAAGAAAAAGTTCATTTTTGTTTTGTTCACATAATTAGACGCACCCGTTAAATTAGTAAGCTGGTCACGATTTGCTGTGTGGATTTTAGTCAACTAAAAAGTTAAAGAAGAGAGAAGTGTTTTCAATTAGTTTTCATTCAAAATGGGGAAAGAAAAAAGTTTTAAATGCAAAAGAAAAGTCAAAATTGAAGCATTACACTCCGAAGGGTTTTCAATGAGGTGCATTACCAGGAAAATAGGCCGAAATGACCATGTTGTGAGAAATTACATTAAAAACAGTGCTTCGTATGGATAAAAATATAAAGGAATGACAAAAACCGTTTTGTCACCTCATAACAAAAGAAAAATTATAAGAATAGCTTCAAACTCAGCAGTGTCCACACGCATAAAAAGAGCAAAAGCGGGGATAACTGCCTGCATATCAACTGTTCGGCGAACTTTTTTGAGGGCAGAACATCTTAAATTAAGAAAATTTAAAAAAGCCCCACTAAACGCCGGCGTAAGAAAAGAGTTACCCGCCCAATTCGCTGGGCACTTTATAGAAATGTATTTTTAGATCTAGACTTGAAATTTAATTGAAGTACCTATTGTTTTGACTTACACAGATCCACAGTAAATTCAAACATACCATCAAAAAAAATATTCTGGTCAAGTTTCTAAGTTTTAAATCTACAGATTAACGCCCCCGCACAACCCTCTTAGGGTTAAATATATTAAAATTAGTTCTTAGTAAATTCAAACATGCCAAAAGAAATATTCTGGCCAAGTTTCAGAGTTCCAAAAGCTATAAGTTGGAAAAAACATTTTTTTTTTAATTTTTAACGCCCCCGCACAGCCCTCTGGAGGTGAAACATCATAAAATTATTTTTTACTAAATTCAAACATGCCAAAAAGAATATCCTGACTAAGTTTCATACCTATAAGAGCTTTACCAAGAGCACCCCTCTTGGGGTGAAATTTCGTAAAATCCGTTCTTAGCTGACCTCTACTCGGTGAAAAGAGTATTCCTACCAAATTTCAAGTCTTTAGCTCTAATGGTTCCAGAGATATCGTGATGAATGACTATATACATACGTGGAAATCTCTTATATATATTATATAAAATTGTGACTGTCAATTAATTATAGACAAATAATTTGCAATAAAATAAAATTGCGACTATAATTAAAGATCTAAGCTATCCTATCTCTCAAGTTGGAAAAAAGCACACATTTAAAAAAAAAAACATTAAAATCGGTTAAGTAGTTTAGGAATCCATCGCGGACAAACATCGTGACAGGAGATTTATATATATTAGATTTTTGCAAAGATAACACTTTCTGCATTCCAACGGTATACGGTTTGTTATAATAAAGTCATTGTCTTAAACAGAATTTTAGTATATTCTATTTAAAAAAATATTCTATTTAAAAAAATTTAGTATATTCTATGTAAATTTGTTTTTTTTTATTAAATAAAGTAGTTATATGAAAACGATTTCGTATGAAAAAATGACTGACTTGTTTTTCTTATTTATTTCATAGCTTCTACATTTCTCGTTCAATTTTAAAGAATTTGGTCTTCAAATTTTTGTTATAAAAATATACCTATTTTATTAAAGCCAAAAAATATTTTTTTTATATTTTTTTTTCTATCCACACGGTTCAATTGAAAATGATAAATTTTCAAAAAAGCTCGAAAAAATCGATTTTTATAATCTTTGATTGCTTGTATCTTAATGAATTCGCCACAAACGGTATACCGTTGGAATGCAGAAAGTGTTATCTTTCCAAAAAAACTATATACTATATGTAAATAAAAAAGATCACTTAAGAGATATAAGCCAGTGTTCGAAAAATAGACCAAAAAAAACTTTTTTTGAGTATATCTCGAAAACGGTTCTTTGAAAAAAAAATTAATGTCATATTCGTTTTCAGCAACCCCAAATTAGAAAAAAAAGTTTGTTTTTTTTCTAATTGGATCGGTGACCCAAAATTTTGTAAACTAGTGTTATAAGAGCGTCCAGGTAAGATAATCTGTAGTTATTCTCCATTTCACATGTGAATTGAATTTTTCTGTGAAAACTATTCAGGGTCTTTAAGGTTTCTCGGTTTATTTTTCAACTTGGCAATGCAGCAAAAGTTCTTCGAGGACAATATCTGCTATTATGGGCGAAGCTGGGTTACCCATGGGCATACCGTCTCTTTGTTGGTAGGTCTTATTACCGTATATCAAGTAGAAATCGGACGAGTTCAATGAATTTGGTTCTTTTTATGTGGGTGCGATTTTTTAATTTTTCCAAATTTGTATTTATTATGTCTAGTGCCAGTTGTAGTAGAATGTTGGTAAACAAAGAAATCACATCGAACGATACTATAATTTCGTCACTTTCAATGTTAAGGCCTTTAATTTTTGTTTTGAAATTTAAGGAGTTATTTATGCTGTATTTCGAGTTTATAGTTAAATTTTTCAGAATAGAAATTATATATTTTGCTAGATTGTAGCATGGAACCTTGATAGATGAACAAATAGGACGTAGAGGCATTCTTTCTTTATGAATTTGAGGAAATGTCTTGTTTCGTCGAAAATGTTTTTATGTATCTATTAAAACCACAGAACTTCCTCTTTTCCATGCAACTGTCTAACATATTTGCAGAATTTGCTCGAGCCTTTTCCCTAGCGTCAATGTCATTAATTGTTTCTATGCAGGCTTCGCCATGTGCAATAATTTTGAATAAAGTATTTGAAGTGGAGTAAATAGTAAAAGTGAAAGTAAGTATTGAATATCAACAGGTATGACAACATTGGTTTTGTTTACAAACCATTTCTCATTTAGTCGTAAATTATATTTGTCTCTCATCTTCTGTTTTAATGTGTTTAGTTTCTTTTCATGTAATTGGTTTTGTTTTTCTTTTTTGTTGTTATTATGGATATTTTCATGATGGAGGAAGCTTGAATATTCTTCTGCCGTTAGGTTGGAGCTAATTGAGTTTCGTGTGTTATCTATAAATTTATCTGTGGAGATTATGCTTTGTGTTTGGCGGAAATAAATATGTTCAGAATTTTACAATGGAAGTTATGTTTAGTTTTTTGTAGAGTGGAAATTAAGGGACGTTTTTTACCAAGATCTTGTTGCAGTAGTTTTTCGAAGTTTTCTGCATCTGAGGAGAAAATTGCGGTTAGCTGTGCTTTTAACTTTTATGATGCCTAGTTTTTTATGTTGTTTAAGTGTGGTGCAAATTTTGTTTCCATACGTATCCCTCATTAGCTTAGAGCTATGCGATCGCGAAACTCGTTTTCGCAGCAGGGCCTCCCATGGTCGACAGGTCGAAGCGGAGTAGGATGTTACTACTAATTACCCCACAAAGAAGGAGTGTTCCCACCAAGGCACTCCCAACGAGGGACGGCAGCGGATGAATTTCTTTTTTGGAATCAACGGTGGCGTCTTCAGTTCCAGTTAGGCCGAACTACTTGGTGAACACCTTTACGGGCTACTTCGACTTATTTGAAGCTCAGGCCGTAAAAGGAGCGGTTTTTCCGGCTCTTGTACTTGGAGTCACATCAAGTACCTGGTACTCCAGGTTGGGGGTTGTACGTCGGGGTGACTTCCCGACTACGTAGAAAAAGACTTAGTTGCGAAGCAACAACAGGCCTCGGAAACGGACGGATACACTGATGACGACCCATGCAAATGTATTAAGGGCAACGAATTTCGGATAGGCACGTGGAATGTTATGTAGGTCCCTTAATTGACCGCGTGCTGCCGAACAATTAGCGGAGAACCTCAACTGCTACAAAGCAGACATTACCGCTATCCAGGAAATGCGATGGGATGGACCGGGCAAAAGGAGGATGAAAAACTGCGATATCTACTATGGAGATTGTTACCGGGAGCAACAACAGCGACTCTTTGGATGCGGATTCGTCGTGGGAAGCAGACTCAGGCAAAAAGTCTTGAGCTTCAAATGTGTAAGCGAACGCATCACGACGATCCGAATCAAGGCTAAATTCGGCAACTTTAATATGCGCGCATGCACCCAGAGA
This sequence comes from Syrphus vitripennis, assembly GCA_958431115.1. Lineage (NCBI taxonomy): Eukaryota > Metazoa > Arthropoda > Insecta > Diptera > Syrphidae > Syrphus > Syrphus vitripennis. Next base: position 47,727,598 of record OY288110.1, on the reverse strand, counting down.
AGAGAAAAAGGACGACACCAAAGACGAATTCTACGAGCTCCTTGACAAAACATATGAGCAATGCCCTAGCTATGACATGAAAATTGTTCTCGGCGATTTTAATGCAAAGCTGGGAAAAGAAGACATCTTTGGCGGAACAGTCGGAAAGCACAGCCTGCACGACACCACTTCCGATAACGGATTCAGGCTGATCGATTTTGCTGCGGGGCGAAATGTTGTGGTAGCAAGCACCTGTTTCTCACATCTCAACATCCATAAAGGTACATGGATATCTCCTGATCAATCAACCGTCAACCAGATTGATCACATTGCGATCGACGGAAGGCACTTGTCCAACGTTTTAGATGTTCGAACTTTCCGAGGAGCCAACATCGACTCGGACCACTACCTCGTCGTAGCCAAGGTAGTGCTACGAATATCCCGACAACTGCAAAACAAAACAAAACAAGAATATGCTGAAAGAAAATTCGACATCGGACGGCTACAATCGCAAGAGATCGCCAGATCCTTCTCTGATCGAGTGTCAAGTAACCTCTTAAGGAGTCCTATGCCGCCAACATCAAGTATCGAAGACCAGTGGCAACATTGCCAGAAAGCAGTTAGAGATGCCGCCTCTAATGTGCTGGGTTTCACACAGCCACCAAAACGAAACCCCTGGTTTGACGAAGAATGCAGGCAGGCCCATGCAGCCAAGCAGGAGGCATCCAAAGCGGCGCTGCATAGAAGGACAAGAGCTGCTCGTGAGCTCTACGAGCAAAAGAGGAGAGAGGAACGCCGGCTTCTCAGGAGAAAAAAGAGAGAGCATGAGAAGCACCAGATCGAAGATGTTGAGAGAGCCAACAGCAGGAATGAAGTTCGGAGGTTTTATCGGAATGTAAAACAACTGGCTGAGGGTCATCGAGCAAGAACCGATGCCTGCAGAGATAAACAAGGGAACATTATAGTAGAATCGCAGTCAATGCTGGGGATTTGGAAAGACCACTTCTGTAGATTGTATAACGGCGATGACGAACAAAACCCCGCCGTCAGACAGGAGCCTTTCATCGTACACGATGATAGCCAAGAATTCCGTGAACCCGACCTAGAAGAAGTGAGAACAGCAATATCACGGCTGAAATCCAGCAAAGCCTCTGGAGCAGATGGTCTAGCTGCCGAGCTGTTCAAAGCAGCAGGCGACGATCTAGATAGGAGCATGCACCAAATCATCTGTAAGATATGGTCGGAGGAATGCATGCCCGATGAATGGAACCTCAGCATTGTTTGTCCGATCCTGAAAAAGGGAGATCCTCTAAACTGCGCCAATTACAGAGGAATCAGTCTACTTAACATCGCCTACAATGTCCTTTCTGCCGTAATATGTGAACGTCTGAAGCCTTTCGTCAACAATCTGATTGGTTCTTATCAATGTGGCTTCAGGCCAGGAAAGTCAACCATCGACCAAATTTTCACGTTGCGGCAGATCCTGGAAAAAACCTATGAACTCCAAATCGATACCCACCACCTATTCATCGATTTTAAGGCCGCGTATGACAGCATCTACAGAGACGAACTGTATAAAGCTATGTCTAGTTTTGGCATCCCTGCAAAACTCATTCGCTTGTGCAAAATGACTATGGAGAACTCACGCTGCTCCATAAAGGTTGGCAATGAGCTTACGAAATCTTTCGACGTCAAAAAAGGATTCAGACAAGGCGATGCGCTGTCGTGCGATTTCTTAAACATCGTTCTTGAGAAGATAGTACAAAACTCCACCGTCAGCACCAGAGGCACCATCTTCCAAAAATCTGTTCAACTTCTCGCGTACGCCGACGATATTGATATAATGGGAAGAACACAGCGTGATGTCAATGGCGGCTTTGTGAGGATTGAAACAGAAGCAGCAAAAATGGGTTTAGCGGTAAATGAGGGAAAAACGAAGTATTTGCTGTCTTCGAAAAAGGACACCCAACACCGACGGATCGGCCAGAACGTCACAATAGACGCATACAACTTCGAGGTAGTAGAGGAGTTTGTCTACCTAGGTTCCGCTATTAACACGGGCAATAACACCATAGTCGAGATAAGACGAAGAATAACTCTTGCTAATAGCTGTTTCTTTGGGCTAAGAAAGCAATTGAGTGGAAAAGCCCTCTCTCGAGCAACAAAGGTAAAACTGTACAACCCTCATCATCCCTGTCCTGCTTTATGGTGCAGAAGAATGAACCTTGACAAAATCGGATGAATGTGCCTTAGGATGTTTCGAGAGGAAAGTTCTTCGGGTCTTCTTTGGCCCCGTGTGCATTGATGGGGAATGGAGACGAAGATATAACAGCGAACTTTACGGGCTGTACAACGACATGGACCTAGCCAGAAGGGTCAAGGTCCAGAGACTCAGATGCCTCGGTCATTTAGAGCGCATGGACACCAATGCTCCGGCCCGGAAAGCCTTCGACACTATTCCCGAGGGACGCAGAAGAAGAGGAAGACTGCGACTCAGGTAGCGCACACAAGTGGAAGAGGACCTCAATCAACTTTGAGTGCAAAACTGGAGACAGCTAGCTAGGGACCGAGCTGGCTGGCGGAGACTGTTGATTGAGGCCCAAGTCCACACCGGACTGTAGCACCACCTTAAGTAAGTAAGTAAGTACTTATCCCTCATACTCTTATAAAATGCTATTTTGACTTGCAGGACACAAATCAGACATTAAAAATAACGCTCAGCAAAAGACAGCACTGACAGCACATTGTCTCGCGCACGGCCACACTCCAAACTATGATGAAATAAAAGTACTGCAAAGAGAAGATAACCAGACCCAGAGGTTCATCATCGAAACTCACATACTCAACATAAACAATACAATGAATAAAAAACAGACACAGACAATGTAAGCCCGCAATAAAAACACTTGTTGGAGAAGAGGAGACAGTTCTAACACCAGATTCATGTTTATAAACCTTTTATAATTTCTTTTATTTTGTTACTTGTGAGTCTAACTTTTTGATGCTAAGTTCAACGTTTTTGATTTTTTCTTTTTCGAGCTGTAATATGTTTTAAACTTTTAACTTTTTAAATATTTATTGTGAGTGAATGTTGTTATTGTAAAAAATAATTTATACTTATCAATGCAAATATAGAAACGCCGTGAACAAAAAAATCAAATTGTTTTATTTATGACCTGAAGCCCACAAATCAATCAACAAATATGTATATCTATATTAGGGTGGGGATTATTTTATCAGTGCCTGAATTTCTTTCATGCTAACTATAATGCTAACTATAATAAATAAAAAATCTGTGCAAAATTTCATTGAAATCGTTAACGTGGCACCGAGCACTTGATATTTGGAGTATGGAGATTTTTAGTGGCAAGAGTACGATAACTCAGGCGACAAAGTTTAATGACGGATTTGTATCTACAATCGCAAGAGATCGCCAGATCCTTCTCTGATCGAGTGTCAAGTAACCTCTTAAGGAGTCCTATGCCGCCAACATCAAGTATCGAAGACCAGTGGCAACATTGCCAGAAAGCAGTTAGAGATGCCGCCTCTAATGTGCTGGGTTTTACACAGCCACCAAAACGAAACCCCTGGTTTGACGAAGAATGCAGGCAGGCCCATGCAGCCAAGCAGAAGGCATCCAAAGCGGCGCTGCATAGAAGGACAAGAGCTGCTCGTGAGCTCTACGAGCAAAAGAGGAGAGAGGAACGCCGGCTTCTCAGGAGAAAAAAGAGAGAGCATGAGAAGCACCAGATCGAAGATGTTGAGAGAGCCAACAGCAGGAATGAAGTTCGGAGGTTTTATCGGAATGTAAAACAGCTGGCTGAGGGTCATCGAGCAAGAACCGATGCCTGCAGAGATAAACAAGGGAACATTATAGTAGAATCGCAGTCAATGCTGGGGATTTGGAAAGACCACTTCTGTAGATTGTATAACGGCGATGACGAACAAAACCCCGCCGTCAGACAGGAGCCTATCATCGTACACGATGATAGCCAAGAATTCCGTGAACCCGACCTAGAAGAAGTGAAAACAGCAATATCACGACTGAAATCCAGCAAAGCCTCTGGAGCAGATGGTCTAGCTGCCGAGCTGTTCAAAGCAGCAGGCGACGATCTAGATAGGAGCATGCACCAAATCATCTGTAAGATATGGTCGGAGGAATGCATGCCCGATGAATGGAACCTCAGCATTGTTTGCCCGATCCTGAAAAAGGGAGATCCTCTAAACTGCGCCAATTACAGAGTAATCAGTCTACTTAACATCGCCTACAAGATCCTTTCTGCCTTAATATGTGAACGTCTGAAGCCTTTCGTCAACAATCTGATTGGTTCTTATCAATGTGGCTTCAGGCCAGGAAAGTCAACCATCGACCAAATTTTCACGTTGCGGCAGATCCTGGAAAAAACCTATGAACTCCAAATCGATACCCACCACCTATTCATCGATTTTAAGGCCGCGTATGACAGCATCTACAGAGACGAACTGTATAAAGCTATGTCTAGTTTTGGCATCCCTGCAAAACTCATTCGCTTGTGCAAAATGACGATGGAGAACTCACGCTGCTCCATAAAGGTTGGCAATGAGCTTACGGAATCTTTCGACGTCAAAAAAGGATTCAGACAAGGCGATGCGCTGTCGTGTGATTTCTTAAACATCGTTCTTGGGAAGATAGTACAAAACTCCACCGTCAGCACCAGAGGCACCATCTTCCAAAAATCTGTTCAACTTCTCGCGTACGCCGACGATATTGATATAATGGGAAGAACACAGCGTGATGACAATGGCGGCTTTGTGAGCATTGAAACAGAAGCAGCAAAAATTTGGTATCTTCGAAGAAGGACACCCAACACCGACGGATCGGCCAGAACGTCACAATAGACGCATACAACTTCGAGGTAGTAGAGGAGTTTGTCTACCTAGGTTCCGCTATAAACATGGGCAATAACACCATCGTCGAGATAAGACGAAGAATAACTCTTGCTAATCGCTGTTTCTTTGGGCTAAGAAAGCAATTGAGTGGAAAAGCCCTCTCTCGAGCAACAAAGGTAAAACTGTACAACACCCTCATCATCCCTGTCCTGCTGTATGGTGTAGAAGCATGCACCTTGACAAAATCGGATGAATGTGCCTTGGGATGTTTCGAGAGGAAAGTTCTTCGGGTCATCTTTGGCCCCATGTGCATTGATGGGGAATGGAGACGAAGATATAACAGCGAACTTTACGGGCTGTACAACGACATGGACCTATCCAGAAGGGTCAAGGTCCAGAGACTCAGATGGCTCGGTCATTTAGAGCCCGAGGGACGCAGAAGAAGAGGAAGACCGCGACTCTGGTGGCGCACACAAGTGGAAGAGGACCTCAATCAACTTGGAGTGCAAAACTGGAGACAGCTAGCTAGGGACCGAGCTGGCTGGCGGAGACTGTTAATTGAGGCCCAAGTCCACACCGGACTGTAGCGCCACCTTAAGTAAGTAAGTAAGTGAGTACTTATCCCTCATATTCTTATAGAATGCCATTTTGACTTTCAGGACACAAATCAGACATTAAAAATAACGCTCAGCAAAAGACAGCACTGACAGCACATTGTCTCGCGCACGGCCACACTCCAAACTATGATGAAATAAAAGTACTGCAAAAAGGAAGATAACCAGATCAAGAGGTTCATCATCGAAACTCTTCACATACTCAACACAAACAATACAATGAATAAAAAAACAGACACAGGCAATGTAAGCCCGCAATAAAAACACTTGTTGGAAAAGAGGAGACAGTTCTAACACCAGATTCATGTTTATAAACCTTTTATAATTTCTTTTATTTTGTTACTTGTGAGTCTAACTTTTTGGTGCTAAGTTCAACGTTTTTGATTTTTTTCTTTTTCGAGCTGTAATATGTTTTAAACTTTTAACTTTTTAAATATTTATTGTGAGTAAATGTTGTTATTGTAAAAAAAATTTATACTTATCAATGCAAATATAGAAACGCCGTGAACAAAAAAATCAAATTGTTTTATTTATGACCTGAAGCCCACAAATCAATCAACAAATATGTATATCTATATTAGGGTGGGGCTTATTTTATCAGTGCCTGAATTTCTTTCATGCTAACTATAATAAATAAAAAATCTGTGCAAAATTTCATTGAAATCGTTAACGTGGCACCGAGCACTTGATATTTGGAGAATGGAGATTTTTAGTGGCAAGAGTACGATAACTCAGGCGACAAAGTTTAATGACGGATTTGTATCTACAATCGCAAGAGATCGCCAGATCCTTCTCTGATCGAGTGTCAAGTAACCTCTTAAGGAGTCCTATGCCGCCAACATCAAGTATCGAAGACCAGTGGCAACATTGCCAGAAAGCAGTTAGAGATGCCGCCTCTAATGTGCTGGGTTTCACACAGCCACCAAAACGAAACCCCTGGTTTGACGAAGAATGCAGGCAGGCCCATGCAGCCAAGCAGGAGGCAACCAAAGCGGCGCTGCATAGAAGGACAAGAGCTGCTCGTGAGCTCTACGAGCAAAGAGGAGAGAGGAACGCCGGCTTTTCAGGAGAAAAAAGAGAGAGCATGAGAAGCACCAGATCGAAGATGTTGAGAGAGCCAACAGCAGGAATGAAGTTCGGAGGTTTAATCGGAATGTAAAACAGCTGGCTGAGGGTCATCGAGCAAGAACCGATGCCTGCAGAGATAAACAAGGGAACATTATAGTAGAATCGCAGTCAATGCTGGGGATTTGGAAAGACCACTTCTGTAGATTGTATAACGGCGATGACGAACAAAACCCCGCAGTCAGACAGGAGCCTTTCATCGTACACGATGATAGCCAAGAATTCCGTGAACCCGACCTAGAAGAAGTGAAAACAGCAATATCACGGCTGAAATCCAGCAAAGCCTCTGGAGCAGATGGTTCAGCTGCCGAGCTGTTCAAAGCAGCAGGCGACGATCTAGATAGGAGCATGCACCAAATCATCTGTAAGATATGGTCGGAGGAATGCATGCCCGATGAATGGAACCTCAGCATTGTTTGCCCGATCCTGAAAAAGGGAGATCCTCTAAACTGCGCCAATTACAGAGGAATCAGTCTACTTAACATCGCCTACAAGATCCTCTCTGCCGTAATATGTGAACGTCTGAAGCCTTTCGTCAACAATCTGATTGGTTCTTATCAATGTGGCTTCAGGCCAGGAAAGTCAACCATCGACCAAATTTTCACGTTGCGGCAGATCCTGGAAAAAACCTATGAACTCCAAATCGATACCCACCACCTATTCATCGATTTTAAGGCCGCGTATGACAGCATCTACAGAGACGAACTGTATAAAGCTATGTCTAGTTTTGGCATCCCTGCCAAACTCATTCGCTTGTGCAAACTGACGATGGAGAACTCACGCTGCTCCATAAAGGTTGGCAATGAGCTTACGGAATCTTTCGACGTCAAAAAAGGATTCAGACAAGGCGATGCGCTGTCGTGCGATTTCTTAAACATCGTTCTTGAGAAGGTAGTACAAAACTCCACCGTCAGCACCAGAGGCACCATCTTCCAAAAATCTGTTCAACTTCTCGCGTACGCCGACGATATTGATATAATGGGAAGAACACAGCGTGATGACAATGGCGGCTTTGTGAGCATTGAAACAGAAGCAGCAAAAATTTGGTATCTTCGAAGAAGGACACCCAACACCGACGGATCGGCCAGAACGTCACAATAGACGCATACAACTTCGAGGTAGTAGAGGAGTTTGTCTACCTAGGTTCCGCTACTAACACGGGCAATAACACCATAGTCGAGATAAGACGAAGAATAACTCTTGCTAATCGCTGTTTCTTTCTTTGGGCTAAGAAAGCAATTGAGTGGAAAAGCCCTCTCTCGAGCAACAAAGGTAAAACTGTACAACACCCTCATCATCCCTGTCCTGCTTTATGGTGCAGAAGCATGGACCTTGACAAAATCGGATGAATGTGCCTTAGGATGTTTCGAGAGGAAAGTTCTTCGGGTCATCTTTGGCCCCGTGTGCATTGATGGGGAATGGAGACGAAGATATAACAGCGAACTTTACGGGCTGTACAACGACATGGACCTAGCCAGAAGGGTCAAGGTCCAGAGACTCAGATGGCTCGGTCATTTAGAGCGCATGGACACCACAATGCTCCGGCCCGGAAAGCCTTCGACACTATTCCCGAGGGACGCAGAAGAAGAGGAAGACCGCGACTCAGGTGGCACACACAAGTGGAAGAGGACCTCAATCAACTTGGAGTGCAAAACTGGAGTAAGCTACCTAGGGACCGAGCTGGCTGGCGGATTGATTGAGGCCCAAGTCCACATCGGACTGTAGCGCCACCTTAAGTAAGTAAGTAAGTAAGTACTTATCCCTCATAGAATGCCATTTTGACTTTCAGGACACAAATCAGACATTAAAAATAACGCTCAGCAAAAGACAGCACTGACAGCACATTGTGAACAGTTAAAAATAAGCATTTTTTACTATGGGAGGGGGGGTCTATCTCCCCCCGTTTAGGAGGTAGGGGCAATTTTAAAAATATGTACTTTAAATAGAAAAAAAAAATTTAAAAATAACGGTAATGCTTACAATTATTTATTTGTATTTATTATTTATTATTACTTATTATTATTTAGTCTTGCACAGTAAGATACAATATCTGTTAAGGTAGTACAAGCTTCAGTTTTACAATTGGTTTACGTGAAATGAATGAATACTAAATTTTAAACAAGATGACTTATAACCATATATAAAACCATAAATAAAAAGAAAAACTATTTCATACTAATTAATTAATGAAAAAAAAATTAAATAAATGGACTTTATTGTAATACCTTATAAAACACCTTAGAGTACAATAGAAACAAGAGTTAAAATCATCGGAGCCCCTCAAAATATTGTCTAAGTCTTATTTTAAACCGAGTAGTGCAGCCTATCATCCTTATAGTTTGAGGTAGGGAGTTCCACAACCGAACAGCGTGAACGAAACGACGGCTTGAAACAAGATAAGAGTAGCGTATTGGCATCAGATCGCTACTTCGAGGAGAGCGTAGAAAAAGGATTCTGTTGTAAAGGTAAGTCGGTTGTCGTGTTTGCATGACATTGTGGAGCATTATTAATGTTCTAAACGAGAATAAGTTATCAAGAGAGAAACCGTATATTTGTCTTGCATATGAGGAAATGTGAGCATATCTTCGCAAACCAAAAATATATCTTGTCACACTATTATAAGCAACATTAAGTTTCCTTCGGTTCTTGGAGTCGCAATTACTAAATAGTTCACACCCAAATAATAAAAGTGGAATAAGCAGCGTCTAAGCAAGTATCATTCTTGTTTTTATAGGAGTGATTCTTTGGGTGGTCCATAACATACGTAAGCCTCCGTATACTCTACGTGAGATAAGTTGTATATGATTTGTCCAAGTGAGTGTCTTATTGAATACTAATCCAAGATTCTTGGCTGAATCCACAAACTGAATAGGATTATTATTGAGTAATATTGAAGAAAAGCAGGATGTGTCTGTAGAGTCTTTTGAAATGACTAAGCATTTTGATTTAGAAGGATTTAAACAAAGGCCGTTTGATCGAGACCAAACCAATATTTTACTTAGATCTTCGTTTATCTCCCAAATACCATTTTCAGTCAACCCAAGCGGACAACTGTACCTGAGCTGTACATCATCGGCATACATATGTATGGATGAGTTAAAGTTTAAAGACGGGAGCTCGTTAACATACATAGTAAAAAGTAAGGGGCCAAAATAGATCCTTGGAGATCACCTCGGGTTAGCGGAAGAAAACATGAAGTTTGGTTATTAGCAACTACTGCTTAGTGCCTGGAAGTAAGATATGAGAAAATAAGTCTTACTGATGATGACGTGAATTGAAATTCATCCCTTAATTTGATGCATAATTTAGAGTGGTTGACCGTGTCGAAGGCTTTGGAAAAATCCAAGAGAGTGAGAAAAGTCACGAAATCCTTATCTACACTTTCTCTTATTTCTTCGACCACATTAATAAGGGCAGTAGTACAGCTGTGTTTGGGACGGAAACCGGATTGATTAGGACATAGCATGTCGTTGCGTTTTAGATATTGCCGCATTTGTGTGTTCATAATTTTTTCAAGAACTTTGGATAAATATGGCAAAATGGCTATTGGCCGATATTCATTACGGAATTTTGGGACAGGAACAATCTTAACACGTTTCCAGACGGTAGGAAAAACTCCGGTCATCAAAATAGTATTGAAAAGATGTGTTATGTATCTCAAGGTAATAGGTAGAGTTGCCTTCACAAAGACGGGATGGATTTCATCAAATGCTATTGAGTTTGACTTGATAGATAAACAGGTTCTTAGAACAACTTCATCATCAATTGCAGAGAAACTGAAGCCCCTTGCAGAACAGCTGTCAGTTTCTAAAAATCCGTCAGAAAATTCTGCGATATCATTGAGCTCTAGTGATGATAGGGATGTGAAATTGGTATTCAGCTCATCACAATTGATGATAGTAGAAACACTGTTCATGTGCTTACCAACACCGATTTCTTTTAAATTTTTCCAAAGCCTATGACCGGCTAATGAAGGGTTAAGTCGAGGAGCATAGAAACGTCTCTTAGCTTCTTTAATCTCAAGCACTACTTTGTTCCTCAAGTCAGTATAGACCTTATGAAGTTCTTCAAGTCGAAAACGTTTCCAAGCTTTGTAAGCTTGATCGCGCTTATTTATTAGAATTTTAATTCTGTTGTTGAACCAAGAATGGTCATTGCATTTAAAAGTTTTTGTTTTGTAAGGAACGTGAAGATTGAAAAGAAAGCTAATGTTTTTTTGAATAAAAGCAACTTGGTCGTCGACTGACTCCATAGTGAAAACTCGATACCATTCAACCAATCTTAAGTCATGTTCCAAAAGATTATAATTGATGCTTTTAAAATCTCTAAAACAATAACTGCTGCTTGAAACAAGAGGTTCGCACTGGTAAGTTAAGTGCAATAGGTCATGGTGTGAAAAACAGGACGCAGAAAGTTGGTTAAAGTGAAGAACTTTGCTCAATTCACTTACAAAAAATACATCAAGTAGGCTACTTGTGTCCTTGGTAAAGTGAGTAGGAGTGCATGTGTTTACTGGATGTAAGTTAAGAGCTTTCATGTCATCAGAAAAAGTGGTTTCTATAAGAAGGTTGCTATTGAAATCTCCGCTTAAAATAATATAGGGTGAAACATGGGCCAATTCATCTAATTTTGTTAATAATGGTGTCGTGTCAATGCGTTTGTTTGGTCTATATGCTGAACCTAGTAGCATCTTGGTATTCTTGCATGTTATTTCAATAAATATAAAATCAATGTTACTACCAGGAAGGGATTTACATACAAATTGTGGCTTTAACATACTACGTGCATAAATGGCCACTCCACCTCCAATACGCCCCACTCTATCCCGTCTAAATAATTTAAATCCCATAACATCACACAATGAGTCATTTAGATCAGGATGAAACCATGTTTCTGTCACAAATACGATATCCACCAATTAAGTATTATACATTTTTTTTAAGGTTAAGATTCTATTCTATTAGCCAGTTTTTGAATCAAGTCAAAACTATGCATAGTTTTTGAAAAAAATAATTTTAAACTCAAAATTTGAGTTAAAAAGAGTTAAAAAAAATTTTTAGTTTCAATATTTCAAAACCATAACTTTATAAATAATTTTTTTTAATAATTTGTTGCTCTTATTAATAGTCAATCAAAAACTGAAAACTAGATGATTTTACGCCTTTTAGTTTTTGAGAAAATTGAAAATAACCACAACTACTATTTTAATTTATTTATGTTTTTTTTGCTTGAGTGGTCTTATTTTGATATTTTGATATATGTTACAGTGGGCTGTGTGCGAGTTTGGGTGCATGCAACAGAGGGGTGTGGCATGCTGCCCCCTGCAACCCCCTGCTTGGGCCCACTGTAGGATTTGGGGTAGGTGCGAGGTTGGGTGTATGCCACACCCATCTTAATCTATATTCGATTATTACTATCAAAATAAGACTACGTAAATACTTAAGCAATTTAATTAAAATATTTTAGGAAAAAATAATTTAATTAAAATATTTTTTTTTTTGGTAATTTTCAATTTTCTCAAGAACTAGAAGACATAAAATCATCTTGTTTTCAATTTTTGATCAAAACCAAGTAAGAGCAATGAATTAAAAAAAAAAACAGTAGTAAATAATCTTAAAGTTTTGAAAAATTACATTTTAAACTTTTTTTGCCCAAATTTTGAGTTTAAAACAATTTTTTCAAAAACTATGCATAGTTTTGATTTAATTTAAAAACTGGCTAATAGAATAGAATGTTGGACTTAAAAAAACGTATAATACTTAATTGTAAGTATTACTGTTATTTTTTAATAATTTTTTTTTCATTTAACGTACATATTTTTAAAATTGCCCCTACCGCCTAAACGGGGGAGATAGACCTCCCCTCCCATAGTAAAAAATGCTTGTATTGCCGTGTTCTATACAAATCCGTCATTAAACTTTGTCGCCTGAGTTATCGTACTCTCCCCTTTTTAGTATTTTAATAAGAAAAATCGTGAGGGGTAATAGTTGATGGATAAAATTTAAACTTGGCACAGATCCTAAGTATAATGTAAGGTATAAAAAAAAGTATTTATTTTCATATTTTATTAAAAAAAATTATCCAATTATAAACAACAATAAAAATGGTTTTTCTTTCACTTTTTGATAATTTCAACTTTTTTGTACAAAAATCTGATAAAAAAGTCTATATCTTTAGAAAACAAAAAGTTGTCAGTCCTGAAACGGCAGCAATGACATTTTTCGATGAAAATGTTCCTGATGACATTAAGAGGAGACTGGTTCTAAATATAAAAAAAAAAAAATCCCAGTAGAAATAGAGAGACAACTTCAAAAACGTTATGATTGTATGCAAAATTTATACAAATTTTTGTAATAAATTTGTAATTTTAGAAAGTAAAAGATCGCTAAGTATACACCTCGAATTTAATTTTTTTGTACAAAAAGATTTGAAATGATCAGAAAGTGAAAGATAAATCATATTTATTGTTGTTTTCAATTGGGTACTTTTTTTATTAAATTATGAAGATATTTTTTTATGCCTTACATTATACTTAAGACATGTGCCAAGTTTCAATTTTATATATCAACTATTACGCCCTCAAGATTTTTTCCGGTAAACCACTAAAAAAAACTCCATACATTTTGTATAGGAAATTTCAAATGCTCGGTGGCTCGTTAACATTATTATCCTTAACATTTTTAGGATCGGGAATGGAAGAAATTCCGATATTGATAATATAATAAGCCCAATCCTAATATATAAAATATTCATTTGGATTTTTGTGCAAAAATTTGACATTCGAAATAACGTTAAGAGGCCTTCCCCTAGATTTGAGGGAAATACGGGAAAATGGTGAAATGGTGCGCAATTTTCTGAAGTCATTTGTGTGCATATGACAATAATTTAAACGCTATATGAAAGAACGATTCATTATCTTCAAATTGTTGGAATTAATTTTTTCCAAACGACTCACAGCGGATTATATTTGAAAAAATGTATATCTATATTATGAGAAATTAGCTTAAACTGCTGATTGGTGCGCAATTTTGTAGAAAACGTACTGGACTGAGTGAATCAAATTTTGTATTTTCTTAAAGGTAATAAACAATTCTTCAAATTGTTGGAATTGATTTTTTTTTAATTTGAAAAGTTTTGGAAATATATTGACTTAAAAACCACTTAAAATAAATAAATAAATAAATAAATAAATAAATAGAAATAAAATCTAATATTGAATTAAATCGATTTACTTATTATTTTATTATTTTGACACTTCAAAGACCCTTCTTGATATAAAATACAGAATGGTTTTACTTTCATTCCAATGACAATTGTTTTTTCGAATCAATTTCAATTTCAAATTGGTACCTAGTTTTTCTCCAAAATGTAAAAATCAAACATTACATTCTAACATGCATCCACCCCTACTATCCCACTCTCTCAATATTATTGGCATCGGCTTCGGTAGTCTAAAATAAATATTTGTCGTCTGAATTTTTTTTCTTCTCAATCGCCATATATAAAAGCGTAGGTAGGTAGGTAGAGATGGCAGCCGCTAGCCCTGGCCTTGCGGCTCAATTAGCTCTGGGAAGCGCCGTTTTGATACCATTTACTCGTGTCAACCTAAGGATTTAAAATAGGAATTATATGGTTTTTTAGACTTTAAAGAACTTTATTAAAGCCATTTCGTCGCATTCAGAAAGATAATCAGATCTTTGATTTTCTTCCCAGAAAGCTCACTTGGGTCGTCGAGGAATGCCTTCCCAAAGGAAGTCAATCTAGAATGGGCTAGAGCGGGGCAGTTGCAAAGAAAATGAGTGACAGTTTCTTTTTCTTGTGGGTCTCCACAGCTCCGACAGTGGGAGTTGTAGGGGATTCCCAGCTATCTTGCATGCTCCCCTATGGGCCAATGCCCAGTACAAATTGCTGTTACCCTGGCTATGTCGTGCCTGGGTCTACATAACAGATCTTTAGAACGAGAATGGTTATAGGTAGGCCAGATCTTTCTTGATATGACACAGTTTGTAAGACTGCTCCACCTAAGTTTGGATTGATTGAGAAAAATCGAGAAAATCCTTCCCTTCACAACACCAAGAGGGATATTAACATTAACCGCTAGTGAGCTGTGAAGAGCCGAGCCGAGCCAACTCGTCAGCCCGTTCGTTACCCTCTATGTCACTATGACCTGGAACCCAGATAAGAGTGACCCGGCGTTCCGTGCCTAGACTCAACAGTTCGTCTCGACATTGCTGGGCAAGTAATGAGGTGATAATAAAATAATAAAAGCGTATCATGATGATTTTCTAAGCAAATCTCAATCCGTGAAATTGGTATGGCCAATTGCTATGAATTTAAGACACCTAAAGGGTAAAAGTGTCATATTCTTTTTAACTATTGACTCAAACGCTTATTACGTATTTTAAAAATCTTGAACAAAAATCGATTTATAATTTTCATATTGCAGAATAATACAACAAATTAAGTGTCCATGAAAGGACATACAATCTTACATAGTGAAAACAAAAAAAAAAGATAAACAAAAAAATTAATGAAACAAATTTTACGGCAGCCTACTTGGTCACACCAAGCAAGCGAATAATACAGAAAATACGAAAACCAACCAAACTAGTTTTGTACATATACATACCTCTCTTGTATACAACAACAACAAAAACAACAACACCAATAACAAAAACAACAACAAGACAACACGACAAAGACAACTACACAGGAAGAGGAAGACCTTCTTCTTCTCACTCCTTTTTCCAACCTCGGTGTAGAGGATAGAGTTAGCATCGGAACTCATGTTCCGTTGCCAGCTCCACTTTCTCACGATTGTCAACCTCTTCAGTTCGGAGTAAAATCTCCAATTGCAAGAAAACAATCAAACGACTTGGCAAAAGGAGTTGGGAGGAACTGACCGACACCGAACGCCTACGACTTCAAAACGCACGTGCTTTTCTGGAGAACGATCCTAAGAAGACAAGAGGGGCACTTGCCTCACCGACCGTCCAAAGAGGTAACCTCTTCAGAAAGTACAAGCGTGAACACTCTAATGGGACCGCCCAATCCACCGACAGGTGCCAAAACCCAATCAAAGGTAGGTCGGATCCCATTAGATACGGACACGACTAGAACGCCTACGTTGACGCCAACCACGCAGACAGCGGGATCACTTCTCCCAACAGGGAAAATGGAACTGTTGGAGGCGGGATGGGAGGGCCGTGTGGGAGTTGCGCTGGGGGCACTAGCCCCGCAGGTAACTCCGGCGCGACTCTTCCATCTTCGTCGAGCAAAAGTAGCGTCATAGACCTGACAGGAAACACGACGACGAACACCGTTATTGAGACCATGGCCTCACAGAGAGCTGGAAGTCTTAATGAACGTATGCTAAGGAACAGACGACGCAACGCTGAGAGGATTGTCCGACGTCTTTCTAGCAAGAAACCCGAAACCTTAACGGCCAGGGAGAAGCTAGCGTTGGACAATACTACTCAGAGACTGAAGACTTTGACGACCACTGACAAAACGAACAACCTGACAAACAAAAGAACAAAGACCTTGAGGACTGTAAGGGAGACGGTTGGCACTTTGCCCCAGATCGGACCAAGCTCAACGGCGTTAAAAAGAACTAGGCAAGACGACAAGTCTTCGCCTACGAATCCATCACCAAAGACAAAAAGACCGAAGAGCTTCATCACGGAAGGGACCATGGCAATTGATGGAAGTCAGAATCCTGGACGAGGTGAACGATGCTATCGTTAAGAACGGGCAACCGTCTCTCTTCGGTAGCTTAAGAACCGTCCACGGATTCAAGCTGTTGACATGCGAGGACGGCAACACTCTCGTGTGGCTGCAGGACTTCGTCAAAAGAACGGTAGATTCCTGGCCTAACGGTGACCTTCGCCTTATAGGTATTTAGGAAATAAAAGACCTCAATAAACCTAAGGCGAAGATGATGCTACGGGGTCCGACCATCCCGAGAGATCGGATTGAGAGATATCTGCAATCTCTAAATACCGAGCAACTCAGTGCGAACTGGAAAGTGATTGAGATTGGGGAGCAGACGAAGGACGGTACAGAAGTAGTTGTGTCACAAGTTTATACCACTTTTGAAGAAAATTGGCTTCAAGGTGCGCATCGGGATAAACCGGTGCAAACTGAGACTAATGGCCAATCAGAATAAACAAGTAAGTAAGAAGCGGGAGGTTTTTAATTTACATGAACATAAAATTAATACAAATTAATCTTCAACACAGTAAAGCCGCCAGCAAAGAAGTAAACTCCATCTAGGAGAATTCTTCTTCGATGATCCTAGCGATCTGGTAAACTGCGACATCACCTGTCTCCTGCGCTTCATTCGAAGCTCAAAATGGTTCAACGGGGATCAACCGATCCAAGTGGTATAACAACGGACCTAATTTTTGGCCTAAGTGTGTTGGACTTCCAAACTAACAGCCACTTTAACCATACCTTTCCTTACCTAAAGCCGCCAGCGCCAACATTGTCTACCTCATGGAGAGTAGGCAAATAGATATCGCCCTTATTCAAGAACCCTGGATTGGACCAGGTGGCATAATTAAGGGTTTACACTCAAAGGGACTTACACTGTTCAAAACTGCACAAGCGGTAGCAAACAGTAATTTTAGAACTTGCATTGTAGCTAGGAAACAGTTTAATCTCTTTCTTTTATCTACGTATAGCAATACAGATCAGACTACCGTGAAGTTAGAGCGGATCGGGCTCCCACCACTCATCCTGGCATCCTGCTATATGCCTTACGACGGGACGTACGGGCCACCTGCAGATCTCACAGGCCAGCTTGTGGAGCGAGCAGCAAATGAAAGATGGGACTTGGTCCTAGGATGTGATGCTAACTCACATCATGCTCAATGCGGAAGTACCGACACTAACGGTAGAGGTGAGTCTCTTTTTGAATTTATAATAGAACATAATTTACTAGTCGCAAATAGGCATTGCCCACATTTGTTACTAAAAATAGGGAAGAAGTGATCGATATAACTGTTACTAATAATACAGATACAGTTTCTATCGACCAATGGAATGTCCTCAAAGAATCATTCTCAGACCATAAACTTATAGGTTTCTTGGTAAATGATACAGTGGAAACTCCGAAACCTTATAGGAATTTCAGGAACACTAACTGCGATCTCTTTAATATGGAATTAGAGAATAGAAGCAGAAATCTCAGTAACACTGTGATTCAAGAACCCAAGCATATTGATCAAGCATCTGAAGAACTCAGGGTGATTTTAAATAACGCCTTTGAAAAAAGTTGTCCACTGAAACACATAGGGAAGGGAAAAAATAAACCACCATGGTGGACCTTACAACTCAGCAATTTGAGAAAAGAAACGAGAAAACTTTTCAATACCGCCAAGAGTACTAATAACGAAAATGACTAGGATATGTATAAAAACAGTCAGCGAAAATTTAAAGCAGAAACTCAACGAGCGAAACGAAGCTCATGGAGAACTTTTTGCAGTGAAATCGAAAGTACTAACGAATCGGCCAAGCTAAGGAAAATTCTTTCTAAAGATTCAATCCCTCTGGGATCTCTTAAGATGCCCACTAGGCGCTGGACCGAATCCTGCAATGGGACTCTTGAACACTTGATAATTACTCACTTTCCGGGTTGCGGGTCAAAAGACAGCAATCCGGAAACAGAATCCTATACGGAACACGCTGTACCATCGGACATTTTAACGGATGAAAAGATCAGATGGCATTCCATTCCTTGTCTTCATATAAGTTTTTCTTTGTAAATCTTTCTTGGTAGAAAAATAAAAATAAGGAATCTATTTTATACATTAGTTTTAAGATATTATTAAGTATAACTTAGAGCGCCCGTCTAGGGTCAGTAAGTTAGATGTAATTTATTGATAAGTAGGCTAGTTTTTCATGAATTTTTGTCTAGCTTTAAGATAGTTATATGTAAGAATTTAATAAAAATGAATTTAAAAAATGAATCCAATGGTATAACATTTCATAACAAATTGTGATTCATGTGCAAGAAATAAACAAACAGAGAACACAATCGAACCGCAAACGATTGCAGACACTCCCAGCAACAGTTTTGAATTGGTGTCAATTGACACAGTCGGTCAATTACGAATATCAAATGAATAAAGATATATTTTAACCATCCAATGTGAATTGACTAAATTTGTCGTCGCATACCCTATGACATCAAAAGACGCAACAACAACAGCAAAGACTTTAGTAGAAGAATTTATTCTTAGATGTGGACACTTTAAGATTCTAAAATCAGATAAAGGAACAGAATTCAATTACGAACTTGTGAGCAACATATGTTCGCTCTTAAAGATAAAGCAAACATTCTCTCCTTCATATCACCACCAAACTATAGGAGCTCTTGAAAGAAATCATCGAACACTCAATGAATTCTTATTATCAAATGTCAAAGACAATGAATTGGACAAATGGGTTCCCTATTTTACGTTTGCATACAATAGACACTGGGTATTCACCATACGAACACATTTATGGCAAATTACCTTGCTTACCAACAGATACAGATAATTATGATCACGAATTAAGAGTCAGATTGCACTATTCACTAAGCAAAGCCAAAGAAATAACAATAAAAATTAAAGATAAATAAGGAAGTACATAATAATCTTCTTAAAAAAGAATTATAAAATTAAACAATGTATTTATTTAAATAAAAAAAAAAACAAATTTTTGTACATACAATAAATTTTTCAAATATGTGTGATGATATAATAACAGTTTAAAAAAATGTATGTTCCAAAAATTTTCTTAATGGTAAGGGTGTAGTGTATCGACATGTGCACCGTCACTGCCCATTCGACAAATGAGTTACAAAACATGTAAAGTGCAATCGAGTATGTTAGTCATAACATAGAAGCACCATTTTACTCGATTGCATTGATTGTCACTCAATAGTAATAAGATCCTAGGTTAGATATTGTAGCCAACAAGAAAATAGAATAATTCTGAATGTAAAATGTAATGTGTAGAAGTAAGATAGAAAATAAGTATAACAGTTAAGAAAATAGTATTTAAGGAATTGATTTAGGACAATTAAACAGAGTCATTTAGAATACTTAACCTTTTGTCTTTTTACTCTCAACCTTACGGCAAGCAAATCGCCCGCCTTAACAATATAGCGTGGTGCGCATACACCAACAATAGGGCCTACTTATAGACCACCATAAAAACAACACTACAAGATAATAGTGAATACAATAAAAATACTGAGTGAAAATAAAAGAAGGAGACAAGGAGATCTCATATAAAAATAAACTTTAGTGAATGTGAAAGTGTCAGCTCAACGACTTAAACAAGACAGTGGAAAATAAATACTGAATGATTGTGCCGCAAAAAATTAATATCTCTTCGAAATATTGAAGGGACTATCAAAAAAAAAGCAGAGTTAAATTTGATAAAGTGCTATATAAAA
This sequence comes from Syrphus vitripennis, assembly GCA_958431115.1. Taxonomy (NCBI): domain Eukaryota; kingdom Metazoa; phylum Arthropoda; class Insecta; order Diptera; family Syrphidae; genus Syrphus; species Syrphus vitripennis. The sequence goes on along the minus strand of OY288110.1, from coordinate 47,707,561 downwards.
GTGCAAGATGAGAGTAAAATTATGTCTCAAATAAAGAAGAAAAGTAATGAAAGTTTATGCAATAAGAAAAAATCATACACGAGTGCAGTCAAAAAAGGTGCTGTTTTAATTGAACCAAAAGGCACCAAAATTCTGATACAACAGAAGTGAAATTGATGTCGTTTTCAATTGGCAATCTGAAAGCAGAAAAAAGCATTCTGAATGCGTTCAATTGGGCAAAAGTGACCGTTCTGATTCTAAAAAAAGCAAAAACAGAATCACTCACACATTCAAATATTTAAATGTCACACTTGATAAATGTCATATTTTTCATTTGGCCAGTTTATATTTCTAAGATCTCTGAGAATATTCTCAGTGAAAATGACAGAGATTGAGAAAGAAATATAAACAACAATTCTCAAAGAAATAAAAATTGTTGTTGTGACGCCTTTTAAAAATACAAAAGCAAATAAAATTAAATTATTTTCAAAAGTCAAAGCTATCACTTTGTAAAATTCAGAAATCGAATCCAAAAATTTTCATTCTCAGAGTTTTGACAGTAGAATTGAGAAATTTGTATGAGAATTTTTGTTTATATTTCTGAGAATACGAAGATCTCTGAGATCTTAGAAATATAAACTGGCCAATTAATTTATTTGAAGTGATTGCTTGAAATATGTACTAATACAGTCACACAAAACTTCAAATTTTTCAGAATAGAAAAAAACTGTTCAATTGCGATTCCGAATCTAAAACCGATTGCGGATTGCCAATTGAAAACGACATGAGTGTTAACCCTGAATGTTCTGCTATAAAGGTTGCTGGAATTAAAAAAGTGGTGTCATGTGAAAACATTGAATCAATGAAAAAAGTGGAAGAAAGCTCGGGAAGTAATTATGACGTTTATGTTCTGAAAAGGCATAATCCCAGAATTAAAATTTGTAATTTATCCGAAAAATTAGACAAGAATGTGTTATAAAATTGTTTGAAAAAACAGAATGAAATGCTTGAAGATGTAAATTTAGAATTTAAAGCAAAGTGGCAAAATGCAAATAGGAAATCTATTAGTGCAATAATTGAACTTGATAATAAGTCTTTTAATGATGTTAGAAAGCTGGTAAACTAAGTTTTAAGTTTGACAATTCTTTTGTTCAAGAGTCGCTGTATGTTAAAAGATGTTTCAAGTTTTTTAATCACAATAGTAAAGACTCCTCGCCGGGTTTCCACCTTGTAGTGGTGGGGAGGCTTACGTTTGGGGCCTCAGCTGAGCGGCTGTAGATTTGTATTTCTTAAATCTGCAGCCGTTCAGCTGTGATCCCAGACTAACTAAGAGAGACCCAAAACGATAAAAACCATGGACAAGACACAACAAACGAGTAAAATATCAACGGGGATATACGTTGAAGCGTCGGCAGAAGTCACGGCTGCCGGCGTTGGCTTTGCCGCTCCAATAGTAGGAGGGGAGAAGTCGCCAGTGACCCAAAAACAACAACAACAACAACAACAACAACATAAACAACAACAAGATAGGAGGGGCACTTGCCCCACCGTCCAAAGAGGTGACCTCTTCAGAGAGTACAAGCGTGAGCACTCTGATGGGACCGCCCAATCCACCGACTGTTGCCAAAACCCAGTCAAAGGTAGGACGGATCTCATTAGATACGGACATGACTAGAACGCCTACGTTGACGCCAACCATGCAGACAGCGGGATCACCTCCCCCAACCGGGAAAATGGAACCGTTGGAGGCAGGGATGGGAGGGCCGTGTGGGAGTTGCGCTGGGGGCACTAGCCCCGCAGGTAACTCTGGCGCGACTCTTCCATCTTCGTCGAGCAGAAGTAGCGTCATAGACCTGACAGGAAACACGACGACGAATACCGTTATTGAGACCAAGGCCTCACAGAGAGCTGGAAGTCTCAATGAACGCATACAGAGGAAAAGAAGACGCAACGCTGAGAGGATTGTCCGACGTCTTTCTAGCAAGAAACCCGAAACCTTAACGGCCAGAGAGAAGCTAGCGTTGGACAATGCTACTCAAAGACTGAAGACTTTGACGACCACTGACAAAACGAACAACCTGACTAACAAAAGAACAAAGACCTTGAGGACGGTAAGGGAGACGGTTGGCACTTTGCCCCACCCCGGACCAAGCTCAACGGCGTTCAAGAGAACTAGGCAAGATGACAAGTCTTCGCCTACGAACCCCTCACCTAAGACAAAAAAACCGAAGACCTTGATCACGGAAGGGACCATTGAGAAGCGGCAATTTGCTATTGCAGATTTTAGCACACCTTCTCGGAAACTTTCTTATGATCAGTGGCAATTGATGGAAGTCAGAATCATGGACGGGGTGAACGATGTTATCGTTAAGAATGGGCAACCGCCCCTCTTCGGTAGCTTAAGAACCGTCCACGGATTCAAGCTGCTGACATGCGAAGACGGAAACACTCTCGTGTGGCTGCAGGACTTCGTTAAAAGAACGGTAGCTCCCTGGCCTAACGCTGACCTTCGCCTAATAGGCATTAAGGAAATAAAAGACCTAAATAAGCCTAAGGCGAAGATGATGCTACGGGGTCCGACCATCCCGAGAGATCGGATTGAGAGATACCTGCAATCTCTAAACACCGAGCAACTCAGTGCGAACTGGAAGGTGCTTGAGATAGGGGAGCAGACGAAGGACGGTACAGAAGTGGTTGTGCAGCTTAGTCACAAGTCTATACCACTTCTGAAGAAAATTGGCTTCAAGGTGCGCATCGGGATAAACCGATGCAAACTGAGACTAATGTCCAATCAGAACAATCAAGTAAGTAAGAGGCGGGAGGTTTTTAATGTATATGAAAATGAAATTAATACAAATTAATCTTCAACATAGTAAAGCCGCCAGCGCCAACCTTGTCTACCTCATGGAGAGTAGACAAATAGACATCGCTCTTATTCAAGAACCCTGGATTGGACCAGGTGGCATAATTAAGGGCTTACACTCATACAGCATACAGTAATTTTAGAACTTGCATTGTAGCTAGGAAACAGTTTAATCTCTTTCTTTTATCTACATATAGCAATACAGATCAGACTGCCGTGAAGCTAGAGCGGATCGGGCTCCCACCACTCATCCTGGCATCCTGCTACATGCCTTACGACGCACAGTTGTCCAAAAAAGGAAAAGTCGTGGCAAAAATACAAAATTCGATGTTTTATTTTTACTGTTTTGTTTTTTATTTCTAATAGAAATATAAAAAGAGCTTCAAAAACAGCAAACAAAATAATTTTCTAACAACTGGTTTGACTAATAGAGCTTTTCAAAGTTGGTAAATTTTTTTTCTAGAGAAAAAAAAAACAGAAAAAACGAAATTCTTTATTTTCTTTTTTGCAATTATGGCATATTTAATGAAAAATCTTCTTTTTTTTAATATTACCTGGTTGTTTTATTAATAAGTTGATTTAAATTTGAAATTTAAAAAATAAAAAAAAAAAATTTTTAATTTAAATAAATAAAACAAAAAACACATTTTTTTTAACAGTTTATGGAGTTTGAATAGAGCTACAAAAAAGTTGCGAGCAGTTGATGCCATAAATCGAATAGGGTGTTGTAAACCAACTATTTATTGAGCCAAGTGCAAAATTGTAGCCGCGCATATGCGCGCACTACCGAGATATTGTAATTTGTTTAAAAAAAAACATTTTCCCATTTCTGTTTTTTTTTTTTTTTTTTAAAAGCAAATTCACTCTTGGAATATTTGAATTACTCCAATTGTCTAAAGAGCTGAGAGTGTAAATTTTTTTCTTGTATTAATTGGAATACGTTGTATTATCTGTAAGGAAAAAAATCCGCCCACTTCCACGCCCCCTTTTTATATAAATGCCAAATGTCACAAAAATATAATTAAAAGATAGTAAACGAACAATTTTTTGTTTTATTAAACATTGAATTTTTATAATCCGCTCACTTTCATGCCCCTTTTAAAATAGATTTCTGTTACTTCTAAGCCAAAAGGATTATTATAAATCATTATGTTCTTATTCATAAAGCAGGTAAACACGAATTCACGTGCCAAAAGTAAGAGATTAATTTTTTTTTATTAGCTACTCTTTATTAAAGGTTGAAGGATATATTTAATTACAGATTTTTATTTTATGATCCAATAAAACAGGTAGATATAAATATTAATTTTTTTTCACAACCCCAACAAAAGAGATTATAAGTAATGCATTTTGGGTAGCTTAAATTTCGCAGGTAAAATAATCCTTGTTCATGTGCATGTTTATCTGTGATATAAACTCTGACTATGGATAAACTTTATTAGTTTTCAAAAGGTTTCACATTTCACTCAAGAGCGGAGCGTGTAAATTAAATTTGAATATGTATATTTCAAACAGAGTCCTTTTTGAAAATTTTTGCAATGCTTCGAATTCTGAAGAATTTGTGGAATTATTGTTTCAAAACCAAAATACAGAAATAAGTGTCACCAAAGAAATTAAAAAGAAACTTCAACAAGTATATTCTTTAATCAAACGAAAATGGATTGACTGTAGTAAACACAAAGAAAGATTTCTCTTTAAACAAGCAGAATTTTTAAATGGAACATTAACTATACAAGAGGATGAAATTGAAGACATTGACGATGACGTGCCAAGTACATCAAGAGGAAGGCCTTCGAAATCCTTGGATGCATGTGCAGAATACACCAAAAGGAGGAAACTATTGGAAACTACGACCAATATTTCGACTGAAAATGTGTCAATAGCTCTTAGTATGAAATATAATAAGGAGCATAATAAGACAAAAGCGGACATCACAAAAGCAGTTTTGAGTGCTAGCCCATTACGAGTCAAGCGAATAAAAGAGAGTATTCCTACACCTCAAAGGGATCCAATTAAATATGATGGTCCGACTGCACTAGCCTTGTTCTTGGATATGGGACTTTCTAAGGAAAAGTACAATTTGATGAGAAAATCATTGAGAAGCCATTACGTTGACGTGTTTCCAAGCTATAATGTCTTAATGGAAGCTAAGAAAGACGCCACTCCATCAAACTTGATAGTAACAGAAACTTCTGTTGAAGTGAATCTCCAAGATTTGGTGGACCATACAGCAAAGAGGATAATAAACAGCTTAGACAACCGGGAACTACAAGCACTACCAACAAAACTAAATTTGTTAAGCAAATGGGGATGCGATGGATCTTCTGGGCAAAGTGCATATAAGCAAAGAATAGTATCAGAAGATGGCGAAGTAGTATCTGATGCGAACATGTTTATGGCATCACTAGTTCCACTGCGTCTAAAAGATGATTTAATCGAATATTGGAAGAATCCAAGTCCTTCATCTGTGCACTTTTGCAGACCGATCCTTTTTAAATACGCAAAAGAGTCAAGTGATATTATTCAGACAACTTTCAGCAACATAAGGAACCAAATAGAAAGAAAGTGCCAACTGTAATTACTCTTAACGAAGAAAAAAATGTGATGGTTCAACATGAGTTCTTTCTGACTATGATAGACGGAAAAGTATTGAATGAACTAACTAGCACGAAATCCACATTATCATGTGCAATTTGCAAAAGGACACAAAAAAATTTTCGAAAAGATGCAGCCGATTTAGCCGAAGCAGATGAGAGAAATTACGAGTTTGGAATTTCGCCTTTGCACGCTAGAATAAGATGTATGGAGTTCGTGCTAAAACTAGCTTATGGACTTTGTGAGCAAGACGAGACCACCGACAAAAAGGAAGCCGAAAAAAGAAGAAAATTGGAAATACAACAAGAATTTAGGCAGCAACTTGGGTTAATTATTGATACGCCAAAACAAGGATTCGGTAATACAAATGATGGAAACACTTCACGAAGATTTTTCGAAAATCCAGAAGTTACATCAGCTATAACCCGTGTAGACCAAGAACTTTTAAAGAAACTGCAAGTGATTTTAAATGCACTATCATCTATGGAATCTATAAATGTTGATAAATTCAACGAGTATACTAAAAGTACTTCGGATCTTTTAAAATCCAAATATAGTCACAAACTCCTGACGCCAACACTTCATAAGATTCTGGACCATTGTGGAGAACTTATAAGCCATCAAATTTTACCGATAGGGGAACTTTCAGAAGAAGCACAGGAAGCAAGGAATAAAGACTACAAGCGATATCGATACTCAAATACATGCAAGGTTTCACGGAAACGACAAAATGAAGATTTATTTAACATGCTATCCATATCATCAGATCCACTTGTTTCATCTTTAAGACACGTTAGATCCAAGAAAGAGCTGAAGAAAAGCTACTGCCCAGAACTAATAAGTCTTTTAAATATTAGAAATGATGATGATGACAGTGAATTTTTTTCTGAAAATTAAAATTTATATTTACCTATTGTTTAAGAAGATAATTTATGTATGTATTTTTTTTTATTTTATAAATATAATATTTTTTATTATACTCGATTTAATTTTTTTTAATTGTTTGGTCCGTTTACTTTTTCCCTTTAGTGTTTCACATAATATATATCACTGAAAAAATGTATAAAATATTATTATACACCACTAAATGCAAAAAAAAATACAATTTTTAATACTTAATACAAATGTTTAGGAAATAGGTTCGTTAACTTTAAGCACCCACTGTTGTGATCAATTTTATTTTGGAACACCCAATGAACACTTAGGTGGTCATAGTTTTTGTTTTTTACAATTTTTGAAAGTTTTATTCAATTGTTTTTTCTGTTAATTCCTTTTTCTAAGAAAATCTTTTTTTAGCCAATTATTCCGAAACACCCTGTGAAACAATTTTCTTGAAATTCAGTTTTTTAATAGCCCTGGAAATTTCCCTCAAATAAAAAAAAAAATTGTAGCGATATCTTAATGCGTTCAAAAGTTATGATTTTTGCAACGAGAAAAGTCATTTTGGACCACAGTGCGACGGGACGGAGGGGCCACCTGCAGATCTAACAGGCCAGCTCGTGGAGCGAGCTGCAAACGAAAGATGGGACTTGGTCCTTGGATGTGATGCTAACTCACATCATGCTCAATGGGGAAGCACCGACACTAACGTTAGAGGTGAGTCTCTTTTTGAATTTAAAATAGAACATAATTTACTAGTCGCAAATAGGGGCAACGAGCCCACTTTTGTTACTAAAAATAGAGAAGAAGTGATCGATATAACTGTTACTAATAACGCAGACACAGTTTCTATCGATCAATGGAATGTCCTCAAGGAGGACTCATTCTCAGACCATAAACTTATAGGTTTCTTGATAAACGATACAGTGGAAACTCCGAAACCCTATAGGAATCTCAGGAATACTAACTGGGATCTCTTTAATAAGGAATTAGAGATGAGAAGCAGAAATCTCAGTAACACTGTGATTCAAGAACCCAAACATATTGACCAAGCATCTGACGAACTCAGGGTGATTCTAAATGACGCCTTTGAGAAAAGTTGTCCACTGAAACACATAGGGAAGGGAAAAAAGAAACCACCATGGTGGACCTTACAACTCAGCAATTTGAGAAAAGAAACGAGAAAACTTTTCAATGCTGCTAAGAGTACTAGAAACGATAATGACTGGGATATATATAAAAACAGTCAGCGAAAATTTAAAGCAGAAACTCAAAGAGCGAAACGAAGCTCATGGAGAACTTTTTGCAATGAAATCGAGAGTACCAACGAATCGGCCAGATTAAGGAAAATTCTTTCTAAAGACTCAATCCCTCTGGGATCTCTCAAGATACCCACTGGGAGCTGGACCGAATCCTGCAATGAGACTCTTGAACACTTGATAAATTAATACTCACTTTCCAGGTTGCGGGTCAAAAGACAGCAATCTGGTAACAGAATCATACACGGAACACGCTGTACCATCGGACATTATAACGGATGAAAAGATCAGATGGGCATTCCATTCCTTTTCTCCATATAAATCCCCTGGGCTCGACGGCATATTTCCAATGATGTTACAAAAAAGCGAAACCCTTATAATACCGCTCCTGAAAAATATATTTATTAACAGTATGAATTGGGGATATGTTCCTTTATCATGGCGCGAAGTTAAAGTGGTTTTTATTCCAAAAGCCGGCAAACCCAGCCACACAGAAGCAAAAGACTTCAGACCAATCAGCCTGACATCGTTTATTCTTAAAACGTTTGAAAGACTGATAGACCTACATATTCGAGGCACTCTGAAGCTGGTTGAAACTCTAAGCGACAAAGAATATACCCTTGCTGCGTTTCTCGATATTGAAGGTGCCTTTAATAACGTCAAGAATGAAGCAGTAAAAACAGCCCTGGTAGACAATAAAGTCGATAATTGTATAATAGATTGGGTTATGTGCATGTTAAAAAACAGACAAATTAACTCGGAACTAGCAGGTATAAAGATGAGAGTAAACACATCTAGAGGTACCCCACAAGGAGGAGTCCTGTCACCGCTTCTTTGGGTGCTAGTTATGAACTCAATCCTACTCGATCTGAAATACTGTGGAGTAAAGGTAGTAGCCTATGCTGACGACCTTGCGTTATTATCGACAGGAAAATTCTTATCCACTATCAGCGAACAGATTGAATACGCCCTTTCTAAGGTTAACAGATGGACTAAGAAATGTGGACTGATGGTTAACCCGTCAAAAACAGAACTGGTCCTCTTCACAAATAAAACGAAAATACCAACCTTCAGAATTACTTCAATCGAAGGCACACCTCTGAAGATCTCAGATAAAGCGAAATATCTTGGTGTGATTCTAGATAGGAAACTAAACTGAAGTTAACACTAAGCAACGAGCCAAAAAAGGAATGATTGCATTCTATTCTTGCAACAGAATCTTCGGGAAATCCCGGGGACCGAGTCCAAAAATTATCAGGTGGATGTATTTGGCAATAATTAGACCAATACTAACTTATGGTAATCTGGTCTGGTGGAATGCAATTGCGAAAAGCACAAACCTAAAAACTCTGACAAAGGTACAGAGACTTGCGTGCATTGGGATTACAGGAACCATGAAGTCCACTCCAACTGCAGGGTTGGAGACGATACTCAAGCCCTTAGACCTCTTCGTACAAGAATCCGCACAGCGCCTTACGGCTAAGCCAGACTAATTCCTGGAAAAACAGCACAAAAGGACATGCTCAGATTCTTCACAAATATTCGAGTGATAGTATCATCACTGACTATAAAACACCCGAATTTGACTTTCATAAACCATTCCAAACTGCTTTTCCAGGCAGAGAAGAATGGTTGAACAATGAACCCTACACCGGTGAATCTGCAATAGCAATATATACAGATGGCTCCAAAATGGACACTGGTGTTGGGGCAGGCTTCTTCTCAGAACCTCTTGAGCTAAACAACTCACTTAGGCTGCCAAATTATAGTAGTGTCTTCCAAGCGGAGGTCATGGCAGTGACAACAGCTGCTAGACAGGTATCAATGATGGCGATACCACGGGCTGATATCACCTTTTACATTGATAGCCAAGCGGCAATAAAAGCGATTTCTGTCAATGTTATAAAATCGAAGCTTGTTTCTTGTTGCCGCGAAGAACTGAGGGTTCTTGGCACGCAGACTCTGCTGGGTCCCGGGGCACAGCGAGATACCGGGTAACGAAAAAGCCGATGAATTAGCAAGACAAGGATCAGCGCTTGACACCAGTCAAGCAGAGCTGGTCAACATCCCACCCTGCAACATTAAAAAGAAAATTTCAGATTTAATTCTAGAGAAATCCAATGAAAGGTGGAGTCTACTTGACACCTGTGATACTACTAGAAAAATATGGCCCTGCTGTCATCTGCTTATTAAAGCAGGACAAAATTATGCAATTTAGTAAGAAGTCCCTTCGCTCTATTACGAGCATAATCACCGGACATAATTCACTGAAATATCATAAATTTAAAATGAAACTCAGTACAGATGACTTATGCAAGGGAATGTGGTGACGAAGAGGTGCACGAAGACACATCGCATTTTCTCTGTCACTTCCCCGCGCTCTGTCACCAAAGAAGGAAATTCCTTGGTAGATACTTCTTTGATAATCTGGAAGAACTATCCAATACACCAGAAATCCGCATATTGAACTTCATCAATGCCTTTAAATGGCTTGATTGAATATAGAACACATAGGTTTTTATCAGAAAAAGAGTGATTGCACTCAAGGGTTACACAGTGGATCTAAGTGTTATTATAGCTACATCAATTGTCAGCCCAATAACCTAACCTAACCTATGTATATGTATGTATGTATATAAAAAAAAACATACGAGTAGGTACACATAAAGAATCTGGAAAAATATTTTTACTCTTTTCATCATTAGCGATCGTAATAACTTTTGTCTTGCTTTCACTTATTGGATATTTTACTGAGTACCAAGTGAATGGTGGTGAGTGTTCTTTTTGTGGATTGGTTTGGATTGTATTATCTGATGTTTAAACCTAACATTGGTGAAGAATTCGGATCAATAGGTTCTACTTTTAGTTCCCACTTTTAGTTGAAGGGCTCTTAAACCGAAATATTTGAATATAACAATTAGTTCACAAAACACATGATGGTTCTGATGGTTATAATTGTACCTCTATAACATTGTTTTTTTTTTTTATAAGTTTGCAGTTTTTTTTTAAATTTAAAACGAGGCCGTTTAAACCGTAAAAATCAATAAGTGAAATTTTGTTTTAAAATATCATGTTCAATATGATATGTGTAAGAATAATACATTTTCAACTTTTTTTTATAATTTTTTTATATCATAAATTAGTAGTAAAAGTTTGGCTTTGAAAAAACAACATTTATAGTTTCTTTTGTTTTTTTTTTTTCTGGGTTAGAAAATAAAAAATACTTATTTCAGGTCAAACAAAAAGAAAAAGTAGAAGAAAAGTAGTTTCGAAATTTTCAATTTTGGAATTTTTGTAGTAGGCACCTAAATTTATAACGATTTTTTCTAACATGAATATTTTTTCAATACGTTACTAGCAGTAATATTTTTCGAATAGGTAGGTTGGAATAACTATACAAAATGTGTGTTGCTACCTGAAACTTGAAATATTAAAATAAAAGCTGAAATACCATACGATTAAAACTGTTGTTTTTAAATATGTATATATGTGCAATATAGAAAATATAAGGTTTTTTAAAAGCACCCCAACATTTTTATTCAATCAATATCAATCAATCAATTTTATTCTTCAAACACAAAACAAAAAAATACTAATTTCACAAGAAAAAAAAAACAAATTTCAACTCAGCCAACAAAACACAATTATTGTATGTATTAAACTTCATGAAATAAATGCAGAAACCGGTAACTCTTTTTTCTATTTCTTTTTTATTTGAAATTTTTCATTAATTTTATATTTCTCCAAACATATGATATATTTGCTCTCTTTACTCCTTTATTGCTTATGGCAATCAATTAACCGATTTTTGGAGAATTCTAAATATCTAAGTCTACAAATATAAAACGCATTGATTGATTGAAAAAAAAACTCGCCATGATACTACTGCTTTATATAATGAGGCTTGGAACAAGATGCGCTGGGTGCGTAGCGTAGCTCAAGTATCAGTTGTCTTAGGATAGCCTGCTTTGACATCTGTCATCGAGAAACTTCAGGAGTCACTTAATTGTTTTAGAAAACATAATTTATTAATTTTTGGTGACCTGAAAACATTTTTTTCGCAAGACAGAGCTCCACAGCTAATTATTATAATTGCTGTGCAGCCACTAAGTTTTTAAGTATAAATGAAGATTTGGAGGCTGCTTAGTTTATTTAAAAATTAAAATTCAAACAAACATTACACAATTGTTTGTCTGCGTTGGAAGACAAATAAATTTGGTAAGCTAGTGCGGGATGCTTCAAGAAGAACTTCTACAATCTTCTTAATCCTGTACACAACGGTCCAATATGCTAGTCCTTTAGTTGTTATTGATAACATAGACCGCCACATAAGTTTAGTGGAAGCCAAAGAGGCTACTGCTAGAACAAGATATAATAAAGCGCGGAGAAAACATAATACCTATTGAGTTCTACAAGAATTTGAATGAAGAAGCTTTTTACGATTAGGATTAACGGTTGATTCGTTTAATCTAATATTTAATGCCAATATTGTACCCCAAAAATTAAGAAAAGGGATTTTATTTCCGTTACACAAACAGTTTTATCTCCTTTTTACAACGAAGTCGCTTTAGATATTAGTATTTACTTATTTTATAAGAGTATAGATCCATCTGGTTAGTGTTTGACTTTAAATTGATGAAAGATTTGAATATTGATTTTTAAAAAAATATGCCTAGAAACAACTTGATTTAAAACTCGATTTAAAGAATGGAATTTAAGCTTTAAAAACTATAGCATGACGTTGTAAATTTTGTTTTTAAATGTTTTCTTTCTATTTTAAGTCATTTTTAGTAGTAATATAATAAAACTAATAACAACATTTTTGTTTGGGTTTGAACATTAAATTCTATAGCGCATAACATTAATATTAATTGGCTTCAGTATTAACTAAATTCTATAGTACTTAATATTTAGATATAAAATTCATTTGTTTGTTTCGCTGCGCGAGTCAAGGAAAGAGATATAAAACGTTTTAAGTCGATAACTAATAAATTAATTTACATACATCTGTTTTGACGTTGTTGCCAGTTAAGGATATTCGCTTAATGCGAACAATACACTTTTTCCGGAAGAATTGTCGGAGTAATGCTGACGAAGATGATTCAATATTCTCTTTTTTATTGTTGGGTATAAGTTTTGAAAGTAATGGTAGAGAATGCGTTGACGAAATTCTATTAACGCGAGAAATATCTTGCGACTCACTACTATAACTTGCGTTTGGGCTTATGTTGTCAGTACTTTGCTTGCAACTCACAGGATCTGCTTGTTTTGTATTTTTACAACTTGTTTCACTATCCGAACTTTGAGCGAAATTCAAAAGTTCCATAGAAAGATTACCAGATGATAAATTATGTTTTAATTTTTCACGATTCTGAAATTTAGAGTCTTTGAACTCTTTTTTTTGTATTTTTTCAGATTTGTTTCGCAACGGTGTTATCTTTTTTCTTGGGCCTGACTTCATTTCGTTAGGCGAAGAACTCGCTATTTTTATTTGTGGTGGCTTTTCGCCCTCTGAATCACTTAATTCAAAAATCTTTTCTTTTGATTTATTTCTACAGGCTGCTGATTTTACATCATCTTCACTGTCACTAATAACCCATGGAAAATTTGAAGAATTATTTATTTGTTTTTGAGGAGATGAAAGTAAGTTTTGTAAGGGAACCATACGAATCAATCCCGGTTTAGGCCCTCCTGCATCATTCGAAGATGTCTCTCTTTTTATGTTTACTTCAGTTTTCTCAGTTTCATTAATTAAAGAATCTATTCTTGTATCTATTTTAGATTGATGCTTTTCATCAACGTCTACCGTGATTCCTACGGATTCTATGCCATCTTTAGCACATGCTTTTCTTTCGTTGTGCTTGGTATTCTCCATCGCTGAATTTATATTTATAATAACGTCATCGGCCATGTTATTTTCTGGAGCATTGCTTCCCCTTTTATTGTTACATTCGTTTTCAAGTGGTTTATCTCTTTCGACAATATTGTCGATAATTTTTTCGTTTGCTTTGTTTTTTTCAACTTTTAGTCCTGCATCAACTTTTTTTCCCTTATCTTGTGGTTCTTTATTAATTAAACTTAATTTTTGTTGTATTGATGTTGTAGATTTAAATATTGCATCCCACTCTGATGTCAAATTGACCTCAGCATCATCAGCAGCAGATTTTGAATCATCGATTTTTTTAAATTCTTTGATATGGGCATCGATTTTTTCTTTATAATTAGAAATCCTTTCTAGAAGTTCAACAAACTTTTTTAAATCTTTATTAAATCTTGAAATGATATCATTAAGGTCGACTTTTTTGCTAGTCATCTGAAAGTAGCACAGAAGAAAATAAACATGTAGTTGGAACAAAAGCAAATATTTTTTTCAATCAAACAATGAAAAAAAAATAAGTATGTGTTATCAATAAAAACTACTTTCATAACTAAATATACTTAAAATAATCGTTTCTCATTTATGATTGATTAATATGAATGGATTATAGCTACGGTTTTTCAAATAAGAAAAAGAGGATATTTTTTTTAAATAAAAATTCCAAGTATTGCTCAAATATATGAGATGAAGTTTGGCAACACTTTTCAACGTCAACTTACACGTTTATCGACCTCTGGCGCCATTGTCTATCGTTACATTCAAGGGGAACAATCAGTTATCTCGAATTCTTTTCAGCCATTTCAATTCGATTTTTTTTGATTGGAAGGAATATGAGAATCAAATTTGATTTTTATCTGTACTTACTTACTTGGATCCTCAGACTTATTACATCCGTAAGTTTCCCCTTATGGGGCACAGGGCCTCATTATCTCAATACCTGTTAATATCTAGTTCAGTTGCACCGTCAGTAAAGGCAATACTTCCAAGAAATTGAAAATATTCAGCCATCTCTACTGGTTGTCCAGAAATATCTAATGGAACAGACGAGAAGGTTCCAAAACTGATTCTTTTTGTTTTTGTATTGATCTTTACCCCGAAAACTTCTGCTTCTCTCTCCACCCTTGATATCACTTGATGGCGATCCATGATCTTATTAAAGAGCAAGTATACATCGTCCGACAAAACTGCGTTCAAAAGATTACACAACCAAGAACGATATTCGTGAACGTTTACAGCCCTGCCTAACTCCATCTATAATTTCAAGTTCCTCTGTCAACCTTCCATTATGCAAAACTTGACATTTTGATCCATAATATGCAGCCCTGATAATAGCAATCAATTTATCTGGGATGCCTCTCCTGCACAAAACAAGCCAGATAAATTCTCTATTCACACTGTCGAACGCCGCCCGGCAAAAATCCTCGTTTCAAACCCTCCTAGTGGGTGCCGAGCGGTAATGATCGCCACAGTTATCTTGTACGTTGTCAAGATGGGGATCAGCTAAGGTCAGGTTGAATTGCCGAAGTTTCCTACTTCTTAATAGTAGCAACCTTTAGCAATGCAATTTGACCATAGATACGGGATCCCTAATTTCAGTGGTGGTGTGAGCGTTTCTGCATAATCCGGGCCGAACAATGAAAAGCTGGGGGTAAACCAGCCGCGAACGAGCTCATTCGGATGCCTTGGCAGGGTCCGTCTTATTTGCCGGGGCTGACCTCTTTTTTCCGACCTACTCGTGGGACCAAAATACACAAACTTAAAGAAAATGGACGAACTAGACATGACAAACGAAGAACCCATCCGCTGACATGGAGGATGAACTCCTGGCCTCCAGCCAGGAGACCTTGAAGGGGAGCTCATTTAGGCTGGTAGTTCCAGCACTTGTGAGCAACCCAAAACCACAGCAAGTATAGGCAGTGCTATTCATAGCACTCCTGTGCTTCCTAAACCGAATATAAAACCGAAACCCTCGAGTAGTAGTGCGACTCGGGGAACCAAAAAACCATCGGAAGGCGCCCTTCTCAAGAACCGCTTTAAAACGGCCTCTTACAAGGCCGTTGAGCGAAACAGGTCTCAGGAAGAGACCTGTCCGTCCCAGAAAAAGAGTAAACTTGACGGCCGGACAAAGCCAGGGAAAGCACCATCTTCTGGTGCAACTCAACTGCGTACTCTTAGCGAGGTTGTCAGGAATGACCTCCAAGTATCAGTTGTGGATGAGCTCTCCACAAACAGCAAAGGTTTGCTGAGCGTGTGGAACTCTAACGAGGGCAAGCTCTCTGAGATGGTGTTTTCCTACACAATTTCCAACAGTGAGGGCCCCTACCCTAGTTTTGCCTCTGGCGAGATGCTTAGGGGGTATAGGGTAATCAAGTGTGCGGATAGGTTTTCTAGGGATTTCCTTAGTGAAAGCATTGCTAGGCTTAGCAATGACTGGGATGGCTTAAAGCTTAAGCTTATCCCAGCTAAGGACATCCCAAGACAACCAAAGGCTCGCATTTGGTTGCCCCTCATGAGCATAAAGCCAAGCGGACAGGAGCTGATCCGCAGTCTTCATAGGCTAAATCCGCTGGTTCCCATGCATGACTGGGCAGTCATTAAGTCAAAAGAACCGCAGAAGACCAGCGCCACTTATCTTCTGAGGATCAGCGAGGAAAGCTTAAGGGCTCTTGAAAATACCGACTACAAACTAAGTTTTGGCATAAGGAATGCCAAAATTAAAATTCTGCAGAGTCAGGGAGCAGACACCGACAAAGCTGATGACAACGTCGAGGTTGACGATGTTGTTGGTGGAGTCGAAGTCCCCAGCGAGGTGCCGGGCCCTAGCTCTGCAGTAAAAAAGAATTAAAAAACGCGCTGAATGTCATCCAGATTAATCTGAAGCACTCTAAATGTGCTTCAGATAATCTGAGAGTTTTCCTAAGGGAGGAAAACTTTGATATCGGCGTTATCCAAGAACCGTGGATAAACGGCCTCAGGGTGCGGGGTCTCCAAGATAACCAATATGACCTCTTTTACAAAAACCGCAGACCAAAACCTAGGTAATCCCAGAACTTGTATTTTAGCTAAGAAATATTTAAAAGGTTTTTTATGTCCCATTTTTAGCACTCCCGATTTGACAGTTGTCAGATTGGAGGACACAAATACACAGGATTTGCTGGTGGCTTCCTTTTACTCTGCCCACAATATGCAATCACCACCGGAGGAGGTGTGCAACCTAATAACCGAAGCTAAACACAAGAAGACAAACCTTCTGATCGGAGGTGACGCAAACGCTCGGCATACCTTTTGGGGAAGTTCTGAAAACAATGAACGAGCTGAGTCTCTTTTTGATTTTATTATTGAACATAATATTACCGTATGTAACAGAGGCATTTCTCCCACCTTCGTCTTTCCGAGCTCGGAAAAAAATGATGGATGGGAGGATGTGCTTGATGTTACTTTAGCAAACAACCGCAATATATTGGTGGAGAATTGGAGAGTTTCCCCTTTGGATTCTTTTTCGGATCACAAGTGGATTCTTTTCAATGTAAATTTCGAGTCGAAACCCCTCCCCCTTATAGAAATCCTAGAAGAAGTGACTGGAAGAGAAGTTCAGTCAAATTGCAAATTCTAAACTGAGCAATTTACCAAATTTTAATACAGAATCGGTAGTACACCTTAATTCAAAGGTGAAAATCTTTGAAACATCTATTAGCAAAGCTTTTAGAGTCTCTTGTCCAGTTAAATATAGCCGTAAAACCCTTCCTTCTTGGTGGAATGAAGAACTGTCTGGTCTGACGAAAATGACGAGGACAATCTTCAATATCTGCCACAAACATAAGTTTTATCAACCCTATAAGGATTCCCATAAAATTTACAAGCGAGTCCTATCAGCAACCAAAAGACAAGGCTGGAGAGAATACTATCAATCAATTGAAGACATAAAGGAGTCCGCAAGGTTCAGCAAAGTACTATCGAAGGAACACTGTAACCCTTCGTTTCTGAAAAAGCCTGATGGATCCTGGACAGTCTCTCCAGAATCCTACGAATTACTGATGATGACGCACTTTCCGGGTTGCGAGAGTGATAACCCCGAATCGTGTGGAACTACAGAGCCAAATATAGCTCATGTAGAGCATGTCAATTCCGTTATAACTAGAGAAAATATTTTATGGGCCATTAATACTTTCTCCCCATAGATATCCCCAGGCATGGACGGCATACTACCAGTTATGCTTCAAAAACTGCATGATGTGGCAGTTCGATGCCTGGAAAATTTTTTTAAAGGATGCCTCCTTCTCAAACATGTGCCTAAATCGTAAAGACAGGTCAAAGCAGTTTTTATCCCGAAAGTTGGTAGGCGAGGCCACGAATCTGCGAAGGATTTCAGACCAATAAGCTTAACATCTTTCGCACCTAAAACTTTGGAGCGCATTCTGGATTACCACGTCAGAGATATCCTAGTTGGATGATAGCATGCATATCTTAAGGGCAAATCTACGGAGACTGCCCTCCATGAAGTAGTGCGTACTATAGAAAAAACAATCCACTATAAAGAATTTACTCTTGCCACCTTCTTAGACATAGAAGGTGCATTTAACAACGTTCTTACTGAATCTATAGAAGAATCGCTTATCAAACTCGGTGTAGAAGACTATATCCGAGAATGGATTATTTCCATGCTCAGTGATAGGTAGATCCGAGCCACTGGGCAACACAATGCGCGAGTAGAGGTGGTCATGAATAGAATTCTCGTTAAATTAGAGAAATGTGGAGTGAAGGCGGTTGCGTATGCGGATGATTTGGTACTGTTGGTGTCAGGAAAGTTCACTTCTGTGATTAGTGAAATCACGGAGATGGCTTTTAAGAAAGTTAACAACTGCGCCACGAGTTGTGAACTAGGATTTAACCAAGGTATAACTGAACTGATGCTCTTTACTACCAAAACTTAAGTACCCCCCTTCACACTACCTCAAATCAACGGCCAAAATCTTTCATTGTCTTCCAGTGCAAAATTTTTGGGAGTTATACTTGACCCTAAACTAAACTGGAAATTAAATATTGAAGAACGGGTTAAGAAGGCCTGTGTTGCCTTCTACTGCTGCACTAAAACTTTCGACAAAAAGTTGGGGCTTCAATCGAAAATGATCTTGTGAACGTACACAGCCGTCGTACGACCAATCTTAACATATGGTTAGATTGAAGAAGGTAAGAAGGTTCAGAGAATAGCTAGCGTTGGAACCACAGGGGCTATGCGTACATGCCCAACGGATGCATTAAATGTTATTTTGCATCTTTTACCACTCGACCTTTTTATTAAGTATACATTTTCTTACAGCGCGATTAGGCTGAAAAAGCCTAACAGTTGGTTTCCAAAACCATACGGCCACAGCGACACAACGAAATTGATTCCTTCAGATATTATCTGGGCAAACACTGACTACTGCACTCCTACTTTGAGTTTCAGTAATGATTTTAAGGTTATTTTCCCCTCCAGAAAGGATTGGGAAGACGACATCGTGGCGACAGGCTTCGACACAACCATCTTTACTGACGGACGGCTCAAAGATGGAGTGTGGTGTTGGTTCGGGGATCTTTTCTGAGTCTCTAAAAGTAGCTAAATCCTTTCGGCTTCCTGACTTTGCCAGCTGTTGCTAATTGCTGGCAATTAGGGAGGCATAAGCTACTTAAACAAAACCCAAACCAGAACCGAAATACAGCCATCTTTACAGACAGTCAGGCAGCTATCAAAGCCATCAACTCGGCCACACATTGTCTTCCAAACTGGTCCAGCAACGTCACGATGACTTTGCGAGCCTGAACAATAACCTCGTTGTCACCCTGATCTGGGTTCCGGGTCATAGTGGTATCGAGGGAAATGAACTGGCCAGGCAAGGTTCGGCCCTTCATAGCTCACTTGCGGAAACGATTGACATTCCTCTTGGAGCTTTGAAGGGTAAAATCTTTTCTATCGATCTGAATCAAATCGAAGGTGGAGCAATTTAACCAACTGCATAATATCTAGAAAGATATGGCCCACCTATAATAAAACCCGCTCAAGAGCTCTTCTATGTAGACCCAGGCAAGACATAGCCAGGATCGTTGCGGTATGCACCGGACACTGGCCCATACGAGAACATGCAGCGAAGTTGGGCATCCCTCACAACACGTTTTGCCGTAGTTGTGGTGACCAAGGCGAAGGGGAAACGGTACTCCGTTTCCTCTGCAAATTTCCTGCTAGGCAAGGTTCGGCCCTTCATAGCTCACTTGCGGAAACGATTGACATTCCTCTTGGAGCTTTGAAGGGTAAAATCTTTTCTATCAATCTGAATCAAATCGAAGGTGGAGCAATTTAACCAACTGCATAATATCTAGAAAGATATGGCCCACCTATAATAAAACCCGCTCAAGAGCTCTTCTATGTAGACCCAGGCAAGACATAGCCAGGATCGTTGCGGTATGCACCGGACACTGGCCCATACGAGAACATGCAGCGAAGTTGGGCATCCCTCACAACACGTTTTGCCGTAGTTGTGGTGACCAAGGCGAAGGGGAAACGGTACTCCGTTTCCTCTGCAAATTTCCTGCTTTGCAAACTTTAGAATGCAATCCTTTGGAAGGGCATTCTTCTACGACCTCGATAAGCTATCTGAGACGAAGATTAGAGATCTGACCTTCTTTCTCAATGCGACCAAATGGCTCTAAAATTCTCCGCTATGAAGCCTATCTGTAAACTCTTCCTCCTTCAATATTAGGTCAAAAGAGTTGTGGTATCAAAACGGCGCACTACAGCGCTAATTGGATCACAGGCTAGGATACCCTGCGATCGCCATTTCTACCTACCTACCTACCCTGTCGAACGCCTTTACGAAGTAAATAAACAGCAGGTGAAATGGCGATCAGTATTCCACGCACTGTTCGATGATGATCTGCAAGGCGTTCAAGGGTGGGTCTACCTCAGAACTCATGTAAATGCATTTGAATTTATTAGTGCGATTTTCTTCTTAGCAAATTAAACTCTCTTATGCTATTCCGTTCTCAGAGCTAGATGCTGCCAACCACAGAAACATAGGCAAGAGTACGATAACACAGGCGACAAAGTTTAATGACGGATTTGTATAGAACAGCCAAAAATAAGCATTTTTTTATTATGGGAGGGGGGGGGGTCTATCTCCCCCCGTTTAGGCGGTAGGGGCAATTTAAAAAATATGTGTGTTAAATGGAAAAAAAATAATTAAAAAATAACGGTAATACCTACAATTAAGTTTTATACGTTTTTTTAAAGCCAACATTCTATTCTATTAGCCAGTTTTTAAATCAAGTCAAAACTATTCATAGTTTTTGAAAAATTTAATTTTAAACTCAAAATTTTAGTAAAAAAAGGCTAAAAAATAATTTTAAAATAATGATTAACGGAAGGTTCAAGTTGTGAAAGTACACGCACAGCCGCAACCATTTGAAAGCTCTCATTTGATGTTGATTTCTTCCAAATTCAAACCGTTGAGTACAGTGGAACACTTTATGTTTTTTATGAACATATGTAATTGTTTATATTGGAGTTAGTAATGTTTATGAGGTTGTTATAGAGCAATATATGAGGTATGTACCTGCATGTAATAAGGATGATGACATGCTGAATACTCTACACGTAACTCGCACACATGCATACATTATACTTATGTACAGAATCCGAGACTAAACGACCGACGCACGGCGAAATGACAAGTTGCGCTTGCGAATGAATTTTTTTAGTTGCCGTTTGGATATGAGAAAAAATTTTTTTTGTGTTTTATGAATAGCGAAGGGGCAAGATAGGTTTGCGGTTTGATTGCGGCGGATTTTTTTTATTTATCATTTTACCAACTGCATGTACCTATGGGTAGACTGCAGAGTATATGAAGAAGGAGATGTAAACATAGATTCAAAAAGATACCTATGTATGTATCATTGAATAAGAAATAGAGGAAGAGGCGTTTGGCACATATACAGTGTACGTGAGTGAAGTATTAAAATTAAAAAAAAAAAAAAAAAAGTGAACCCTATCTGTCATTTTGCCTTGCTGAGAGTTAGTGTTGTGAAGCAGAAAGATTTTAAAAAAGTGAAAAACGTACTACAAAACTAATAAAAAAGTGAAATAAAAACCAATTTGTGTTGAAAATTAAGGCATATTATTATTAAAATATAAATCAAAATGAGGTGCTGCGTGAAAAGTTGTAAAAACTTGTATAACCGGAAAAACAAAAAGTTTTCATTTCACAAGTAAGTCTTGGCTCATATTCCACAAATAGTAACTGAAAGTGATGTTATTTTGGTAAATACGTTATCTTAGAATACTTTTATATTGTTATTTCATGGTATTTTAAGGTAAAAATAGTAATATTGTTCAAAATAAAAATATACTTTAATCATGTTGCACAAATGAACTTGTAATGTCAAATTAGAAATTTTAGTACAGGGACGGATAGGTTTTTGTTGGTGATGGCAAGGCGCTAAGAAACGTTAAGCGCCCGTAGTGCAGTTTTTTTTCCGCGGTTTAGTTTTGGAAATATACTACGTATTTTCAATATTTCTGCGATTGTCCAATGGATCTAATGGATTTAAAATCCTGTACTTTTCGAAATAAAATTTAAGTAGTTGAATAGCTCGCTTCTTAGTTACAATTGGAATCGAAGCTTTGGTCCAAATATTGTCATTCTTTCTTTCCCACATTTGTCCACTAAACGCCCACTTTTCAAACAAGTGAGTTTTTTAATCCGACTTTATTATCGGATTGGGTTGTGTGTTTTTCAGGTAGCACAGGTAGAAACCTAATATTATTCATAAGAATTTATCCCTATTAATGAAGTCAGTTGTCTAGGTAGGCCTTAAATTTTTACCCTGTTGTATTGATTTGCAAAACAAACTTTTAAAATTGGAAAGGTGAAGAAATTTTACTTCAAATTACGTCAAATTTATTAAGAAGTGGATTAAGGCTCTAGAAAATGATGAAAATGGCGATAAAAAAAAAAATATGGGACACCATATTGGAGGTATTTTCAGGTTGAGACGTGATAAATTTGAAACGACTGGAATGTGTTGCTACAAACAAAACGAAACGACAAAAATGTTCTTCATCTAATAATATCAAATAGTCAATAATTATAGCAAATAGTAGATCAGGAGCAGATATTAGGGATAGCGAGATATAATCATAAAAAATGAAAATTTTTCAAAACTTTGAAGGCCCGTAGCGCCCCCAAGATATATTTTAATTTTTTTTTTTTAATACTTTTGCAAACTGTGACCAATTACGCAAGTTTTGAGAGGTCTTACGTTCGGAAAATCGAAAAAAAAAAATCTCGGGACACCCTATTGTCCATGTCTATCGTGTCGGTTTTGTATCTTCGTCAAGAAGTATTTGTGTCCAGTTGTGATGATTTTAATTAAGTAAAAAAAGCTCTACTACTTTAACAATTTTCAAGATTTCCGAAAGATGAATGGAAAGCATTGAGTTGGATGAAATCAAGTATTCATATCTTATCTGTTCAAGTCACTTCCGTGAATGTGACTTCATAAAATCTGTTTTCAGGTTCCTGTAAGAGGTAAGTTTAATTTTATTACTTCAAGTGTACTTTATTCGATAAGCCAGAAATAAATCAAAAAAAAACTCATGAAATTATTTATTTGATCAAATAAATTTAACCAAATTAAAAAAGTTTTTTTTTCTTTTAAGGCTTACAGTAATAGCTATGCTCCTTTGTATGTGAATAAGTACTTCTGAAAAAAGGAAATCATATTCCAGTACTTCTAGCTACACATATTTTTACTAAACCACCCAAAAAAAATTTAGCAAAATATTCCTTTCGGCGCCCCAGCAAATAGCTGTGTACCTTCACTCCAACCCTGTGCCAATGCATTTGTGTTTGTGTAACTCACACAATTATGAAAACTACTTCACTTTTTTCTCGATATGCCTCTTCCTGTACTTCTTATTCAATGGTATGTATATATTTTTTGTTCGTCATGACCTTCTTGTTGAAAAAGAAAAAAATTTTCTTTATTAGTTATTATGTAAAATGTAAACAAACAGTGAAAACTTGTTTTTAATCATTTAAATAAAAAAATATCACACAACATGGAGACACAAATAACAACTATCAAAACTGCAGCCAAACAGGCACAACTCGTCTATAAATTTAAAAAAAAAACAAAAATTAAATTAACTAAAATCAACCTCAACATCAAATTTAATACAACTTGCTTGAGAAAACAAACCATTCCGAAATACGCCCAATTAAGAATAACACAAAACAACACATCCACAGCAACCAACAACACACAAAAATTAGCACAAAAAATCCGCGTCAAAGAAGAAATAAAACAACTATATAACACAAAAGCAATATTATCCAAGAAATTATACGATCTTTACCTAAAATTATAAAACACAATGCACCCCTTTGAATCAGATTCGATATTTGAAATAATTCACCAACAAACAATAGAAACCGCAAAAGAAATCACAAAAAAAAAAAAAAAAAAATAACCACAATAGTAAATAACCAATTTAACCAAAACACAACAATATAACATTGTAACATGCAAACACAAATTCTATCCCAGACTAATCAATAACACAAATATTCAATTAACAAAATCACAAATAACGCGATTTCAAGGCAACCTTGCCTGAGATCCAATTAGCGCTGTAGTGCGCCGTTTTGATACCATAACTTAAAACAATAACATCACAAGAAATACAAAATGAAACTAGGATCACCATCATTCATTTTGTATTTCTAGGAAACTAGGATCACCATCACCTCCTCGCCGGGTTTTAACCTTGTAGCGGTGGGGAGGCTTACGTTTGGGGCCTCAGCTGATCGGCTGTAGATTTGTATTTCTTAAATCTTCAGCCGATCAGCTGTGATCCCAGACTAACTAAGAGAAACCCAAAACGATAAAAACCATGGACAAAAAGACAGAACAAACTATAAAAACATCAACGGGGATATACGTTGAAGCGTCAGCAGAAGTCACGGCTGCCGGCGTTGGCTTTGCCTCTCCAATAGAAGGAGGGGAGAAGTCGCCAGTGACCAAAAAACAACAACAACAACAACAACAGCAACAACAACAACAGCAACAACAACAACAAGACAACACGACAAAGACTATCACACAGGAAGACGAAGACCTTCTTCTTCTCACCCCTTTTTCCAACCTCGGTGTAGAGGATGGAGTTAGCATCGGAACACTGACTGACGACGACGCATGTTCCGTTGCCAGCTCCACCTTCTCACGATTGTCAAACTCTTC
Source organism: Syrphus vitripennis (assembly GCA_958431115.1). Taxonomy (NCBI): domain Eukaryota; kingdom Metazoa; phylum Arthropoda; class Insecta; order Diptera; family Syrphidae; genus Syrphus; species Syrphus vitripennis. The sequence continues at coordinate 47,682,834 of OY288110.1, read as the reverse complement.
AGTTCGGAGTAAAATCTCCAACTGCAAGAAAACAATCAAACGACTTGGCAAAAGGAGTTGGGAAGAACTGACTGACACCGAACGCCTACGACTTCAAAGCGCTCGTGCTTTCCTGGAGAATGATCCTAAGAAGGCAGGAGGGGCACTTGCCCCACCGTCCAAAGAGGTGACCCCTTCAGGAGGTACGAGCGTTAGTACTCTAATGGGACCGCCCAATCCACCGACTGTAGCCAAGACTCAATCAAAGATAGGACGATTCTCATTAGACACGGACATGACGAGAACGCCTACGTTGACGCCAACCATGCAGACAGCGGTATCACTTCCCCCAACCGGGAAATTGGAACTGTTGGAGGCAGGGATGGGAGGGCCATGTGGGAGTTGCGCTGGGGGCACTAGCCCCGCAGGTAACTCCGGCGCGACTCTTCCATCTTCGTCGAGCAGAAGTAGCGTCATAGACCTGACAGGTAACACGACGACGAACACCGTCATTGAGACCAAGGCCTCACAGAGAGCTGGAAGTCTCAATGAACGCATACAGAGGAAGAGACGACGAAACGCTGAGAGGATTGTCCGACGTCTTTCTAGCAAGAAACCCGAAACCCTAACGGCCAGGGAGAAGCTAGCGTTGGACAATGCTACTCAAAGACTGAAAACTTTGACGACTATTGACACAACGAACAACCGGACTAAAAAGGGAACAAAGACCTTGAGGACGGTAAGGGAGACGGTTGGCACTTTGCCCCACCCCGGACCAAGCTCAACGGCGTTCAAGAGAACTAGGCAAGACGACAAGTCATCGCCTACGAACCCCTCACCTAAGACTAAAAAACCGAAGACCTTGATCACGGAAGGGACCATTGAGAAGCGGCAATTTGCTATTGCAGATTTTAGCACACCTTCTCGGAAACTTTCGAATGATCAATGGCAATTGATGGAAGTCAGAATCCTGGACGAGGTGAACGATGCTATCGTTAAGAATGGGCCACCGCCCCTCTTCGGTAGCTTAAGAACCGTCCACGGATTCAAGCTGCTGACATGCGAAGACGGAAACACTCTCGTGTGGCTGCAGGACTTCGTTAAAAGAACGGTAGCTCCCTGGCCTAACGCTGACCTTCGCCTAATAGGCATTAAGGAAATAAAAGACTTAAATAAGCCTAAGGCGAAGATGATGCTACGGGGTCCGACCATCCCGAGAGATCGGATTGAGAGATATCTGCAATCTCTAAACACCGAGCAACTCAGTGCGAACTGGAAGGTGCTTGAGATAGGGGAGCAGACAAAAGACGGTACAGAAGTGGTTGTGCAGCTTAGTCACAAGTCTATACCACTTCTGAAGAAAATTGGCTTCAAGGTGCGCATCGGGATAAACCGGTGCAAACTGAGACTAATGGCCAATCAGAACAATCAAGTAAGTAAGAGGCGGGAGGTTTTTAATGTACTTGAAAATGAAATTAATACAAATTAATCTTCAACACAGTAAAGCCGCCAGCGCCAACCTTGTCTACCTCATGGAGAGTAGACAAATAGATATCGCCCTTATTCAAGAACCCTGGATTGGACCAGGTGGCATAATTAAGGGTTTAAACTCAAAGGGACTTACGCTGTTCAAAACTACACAAGCGGTAGCAAACAGTAAATTTAGAACTTGTATTGTAGCTAGGAAACAGTTTAATCTCTTTCTTTTATCTACATATAGCAATACAGATCAGACTGCCGTGAAGCTAGAGCGGGCTGATATCACCTTTTACATTGATAGCCAAGCGGCAATAAAAGCGATTTCTGCCGATATTATTAAATCGAAGCTTGTTACTTGTTGCCGCGAAGAACTGAGGGTTCTTGGCACGCAGCATAATATTAGACTCTGCTGGGTCCCGGGGCACAGCGAGGTACCGGGTAATGAAAAAGCCGATGAGTTAGCAAGGCAAGGATCGGCGCTTGACGCCAGTCAAGCAGAGCTGGTCAATATCCCACCCTGCGAAATTAAAAAGAAAATTTCAGATTTAATTCTAGAGAAATCCAATGAAAGGTGGAACCTACTGGACACCTGCGATACAACTAGGAAAATATGGCCCTGTTTCAATAAACAGAAAACGGACAAAATTATGCAATTTAGTAAGAGATCCCTTCGCACTCTTACGAGCATAATCACCGGACATAACTTACTGAAATACCATAAATTTAAAATGAAACTCAGTACAGACGACCTATGCAGGGGATGTGGTGACGAAGATGTGCACGAAGACACAACGCATTTTCTCTGTCACTGCCCTGCGCTCTGTCACCAAAGAAGGAAATTTCTTGGCAGATACTTCTTCGATAATCTCGAGGATCTATCTGATACATCAGAAATCCTATTATTGAACTTCATCAATGCCTCTAAATGGCTTGATTGATTATAGAACACATAGGTTTTTATCAGGAAAAGAGTAACACACTCAAGGGTAGCACAATGGATCTACATTGATCTAAGTGTGACGATAGCTACATCAATTGTCAGCCCAACAACCTAACCTAACCTAGGATCACCATCAACAAAAAACTTAAAAACATATTAAAACAAAATAAAAAACAAATTGCATTACAAAGAATTTACAAATATTACCAAATCAACCTTAAAAACATAAAACAAAAATTAACAGATAACAACGCCATCATAACAAAAGCAGACAAAGGTAACACAATAGTAATCCTATATCAAAATGAATACATACAAAAAACTTTAAACTTCATTAATGACAACAATATTATAGAAATGCCAAATGACCCAAAACAAGCATATTTAAAAGAAATAAACAATGCAATTAACAAATGTAACAACCTTTTCCCCAACCCAAACAAAATCAGATTTAAACAACCAAACCCAAGTGCTCCTCAACTCAGAGCACTACCGAAAATACACAAACCAAGAACTCCAATAAGACCACTCATAAACTATAAAACAGCACAATCTTATAAAATAGCCACAGAACTACAAAAAATAATAACATCTAACATAAAATTAACAAACAACAACAGTATAAAAAACTACATAGAATTCATAGACAAAACCAGAAATATAAACATTAACACACAACATAAACTAGTTTCCCTTGACGTAACCAACATGTACATTGTACACCAATATACCAATAATAAAAACACTCAAAATTTTAAAAGAAAACCTAACCAAAACCAACAAAATAAATAACCAAACAATAGACGAAATCATAACTTTACTACAAATAATACTAAAACAAAATTATTTCTTTTTTCAACGGAAAATATTACACACAAGAAGAAGGATTAGCCATGGGATCCCCATTAAGCGGACTTCTTGCAGACATTTACCTAAACCATTATGAAAATAAACATATTCTATCCAACCTCAATCCACAATACAAAAAAAAATCTATTTTATGCCAGATACGTTGATTACACATTCATCATATTCGACGGCACAAAAAGACAAACAGACCTATTAAACAAATACATTAACGAAATCAAAGGAAAAATAAAATTCACAACAGAAATAGAAGAAAACAATTCACAACAAATCCCATCACCCGACAACACAAAAAATGGCAGCTTACAACGCTCTAATAAATAGATTATTAAATATACCAATGACCAAAAAAGACTACGACGAAGAAGTAAACGTAATAAAACACATCGCAAAGACAAATGGTTACAAACCACAAATCATAGACAAACTAATTATTAACACAAGAAAAAATAAAATTAATCATCCCAACAATAACAATCATAACAATAATATTACAACAAATACAATTTTTTATTTTTGTATATTTGTTTTTTAATGTTTAATGTTTAATGTTTAATGTTTAATGTTTAATGTTTAATGTTTAATGTTTAATGTTTAATGTTTAATGTTTAATGTTTAATGTTTAATGTTTAATGTTTAATGTTTAATGTTTAATGTTTAATGTTTAATGTTTAATGTTTAATGTTTAATGTTTAATGTTTAATGTTTAATGTTTAATGTTTAATGTTTAATGTTTAATGTTTAATGTTTAATGTTTAATGTTTAATGTTTAATGTTTAATGTTTAATGTTTAATGTTTAATGTTTAATGTTTAATGTTTAATGTTTAATGTTTAATGTTTAATGTTTAATGTTTAATGTTTAATGTTTAATGTTTAATGTTTAATGTTTAATGTTTAATGTTTAATGTTTAATGTTTAATGTTTAATGTTTAATGTTTAATGTTTAATGTTTAATGTTTAATGTTTAATGTTTAATGTTTAATGTTTAATGTTTAATGTTTAATGTTTAATGTTTAATGTTTAATGTTTAATGTTTAATGTTTAATGTTTAATGTTTAATGTTTAATGTTTAATGTTTAATGTTTAATGTTTAATGTTTAATGTTTAATGTTTAATGTTTAATGTTTAATGTTTAATGTTTAATGTTTAATGTTTAATGTTTAATGTTTAATGTTTAATGTTTAATGTTTAATGTTTAATGTTTAATGTTTAATGTTTAATGTTTAATGTTTAATGTTTAATGTTTAATGTTTAATGTTTAATATTTAATGTTTAATGTTTAATGTTTAATGTTTAATGTTTAATGTTTAATGTTTAATGTTTAATGTTTATTTAATATAATTGAATATTTTTATAAAAAAGTACAAATAAATAATGGTTGTGTAAAAACAAACAGTGAAAATTTGTTTTTAATCATTTAAATAGTAAAATGTAAGTTTTGTTTTGAGATTTTTTTCAAAGAACCGACCGAACTGACCGACTCATTGATGAGGTTGCATTGTAGGTTGGACTATAATTATTAAAAAAATTCAACCATGTTTTTCCATTGCAAATACCAACTACGTATTTGCAAAACTATATGCAACATCATATAACTTCTCATGTGCAACTTTCTTTTTTATACATAGTGTTGACTGTTCTCTAACTCTCACCCTTTTTCTCGCAACATTTCTAAACCGCCACGAAAGACAGACAATAAACCAAGACATAACTTTTCCAACTACAAATTCATATCAGTTGTCGCTGCAGGTTGACAGTTTATCTCGTTTGTCTCGTGTTCTTGTCGCGTATTGTCCCCAACATAAAGCCCACAAAAAAAAATAATAGTAAAAAAAAAATTTTTTTTTAAATTATAATTAAAATATCACTAAAATAGAAAGCAAAACCATCACTCAACATAGAAAAAAAAACCAACTCAAAAAAAAATTAGTGCCGCAAAAAAAAAACAACAATAAGAAAAAAATATTTACCCACAGAGCGCATTCCTTCCTTTTCCTCCCCAACCTGCAGCTGTTTGGCTTAGCAGGTGCATGAATTGCATTGAACTTGTCTAAGCTCTCTCAATTGATGCACTGCTGAACGAAAGCAACAAATTTAAAGGGAAATACTGTTTGATTGTTAGGGTTAGGGGATCGATTCACATCAATGCGAAGGCATAACACTAGTAGTGTTGTGTATTGAAAAGTATTCTATAATCATATTTAGTTTTTCTCTTAGATTTCGTCTATTTTAGTCTTTTTTTTTCTTTTATTTCACAATGATTGGAAATTTCAGAATCGACTATTGTAATATTCGTGGGCTTAGAGCAAATTTCCTTGGCTTGTACGCCCATTCTGTTACAAACAAGCCAGCTGTTTTAGCACTAAGTGAAACCCAAGTAGGTGAAAATACAGATCCTGCTGAATTTCAAATTCATGGGTATAACTAAGTGCCATTATTCCTCCCCCACTATGGTCTCGTAAGAAATGATGTTGCTGACCAATTTCAACCTCAATATGGTCCTAGTACCAATCCCTTGTTTAACTTCTTGTGGTTTAAATTCTCGGTAAACAGGCACATCATTAATTATTGTTTTATCTATCGAAGCCCTGATTTGGACAGAGTTTCAACTTCTCGTGAATTTGACGCTCTGTCTGACTCCATCCATAAAATTGTTTCCTTACGTCCTCACACTGAAATCGTTATTACGGGCGATTTCACACAATCAAATATTACTGCCTCTAGGCACATCAGGTATCATTTCCACAAATTTTTCGTGCCAAAAAAAATAGAGAAAAAGCTCCTGTGAGAACCGTTTGGCAATACGAGAAAGCCAACTGGGACGATCTCAATAATTTTTTCAGGATCTTTAACTAGTCACTACGCTTCCTCGATAGTAACGTAGACTCCAGTGCGGATATGATTACTAATATGATTATTTTGGGAATGCGAACTTTTATCCCGAATAGGGATAAAGAGAAATCATGATTCGATGCGAGCTGTAAAGAGGTTATTAGGGTCAAAGAGGTTAGCTTTCGTTGTTTTAGAGCCAACCCAACTGAGGAAAACCGGAAAAAGTTCAACCAAGCCAGGAAGGCCTGCAACGCCCATATTCGAAAGACCAAGTTTTTGCATGACCAAAAATTAAGGCAAAAATACTACAATGTCCCACAGGTAGTAAAAATTTTTGGTCATTCGTAAAAAATATAAGGAATAAAACATCTTCCTCGGTCCCAACACTCGTTATCAATGACACTCCCTTCGTTAGCTCTCTTGAGAAAGCTAACTTCTTTGTTGAAAGTTCACCGCCAACTCTACGCTGTCTGATAGTGTCATGACTCCCCCAGTTCTTGAGCGCGTAAATGATTCTATGGGACAAATCTTCATTCGTACTCGAGCTGTAGCCAGAGTCCTAAAAGATCTTAACACTGGTCCGGATGGTATCCCCGCCATTGTTCTGAAGAGGTGCTCTTCCACGTTGGCAAAGCCCCTGCGTAAGCTTTTCCATCTATCTTATTCTTCTGGGCTTGTTTCGAGCAGTTGGAAAACAGCATTTGTCCAACCTATTCAAAAAAAAAGGCGAATCTTCTTCACTCTAATTACCGACCAATTGCACTTACGTCCCTTCTTTCCAAGGTCATGGAAACGCTGATAAATTATCAGCTCAAGAAATATCTCGAAGATCCACTGGTGACTTGATGGTTTATCCCACCGAGCAGTGGAACAAATCTTTACATCGTTTTGGAGAAAGTAAGATTATTGCACTTGATATTTCAAAAGCATTTGATAAAGTTTGGCATCCTGCTCCGTTATCGAAAATGCGTGCTTTTGGTATCGATGAAACCCTTCTTCGTTGGATTAGTAACTTTCTTTCGAATCGTTTTATAGAAGTAGTATTAGACGGATTCAACTCTGAAACCCACAACATAAATGCTGGTGTCACAGGGTTCTGTTTTGTCTCCGACCCTCTTTCTCATTTTCATTAATGATTTCCTCTCTGCAACTACTAATCCATTAAATTGTTTCGCTGATGATTAGCTTTTCATATTCCCAGATTCACATCCCTGCTCTTCGGACGTGGAACTGAAACGGCTAAATATGATAAGTACATACATTAAATTCTGACTTAAACAGCATTGTACAATGGGGAATAAAAAATCGCGTAGAATTTAATGCTTCGAAAACTCAATGCTGCCTTCTGTCGTTAAAGCGAGACGTACCCCTTATGCCATTATCTATGAGTGGCACTTGCATCGAAGAAACTAATCAACTTGCGATTTTAGGTATGTGTATCACAAACCATCTTTTGTGGAATGATCACATACTTAACGTCGCCAAAAATGCCGCAAGATGTTTAGGTTTCCTTTGGAGATGCAAAAAATTCTTATCCCCTTCTGATCTGGCTATTATTTATAAAAGCTACATACGTCCAAAGCTTGAGTATAACTCCCATCTCTGAGCTCTCCAGCAACTTACTTAAGCCTCTTGGACAGTATACAAAGACGAGCCTTTAAAATGATCGGAGACAGGAACATCATCGATACTTTTACGTCACTCGAATACCGGCGTAACGTTTCCTGTCTCTCACTCTTTTATCGTTACTTTAACGGTAAGTGCTCTATTGAAATAGCCAGTTGCATTCCTCCCCTTAAACGTTTCAACCGTAAGACTCGCTCAAGGAGTGGCTGCATCAATCAAAAATGGAAAAATATTCGCAGATAATCAGCCTGTAGCAAAGTAAATTATTATAAATGGCATTAGTAAGAAAATTTCAGAAGAACACAAAGAAAATACACAGAAGAAAAGAGCAAGGTCATTTGAAGAAATATCTAAGTCTAAAAATGATAAAAATATAACTCTACGAAACAGTAAAAAGCATAAACAAGAATTTAAATAAAATATAGTTTAAAAAAAAAACTAAAAAAAACACGCTTTAATAATAGTATACAGCTCCTCTCTTGTAATCGACAAAGTTTTGGAATGTATTCGTTCTAATAAGTAATTAAAATCAAATAAATAGACAAAAATCGATATTTTTCGAGAATGACGTCACCAACAAGAAAGTCAACTTTACGAAAAGTAGCAAATAGTAGCAAAAAAAACTTTAAAGATTCTAAAACTAGACAAACCACTTGCCACAAATAGATATAACACTTCACGTCATGTCACGGCCAACATATCTAAAACGCCTAAGATATTTGACTAAATGCAAAAACTAACACATTTTGTACACATTCTTTTTTACCTTTAACCACATATTAAGACACAAAAAAAAGCCTACTGATTCCATTTCAATTTTTTTTTTGTGTAATAAAAAGCTGGAAGAAGTTGCACACAGTTGACTGTTGTCACTCAAAACAAAAAACACGTCTGTCTTCGATGAAAAAAAAATATCAAACTCTCCATTCGTGACGATTTGGCTAAGACCACGTGCTCCCAATTAACTGTCGCATTCTCATTTTGCATTCTCTAACCTATTTACAACAAAAATAAAACAGTAGTTTAAATGAAAGCTCAATTTCAAAATTTGATTAAATGCCAGCATTACTGGTGTTTTGCCCCAGTGTGCGTCGTGATGCGTTCGCTTACACATTTGAAGCTCAAGACTTTTTGCCTGAGTCTGCTTCCCACAACGAATCCGCATGCAAAGAGTCGCTGTTTTTGCTCCCGGTAACAATCTCCATAGTAGATATCGCAGTTTTCCATCCTCCTTTTGCCCGGTCCATCCCATCGCATTTCCTGGATAGCGGTAATGTCTGCTTTGTAGCAGTTGAGGGTCTCCGCTAATTGTTCGGCAGCACGCGGTCTATTAAGGGACCTAACATTCCACGTGCATATCCGAAATTCGTTGTCCTTAATACATTTGCTTGGGTCGTCATCAGTGTTTTCGTCCGTTTCCGAGGCCTGTTGTTGCTTCGCAACTAAGTCTTTTTCTACGTAGTCGGGAAGTCACCCCGACGTACAACCCCCAACCTGGAGTACCAGGCACTTGATGTGACTCCAAGTACAAGAGCCGGAAAAACCGCTCCTTTTACGGCCTGAGCTTCAAATAAGTCGAAGTAGCCCGTAAAGGTGTTCACCAAGTAGTTCGGCCTAACTGGAATTGAAGACGCCACCGTTGATTCCAAAAAAGAAATTCATCCGCTGCCGTCCCTCGTTGGGAGTGCCTTGGTGGGAACACTCCTTCGTTGTGGGGTAATTAGTAGTAACATCCTACTCCACTTCGACCTGTCGACCATGGGAGGCCCTTCTGCGAAAACGAGTTTCGAAAATAACGCCGACATAAGTGTAAAATTGTCGGAAGAAGAACCGAAAAGAAAGAGGTGCAGTCGTATACAGTTGTCTCAAAGGGAGTTAATTAACGATACCGGGAGTTAATTAACGAGACCCAAAAAGGATTGACATACACATCCTGTATTGATTTCGCACATCTTAATGGCATCACAGTGAAGGAGAAACTTATGTGGGAACCAGCAATTAAAACATCAGCAATTTGGAAGAGGAAGTGGAGGTACTTTATATGGATATAATGAAAATCTTGATGGCATTTCTCTAGATTTTAAAAGAGCGGGCGAATGGCTAACCTTAGTTATTAAAACAAGCAACTGCGAAGTAGTTTTGGTTCCAATTTATTTGAACTGCAACCACTGGCAACATGATTATGAAAGGTTATTCGAACCTCTTTAATTGTTGAATACGGCTGATGTAAGGCTTGTCGGAGTTTTTAATGGTCGGATAAGGTTCTCCCAAAATAATTTCGTAAATGGATGTATTTGAACAAAACTCGCAAATCAATGTATTCAGTTTTTGAAGAAGTCGGTAAACATTAGTCTTGAATTTTAGCACATCACATTGAGAGGGAAAGACAGAGCGTAGAAGGGTTTTCCACATTCGATTAGTAAGGCTAAAAAACGATGAAGACAGTTTTATTCAAAAATGTTATTCCATTTTATACAAAAAAAAAAATGTGTTATCGAAATCGATCCATACTTCGGTTCTTGAACCCATTAATCGATACTCAGCATAATTTGTACGATGCACCGAGGGTGAACGTCCAGCCACAAAATGTTCATTTGACATATTTCTCAGTCTAAACAAATGACCACTGATCGCACACCATCAACCCATTAATATTTTATTATGCTCATGTTATATTCTTCCCGTTCGCGCCATCAGAGTAACATGATATATTTTGGTAATTCTAATTACAATGTTGACTACGAGTCGCATATATGCACGTGTATATCTTTTAATTACTCTGACGTAGAAGGCAAGACAATGTTTTGCATTATATTTTGATTGAATTTATCTTGTGCTCGAGGCAATGATGTTATGTGAAGTAAGTGCCAAGTATCGAAGCATGGTTTGATTCAAAACAATTAATGAAACAATTATTTAAGGTCGCTAGTGTAATCCCTTCACACCACCCTTCCTGGGGAAAAAGGAGAAATGACACATTTTAAAATAGATATAATAGAATGTATAGTATCTACAAGTATATCTAAAGAACGATAATTTTACAAGTCTAAATGTTCATTTTGGGTTTTTGATTTGAAAATAATGTTTTTGTTTTTTTATAATCATTCAATTATTCATACAATTTAATATTTAGTTTTTAAGTAAATATATTTTACTTGTTTGATTTTATTGTAATCAATTTTTTCTAACCTATTTTATTCATTGTATTTGAATATGTACTTATACATATATATAACTTAGTTTCTAATCGCGATTTACTTAAAATTTTAAAAAATTAAAAGGTAATTATTATTTTTTTATTTTTTAAGTGTACTACTTGTACATAGAATGTCAGTTTATTTGACTTGACCAGTTTTTTTTCCGTCAACTTCATTGATTTTTTGTGAACAACAACAACAACAACAACTAAAAGGCACTACCACCAATTGTTTTTTATGAATTACTAATTAATTCTATGTACAAGTAGTACTCCAAGTTTTAACAAAAATAGACGGAATATTATCAGGACCAAACGAATATGTACTATTTAAGCCGTCAATATATTGCACTACTTCTACTTCAGTCAGCCTTAAAAAAGGTACATCACAGTTAAATCGATGTTGGATTGAATTATCACAGTATTTAGGATTGCACGAAGTATAAGTTTGTTGGAAAAAATCAGCAAATAAATAACTTATTTCTATATTACAGGAGGAGAACTTATTATTATATGGCATAGATGATGGAAAATTTGAAGTTTTTCTTTTTAGAGTTTATAAACTTCCAAAAGAATTAAGGGTTTCTTGTTATATTGCACTTTATATCACTTAAAAAAATTATGTAAGTTGTCCTTAAGGAACTTTTAAATAATTTTCAATAGTAAGAGAACTGATTATAATAGTTAATTACAAGTGTTTTTTTCCATTTTTAAAAAAATACGTTTTTTAGGTTTCGTATACGTCTCAAGTCCTTAGAAAGCCACAGAACTGATGAAGAAGCAGATAATTTCTTATTAACAAGAACACAATAATTTAGACAGTTATTCAAAATATCATAAAAGTTTATCACACATAAATTAACATCATTATAATCCAATACACTGGACTAATTAACGTTACAAAAAAATTGTTCCAATCTTTTCAAATTTATTTTCCTGAAGTTGGAACTTTTAATCGAAGAAGTATTTGTTACACTTAGCTTTTGTTCAGGTTCAGATAATGGGATACAACACTGAAATGCATTATGATGTGAAACTTTTGGCAAAAGCAAGACATTTACAGGAAACAAAACAATCAGTAGACACAAGATCAAGAAAACGCAAAAACTCATTCGGCAATCCATTAATTTGATTAAGCCCAGTTAACAGCACAGCTCCAACGAAATCTCTTTCAAATACAATGGCATTGTAAGTTCGTTTGTTATCCTCATCAATTTTACAGCTCAAAGGTTTTACAGCTCAGTAAGGTTGAAATCTCCAAAAATCAGTACAAATGAATTTCCAGAGTATTCAACTATTTCATTTATAGCTGAAGAATATATTTCATACACAGAAGACGAAGAACCGGACGGTATATATATAGCAGAAATTACAAACGAAGAATTACAATCTGATAACTTTATAGTAATAAGCTCCAAATTAATAAAATTATTTACAAGTATAAGTTCAGCATTCAGACAACAATTAACAGCAATTATAAACGCCACCTCCTTGTTTATAAATACTATTACATGGATTTCTATCAATTCGATACACAGTATATTCAGGTGGGCAAATTTCAGCGTCAAGTATAGATGAGCTTAACCATGTTTCAGTAAGTATAATAACATCAAAAGATTTGTCAACACAGTTTAAGAAAAAAGTTTTAAGTTTTGACTTCATTCTTCCAACGTTCTGATAGTATACAGTCAGTTTTTTGGAGTTGCAGTTGTCTGTTTAGAGTTAGGGTCATAAATGCGTGCAACACTATTTTTTCTTTGAATATTTTTAAATTCATGAGTTACTGTATTTTTTGGCCAGAAATCAGGAGATAGCAAAGCTTCAATAACAGGGTCGGATGCAAAAATTTTGAAGGAAGATATACGGCGTTCATACGAAAATTGCATTTATGACACTTTACAGAAACTGAGGGAGAGAGTATCTGGATGAAGGCGAGATACGAAAACACATTTCTCTGGTGGTACAACAACTAATTCGGCCAAAACACCATCATCCATTTTGGAAGCTATTGGGCCGACGGTTTGCGAATCAGCTGCAGTGACACAAGACGAAATGTTTACTGGGCCAGTCGATAAAATAGGAGAATATGGTATCTCTTCAATAATAGGCGAAGGTTTTGAACAAGATAGTAAAATGAAGGAACAACGCGACCCTGATGCTAAGCAGAGCGCATTGTTATCATCTTTCTTTTTTTGCTTAGGTGATAACTCCTTATCCTCAATCTCCAAGTTGTTGAAAAGATTCTTATAATCAGCTAATTTAACTTGCAATTTAATAAGATCATTGGAAATTTCCTTAAATGTTCTTTTTGTTTTCTTAAACATATGGAAAAGCTCAGTGGTCTTTTAGAAGAAGCCCTTCAACTATCTTTACGGTAAGGCCCGCACACTTAATATGAGCAAAGCCATCGCATATCCACCACATGCACATTCTTTCGCCATCACCAATAATTTCATTGCAATGAAGGCAATTCATTTTTTTTTTTAATTAAAAAAATTTATTTTAAATTAATTGTCCACAAAACAAAATGAATAGGCAAAGGAAGAGTATCTTATAATATGCAACTATTATCACTTGAAAGTAAGGCCAAAAAGTATGCAATATAAAACATATTATTTCAAACGGACGAAAGTTGCAATTTTTTTTATAAAAACAGAACACTACTTAATGATTGTGAATTTATCTTGCCAAAACAAAATGACAACAAGAGTTTCAATTAGGTACTTAGCAAAAGCAAAACAAAAAATAATTAAATAAACACTTTACACTTAGTAAAACTTAAAATCACTTATTTTAAGAATCACATACTGTTCACTTTTATCAAATAGTCAACAAATAACAATTTATCACGATTAAAAAATAATCAAAATAAACAAATTAACAGCGGAGAAAATTTAGCACGTCGAACAACTCGCACCAGTGATGCCACTACTACAACTGACTACTTCGGTATTGCAAGCTTGAGCGGCTTTATCCCACCAGAGGGATTCCTCTATTTAGATAAATGCGGCCTGATACAGCATGAATCTATCACGTCAGGCGTAGAACCGTGGACCGGCGACTCGCGTACGAACGAGACATCCTCGCCCGAGATGGAGCCGAGCTCCTACGGTTTAGTAGGGCTGTGCCCGAACATGACCGTATTGATAGGAGGAAGTAGGAGAACCAGTTCTGGTAGCTTCCAAATGAAAGTCATATGGGGTAAACCAGGGTGAGGTATTTTTTCGGCTTATATACTGGTTTTAGTCTAAGGTTTACGTTAAGTAGAGAGTAGGGACGGTGGCACTATAAAAGTAAAAAAATAAAAAAAAATTAGTTAAAAAAAAAAAATTAGTTAAAAAAAAAAATGTAAATAAACACAACATAATGGACAAGGACATAGCTTTTGCCGCTGTGATTGCTCTAGTTTTAAGTAGTATGTAGGTACATAGGTTAGGGGTAGGTTTAAGTTTTACTTTAAGGACGTAGTGTGTAAGTTTTGAAACAATTAATACTGAAGTTAGTTTTTTTTAATTTTCTAACAAAATAAAGACAAAAAAAAAATAATTGTTCATAACCGAAAGGCATTAGTTTAAGTAATCAGGATTTTCTTAGAGCGCCCGTTTAGGGCCAGTAAGTTAAAGGAGATGCGCCATTTTTCTATGGAGCCTGGGCCCAGTGTGTTCACTAATGAAAGTGGTATGAAATGAAAGGTGAAATCTAGCACGTTATGTGGGTGCAATATTTCCAAAATTGTCAATGGGGCTTTTCGAGATATTCGCTTTTGAAGTTGGTTAACTCAGAAAAAGAATTTCACTCCTTTTTTTTCAATAATTGCTTATATCGCGCGATATAAACCACGTAGGAAAATGATGTTGGTATCAAATGAAAGAAATTTTTTCTATCTTTTTAATGAAACTTCTTAAAATTATTTTAAAGCTCTATATCTCACCTTAAATTTAATATATTATTTAGTACTCATTCTCAAAAAAATACTTACTTTTTAACAAACTTACTCTAAAAAACACCTTAACATGCTATCGGCTGCTATGAACTTGCCCGTTTAGCGCTTTTTAATAATTCTTATACCCAATTATGTTTTTTTTTTTTATAATTCTGTCTGATTAATAATATTTATATTGATGATTCACAAGTTGGAGGTATGTTATTATATTCCTGATGACGACCAAATTCAAAATACTCAAAATGTTGATGCAAAAACCAAAAGTTCTTATCCAACTTTTGCTTTGATGCGATGTTCTTCAACAAAGTATGCCTACTTCTCACTATAGAAATGTTAACCAATCAAGAGAATTCCATAAAAAAGCGCAATGGGAATGGAAAGCCTCCATAAATCATAATCAGACAATATTAAGCGACAATTTATGTTCGCAGCCCTATTAGCACGCAGCCAACATGGATAACAGACGTTATTTAAATTATGGTGCTAAGATAATATTATTAATAATTTATCATTCAGTACTTTGATTCTTATAAACCTAATTTTTAAGAAGTTTATACTAAATATTTGCAAAAATATTGTTGGTAGGAAAATAGTTTTGAATTCATTAAAAAGATAGAAATATCTTTCATTTGATACCAATATCATTTTCCTACGTGCCTTTTATCGCGCGATATAAGCAATTATTAAAAAAAAAGGAGTGAAATTCTTTTTCTGAGTTAACCAACTTCAAAAGCGAATATCTCGAAAAGCCCATTGACAATTTTGGAAATATTGCACCCACATAACGTGCTAGATTTCACCTTTCATTTGATACCACTTTCATTAGTGAACGCACTGGGCCCAAAAGTGGTGCATCTCCTTTAAGTATAGTTAAGTAGGCTAGTTTTTTGAATGTTTTCTAGTATGTTAGCAGATATAAGTTAAAAATGAATAAAATTTGAATTTATAAAAAAAAAAAGTGCACATGACTGCTGAGACTGAGCAAATCTGATATGCGTGGGTTCCAATCCTACAAGTTTTCTTCAAAATAAAATTGGATTAAAGCTCAGCACCACTAAGGAGTCTGATGATTGCCTGGCAAGCATGAAATAGCTATAACTCCGGCCAAAATAAAAATATAAATGAATTAATAAGAAAATCAATACATAGTAAACAATTGGTGGTAGTGCCTTTAAGTTGTTGTTGTTGTTCACAAAAATAAAAGGTTATTAAGTATACTGTTATTAACGTGATTCGGAGATGTGCCTCCCCTTTCTTTTTTTCTTAATCATTTATGTATTTTAAAACAATCCTACAGTAATAACATATACATATATATAAATGTGTTTTAAAATTTTTTTTATGTACATTCATTTTCTTATCACCATATTTAATTTACTCCTTTTTGTTACAATATTTCATATGGTCCTATGTATATTGGGTCTAACTTCTTTCTACTTTTATTCTTAAGCAAAACTAGACTACCTGCATTAAAATCTTAAACTTTTGCTCTTACATCTGCATCGTACCTTGTTTTCCTATTAATTTTGTTGTCTATCAGAGTATCTCTAGCGTCTTTATGAGCTATTTGTAGTTTGCACTTTATACTACGTTTTCACCAAGAGCTAAATCGCGATTTAAGTAGATTATCCATAAATCTTGTACAAATTTCGAAAATTTACCATATTAATAAATCTTGAGATTTCAAGGAGATTTTAAATAAATCTTGTATATATCTTCATGGACAAATAGTTTTGAAAACCGAATTCCCTAAACTCATATTCTCTTTGTGTTGTGGAACGTATTCCACAATTTGTTTTGCTCTGTTTGACACAGATGGAACAATCTATCTCACACACTTCATAAGAAATAAGAGAACGCCATTTGAATTTTCAAGGAAGCTGTTAAATTTAATCTTATTTAAATCTTTTTAATGTGGTGGCAACACTTCAGAAGATTTACTAATCCTCAACGAGATTAACCATTGGTGAAAACGTGGTATTAGTCTATCACATAATCTTCGTAGTTGTACACTGGATCTACTTTTTTGGTAAGGTTGGAAGGTAGTTTACATTGTCTTCCAAAAACTAATTGGAAAGGAGTGTATCCAATTTCCGAATGTACTAAAGTGTTGTAACATAAAACATAATAGAGCAACCAACTGCTCCACTCTGTATGTTTTTTTGATATATAACTCCGAAGATAAGATCTTAAAACTTTATGGGAAATCTCTAATGCTCTAATGTTTCATGATGGTAGACTGTAGTTGTTCTATTTTTTTTTTTTTTTTAATTTATCATATCATATTTGTACCCTTTATGTGTCAGGTGCGAGCTTTAGGTAAGAAGGATTTGAAAGGAGATGTTAGTGAACATTAGTCTTGAATTTCAGTTCATCACAATGAAAGGGATAGACAGCGTTGAAGGGTATTCCACATTCGCGTAGTACGGCTAAAGAACGAATCCCTGTACTTCACAGTACGACCGAAATTGGGTTCAATAGTAAACTGATGAGCATTCCTGAAAGCGCGAGTATTACGTTTGAAACGTTTAAGGGGAGGAATGCAACTGGCTATTTCATTAGAACACTTACCGTAAGAAAATTTACGATAAAAGAGTGAGAGACAGGAAACGTTAAGCCGGTGTTCGAGTGACGTAAAAGTATAGATGATGTTCCTGTCTCCGATCATTTTGAAAGCTAGTCTTTGTATACTGTTCAAGAGATATTTAAGTAAGTTACTGGAGCACCAGCCCATAGATGGAAGTTAAACGCAAGCTTTGCCAAACTTTATCAAATGCTTTAGAAATATCAAGTGCAATAATATTACTTTCTCCAAAACGATGTAAAGATTTGTTCCACTGTTCGGTGAGATAAACCATCAAGTCACCAGTGGACCTATTGCTGCGAAAGCCGTATTGCCGGCCATTAAGCTTTCGATCTTCGAGATATTTCTTCAGCTGATAATTTATCAGCGTTTCCATGACCTTGGAAAGAAGGGACGTAAGTGCTATTGGCCGGTAATTAGAGGTTGAAGAAGATTCGCATTTTTTGGGATAGGGCAAATGCTGTTTTTCAACTACTCGGAACAAGCCCAAACGAATAGGATTAATGGAAAAGCTCACGCAGGGGTTTTGCCAGCGTGGAAGAACACCTCTTCAGAACGTCAAGATGTCCTACTAAATCGAGAAAAATTTTATCGAAACCTGATCCGGCTGTCGATGTAATTGTCATTGGTTGCTTCTTCGGTTGTACATATTTGTTACGTTGACATACTGGACATTGCTTAATGTATGTCGTCACATCGTTTTGCATGCCTGTCCAAAAATATTTCTTTTTAATGTTACGCAACATGCTATTATACCAGCATGTCCACTCGTTGGTGTTGTATTCAAATTCCTATCTGAGGAAATCGAAGAGTGTTGAACTCAGTGCACTATTTGTTGTTCTGGGTGCATTTATATTGCACACATTGTATCCGTAAGGTATCACCTTACGGACATTGATTTAGGTCAATCAAAATGCAATATCATTACAATATAGTTGTGCTGAATGGTCGTGACGCATTCGAATTAATTCGTAGTAATGCTCCCAAAACCTTAAAGGAACTGAAGTTGGTAATCAAAAATGCATACTTGCCTGTAACCACACTAGATTGCAACAGAATCTTTGGGAAATCCTGGGGACCGAGTCCAAAAATTATCAGGTGGATGTAATTGGCAGTTATTAGACCAATACTAACTTATGGTAATCTGGTCTGGTGGAATGCAATTGAGAAAAGCACAAACCTAAAAACTCTGACAAAGGTACAGAGATTTGCGTGCATTGGGATTACAGGAACCATGAAGTCCACTCCAACTGCAGGGTTGGAGACGATACTCAACCTGAAGCCCCTAGACCTCTTCGTACAAGAATCCGCAGCATATAGCGCCTTACGGCCAAGCCAGACTAATTCCTGGAAAAACAGCACAAAAGGACATGCTCAGATTCTTCACAATTATTCGAGTGATAGTATCATCACGGACTATAAAACACCCGAATTTGACTTTCATAAACCATTCAAAACTGCTTTTCAGGCAGAGAAGAATGGTAAACAACACCAGTGAATCTGCAATAGCAATATATACAGATGGCTCCAAAATGGACACGGGTGTTGGTGCAGGTTTCTTCTCAGAATCTCTTGAGCTAAACAACTCAATTGGGCTCCCAAATTATAGTAGTGTCTTCCAAGCGGAGGTCATGGCAGTGACAACAGCTGCTAGACAGGTATCAATGATGGCGATACCACGGGCTGATATCACCTTTTACATTGATAGCCAAGCGGCAATAAAAGCGATTTCTGCCGATATTATTAAATCAAAGCTTGTTACTTGCTGCCACGAAGAACTGAGGGTTCTTGGCACGCAGCATAATATTAGACTCTGCTGGGTCCCGGGGCACAGCGAGATACCGGGTAACGAAAAAGCCGATGAGTTAGCAAGGCAAGGATCAGCGCTTGACGCCAGTCAAGCAGAGCTAGTCAATATCCCGCCCTGCGACATTAAAAAGAAAATTTCAGATTTAATTCTAGAGAAATCCAATGAAAGGTGGAGTCTACTTGACACCTGTGATACTACTAGGAAAATATGGCCCTGTTTCAAAAAAAAAAGAAGACGGACAAAATTAGGCAATTTAGCAAGAAATCCCTTCGCTCTCTTACGAGCATAATCACCGGACATAACTTACTGAAATACCATAAACTTAAAATGAAACTCAGTACAGACGACTTATGCAGGGGATGTGGTGACGAAGAGGTGCACGAAGACACATCGCATTTTCTCTGTCACTGCCCCGCGCACTGTCACCAAAGAAGGAAATTCCTTGGTAGATACTTCTTTGATAATCTGGAAGATCTATCCAATACACCAAAAATCCGCATATTGAACTTCATCAATGCCTCTAAATGGCTTGATTGAATATAGAACACATAGGTTTTTATCAGGAAAAGAGTAATTACACTTAAGGGTAACACAATGGATCTACATTGATCTAAGTGTGACGATAGCTATGTACATCAATTGTCAGCCCAATAACCTAACCTAACCTAACCACACTAGATGCCGTGTTGATGGAGATAAAGCTGTCGCTTGAACTTTCCACATAAGACATTAAGTCTCTTGCAAGGTGTCTCTTGTGTTTGCAGACCAAGGCAAGGGAGATCATAAGCTCTAGATATGCAACCACAGAATCGGAGGGTCTAAGAAAAGAGTTGTTAAGCTCAGCTGTGGTGGCGTTTAAGAGGGGTCTTATTGACCCTTGTTTATGCCAACACATGCTGACGTTAGAAGAAACGAAGATCCAAAAACTTGCTGAGATAACGCAAAAAACATCTCTTGTGCTAACACATTCTCTTTTATTAACACCTTCTCTAAATCTTACCTCTTCAATTTAAATCACTAAATTGTGCCCCAAAAAAAGTGCCCACCACAAAATTAACTACAAAAAATAAAAATAAAAACAAAAACAAAATAACGATAAGCAAAAAAAGTAATGTAGACGAATTAAAGCCATCACCGCCCGTATTAAACGATACAAAAAGAAAAAAGAACACAAAACGTTGACTCGAAGGAGTTAAATTTCTTTACTTTTGAGTCGATTCGTAAAACGAAGCAGAAATCAAGGCCACCAGTTTCTGGGACAAATGTAGACCTAAGTCAGTTTGGTCTCTTATTTCTGATTTTTAATCTTCGTTTCGTTTGGAGTAAGTGGTATTCAAAGGTGGAATTCGTTTATAACTTTTTGGATGATTATTTTAAGTGTTTTGTTTTGAAGTGTTTCAACCGGTATGCTTTGCCGAGAGATAAGAAAAAAATATTGTATGCATTTAAGGATCTTCGCAGGCATGAAGTGTTCGTCGAGCTGCCTATGTCAATTGCCAAGTCCGAAAAAGTACTTCTTCTGGTCGACACAGGAGCAGACTCGAGCTTACTAAAAAGAAGTTCATTAAAAAATGCGGCTAATATAAATATAGATGAAACAAAGCAACTGGGTGGTGTTTTCGGTGGAGTACGTATGACATTGGGTACAATTAAAACCAATTTAGTTTTTCCTAGAAAATTTTGAACTGAGTGGAATCTGGTAGATGGACTAGAAGACATACCTGTTGATGGTATACTGGGTCTTGATATCCTTTGGAATCACACAATCACCGAGGCGGTTTCCAAAAGAATAAATATTTTGGATGAAAAAAAAAGTTTTAATTGATCCACCCCTCAAATGCTTACCAACGAGTTCTCTTACTATTTGTTCATTGAACGTTGTGAAGTGTAAGGTTGGAGCTTGTACGCAAACTATTGTGAAAATAAAAATTCATAATTGCAAGTCAAATGAATTCCTGATACATTCACAGGAAATTGATAATGGAATTTATTTAGGAAACACAATAGTTAAGGCAAACGACAGTTACGTCTATGTCCCTGTTTTGAACAGCACAACAGAGGACTATTTCATGGATAAAAGCTTCATACCTACGCACTCAAATTTGCACAATTACAAAATCTTAAATAATAATCCGAGGACGAAAATATATGTGAGTTTTCAACAGATTCACATTAAGGAACGGGAAAATAGCCTTCTATCTTCACTTAAATTAGATCGTATCTTAACTAAGCAAGAAAAACAATCCATAGAAAATTTATGCATTAAGTTTAATGATGTATTCCTGCTAAAAGGTGATCGTTTAAGTTATACACCCGTGTTAGCCCACAACATACCAACCAAACCCGACCAAGCACCAATTAATACTAAGCAATACAGAACTACGCAGGTTCATAAAAAAGAAATTGAAAGGCAAGAAGATCAAGATATAATTTCTAAAAGCAAATCTCCTTGGTATTCACCATTGCTTATTGTACCCAAGAAATCGGTTGAAGGTCAAAAGCGGTGGAGAGTGGTTGTAGGCTTTAGAAAACTTAATGAAGTCACCATCAGGGATGCATTTCCTCTACCAAGGATTGAAGAAATACTTGACCAATTAGATCACTGTCAATTCTTCACTACCCTGGATTTAACCAGCGGTTATCACGAGGTGTTGATCGATCCAGTCGATAGAGCAAAAATTGCGTTTAGTACCAGCACAGGGCATTATGAATTTAATAGAATGCCTTTTGGTCTAACCGGTACTCCGGCAACATTTCAAAGGATAATAAATCACATCCTGACGGGGTTGCATGGCATCGTTTATTCGTTTATCTGGACGATATTGTTGTCTATGGCAAAAATCTGGAACAGTACAATCAAAAACTTTCTAAAGTTTTGGGTAAACTTAGGCAGCACAATCTCAAATTAAATACCGAGAAATGTAACTTCCTACGGCGTGAAGTAACATATTTGGGACACGTATGTTCCGAAGCTGGTGCTTCACCCGACCCAGCTAAAACACAATGTGTTACAGACTTTCCCAGACCCAAAACGATAAAACAGGTGCAATCATTTCTGGGACTTACGAATTACTATAGAAAATTTATACCACAATTTTCTAAAATAGCAGCCC
Source organism: Syrphus vitripennis (assembly GCA_958431115.1). Lineage (NCBI taxonomy): Eukaryota > Metazoa > Arthropoda > Insecta > Diptera > Syrphidae > Syrphus > Syrphus vitripennis. The sequence continues at coordinate 47,660,464 of OY288110.1, read as the reverse complement.
CAATAACAAAGCTGCTGCGTAAAGAAAATAGTTTCGAATGGTCTCCAGATTGTGAGAAGTCAGTTAAGTTTCTCAAAGAAGCGATTTCCTCACCACCAGTTCTTATTCATCCAGATTTCAAGCAACCATTTATCGTGACAACCGATACAGCAACGAAGCTTTGGGAGCCGTTTTGTCTTAAGGTAAGATGGGTGAAGATAAGCCTATTGCTTATGCCAGTCGTTCCCTCAATAAACCTGAAAAAAAACTACTCCACTATTGAAAAGGAGTTGCTTGCCATAGTATGGGCTTGCCAGCATTTTCGAACATACATTCTAGGTCGACCATTTACAGTAGTCACATACCACCGTCCTCTCATAAGAGTATTCAATGTAAAGGACCCAACAACAAGACTTATTCGTTTCTATCACAAGTTGTCTGAGTACGACTATAAAATCATACATAAACCTGGCAAAACCAATTGCAATGCAGATGCGTGTTATGAATGTGCTCAATGACACCACCAATTTAAAAACTAAGAGTGACATTAACATCGTCACACCTAGTGTAATACCAAAAACCAGCCGATTTTAAATAAATGTTACAGTGGGAACGGAAACGAATCAAATAACATTTCATTTCCTTTCCCATTAAATTGCTGATTTTGTATAAAGTAGTTACTAAGTGAAATCAATAAAAAAGATCATTCATTGATTGACCAGCTTGTCGGTAGGCAAGAGGAATCAAGGGATGTTTGGTAATGAGGTAGGGTAAGAAAAATAAGGAAAGGATAAAAGTGTTTCATTTTTATTGAAGTACCTTGATTGCGGATTGATCGAGAATCAACAAAAAGTATAAGAACTTAACTGGCGCAGTGGACGAACCTACATAAAAAAAAAAAAGTCTCGAAAAGTGGATACGTAGTGTTGTAGTGAACATTTAAGAACAACACGAAGAAACGAAACTTAAGAAACATTGATTTTTTTTATAAAACAAAAATATAATTGTGAGCTAAAAATCAGCCACAACAAAATAACATTTTATTAAAAGACATCAAAAGACAGTGTTTGGTTGTTGAAAAAGATATGGAGAAAACAGCATTTGTTACTCCTGGTGGTCTTTACGAATTTGTAAGGATGCCTTTTGGCTTGAAGAATGCTTCAGCCACATTCCAAAGGATATTGAATGAAATTCGCGAATATATCAATAAGATTTGTGTGGTTTATATCGATGATATTCTAATTTTTTCAACTTCCTTAGAAGAACATATATTATCGCTTAGAAAGATTTTTACTAGGTTACAAAGACATAACTTAAAAATCCAAGCAGATAAGTGTAGTTTCCTCAAGAAAGAAACAGAATTTCTGGGTCATGTTTTAACTAAAAACGGGATGTTGCCAAACCCCGATAAGATAAAAGTTATTCAGGAAATTGAAATACCGAAAACTGAAAAGCAGTTAAAAGGATTTTTAGGAACAACAGGATTTTATAGGAAGTTTATCAAGGATTATTCGAAGATTGCATATCCTATTATAAAATATTTGAAAAAAGTGCCAAAATTAATGCAAATGATCCGCAGTATATATCAGCTTTTGAAAATTTGAAAAGTTTGATTTTATCACATCCAATTTTAAGATATCCAGATTATGACCAACCATTTGTTGTAACAATAGATGCCAGTGATTATGCATTCGGAGCAGTGCTATCACAGCAAGGTCATCCAGTGTGTTTTATTTCAAGAACACTCAATAAACACGAACAAAACTATAGCACCACAGATAAAGAATTTTTAGCGATTGTTTATTCAGTCAGCTACTTTAGACCTTATCTGTATGGAAAGAAATTTAAGATTGTGACAGACCATGCACCGATCAAATATTTGAATAGCAAATATAAAGGAAAAGAGTTTTCCCAACGACACCAAAGGTGGATACTAAAACTTCAAGAATTTAACTATGAGATTGAGTATTTGCAAGGTAGTGAGAACAAGGTTGCAGATTACCTAAGTAGATTAGAAAATTCTCAAAAGATAAATGATAATAATGATGAAGAGTCAAATTTAGAAATATCGGATGGTGAAACTCAACATTCAGTTGATGAACAAAGATTGGATCACATTAGTATAAAAGAAGATATTCATGTCGATTACAGAATCCGCAAAACTCGATCCGCAGTTAGAGTTCTGTTTCCCACCTATTCATTTATCGTGAGAAGAAAAGAGAACACTACACTGTGAATCAATGCGGATCGAGTTTTGCGGATTCTGTAATCGACATGATTGTTAATAAATATAGAACACAGATTTTACTAACATACAGTCCAGAACATGATGTTCAAACACTTCATAAAAGAACAGTTATAGAATTAAACCCGTTAGAAAGCGAGAATTTTGTAAAGGATATGTTAAGAAGATATAAAAAGAGAGGGCAAATTGGAATTTACTCTGAAATACATGACTCAGATTACAATAAGATACAGCTTATACTGATATCAATGTTTTCAAACAACAATATAAAATTCATACGATGTTCGAAAAGAGCTCAAGAAATAAAGACAGAGGCTGAATTACACAAGCAATTGTCACTTTACCATACTAAAGAGTCAATCCATAGTGGAATGAATGAATGTTATCATAGCCTTAAAGATAAAATATATTTCCCTAAGTTGAGAGATCATATTCATCTTATAATAAGTAATTGCAGTAAATGTAGAAAAATAAAATATGATAGGAAACCGATTAAAGCAAAATTCAAAATCACAGAAATCACAGAAAAAAATGAAGTTATTCATCTCGACATATTTCATTTTAAAAAACATGCTTTTGTAACTACAATAGACAAACTAACTAAATTTGCAGCAGCTTATCAGATTACTGACCGTAACTGGAGAGCGAAAAAGACATTAATAATTGAGCAGTTTGCTAAATTTGGTAAGCCAAAAAAAATTATAATGGACAATGAATTGAAGCAATTGGACGCTTTCTCCATTGGGCTTTTGGAACTATGGACAATCAAGATTCCGAAAAGATTTACCATCAGCTCAATACCTTGGGTAACAATGAGCATGAAACGTTCAACCTGGTTAAGAAGCAAATAACTGTGGCAAGCTCCAATTTCAGTAGTCCAACTGATGACCTTTACCCAAGGAGGATCAGTAATTCTTAAGATTACTGTGCCGCTACCAGAAGAAACCATGTATCTCCCTTTATAAGGTGTATCCAATTCGTACAAAACTCGATCACCATTGGGTACTGGTATTCAGAGTTGTAAAGATTGCAGTCTTTTGGGTACTGCATTCAATTTAGTCGCAGTTAATTAAGATTTTTGAATGTAAGTTAGTACTGCGACTGGAAACTTTAACTGCAAAAAAACCAGTCAACAGTCAGTACTTACTTTTTCACTTGGCAGTTAAAAAAAGCAGTTAATTGACTAAAAGTTAATTAACTGCAGTATTTTAACTGCGTTTAGTATTTTTAGTCAGTACAAATTTTTTTGTACTGGGGTATTAGAATTTTTAGTCAGTAAGTCTTTTGACTGGTGTCAATTAACTTTAAGTCTTATTACTTTTTTTTAGTCTTTTGACTAAAAAGTCAAATTTATATGGCTTTTAATAGTATGTTGCAGATGGCATGCATGTAAGAACAATTATTAAGAAAAGAAGTATTTGAAAGTTTTTGAAGCCTGTATTTTATCAGTAGCTCAACATCACATTTTTCACATTTGCGACTCGTTTAATTTGGCCGCCATCTTGTTTTTAACCAAATTTTAGATTTTCACACATAACTTACGTAGTTTTGATCCTAGAAGAAAAAGTTGTAGACAAAACTTTTAAAGCGACAAATTTCCTACAAAAAATGTTAAATAATTTTTTTCGATAACTGCTTTTGTTTAAGAGTTATAGTACATTTTGTTGAAAATTCAATTTTTTTAACGCACTACAGAGATTAAAATAATATCAAATATATGTATGTGGTATGCATTGGGTAAAAATGAAGGGTTCTTTAATAAATATTATTTGACGAGCTTTTCAAAAATGCTCACTCAATAACCTTTATTTTCAACCAAGAAAAACATCGGTCAAGGTCTGAGAGTAACCTTTATTTTTTTTAGGTTACTTTTAACCACTGAGTTTTATTTTTGAGAGAAAAAAATAAATCTTATCTGCAATTTTATGAATCAGAACGCCCGTTGGTATAACCGTTAGTATTTTGTAAGCCATCATTCATGCGGATGTGCATAATGCATCATAATGTATTTATTTTCAAAAATAAACACGTTCTCATCAATAGAATTTGCATTAACCATTTTTGATTTATTTTATGCGAAAAAGGTTGAAGGTTTACCTTTACCATTAATTTTTTCGTAAACAACTCAACCATTGAGTTATTTTTAAAAATAAAAAATAAAGGTCAACCGATAACCTATTTTTTTTTTTTATAAATCTCAAACTGTAACCAGATTCTTTTCAAAGAAATTAGTTACTCTCTGAGAAAAACCAATTGAAAATAAAGGTTGACAATTATTTCTGATCTCTGATTGTTAGCCATTGCATACCACATACATATATTTGATATTATTTTCAAATCTCTGTAGTGCGTTAAAAAAATTAAATTTTCAAAAAAATGTACTATAAATCTTAAACAAAAGCAGTTATCGAAAAAAATTATTCAACATTTTTTTAGAAAATTTGTCGCTTTAAAAGTTTTCTCTGTAACTTTTTATTCTAGGAATGAAACTACGCGAGTTATGTGTGAAAATCTAAAATTTCGTTAAAAACAAGATGGCGGCCAATTTAAACGAGTCACAAATGTTAAAAATATGATGTTGAGCTTGTGTAATGTAACACTTTCAATTTACGTTGAAATCGGCAAAAAAAAAAAAATTTGCATCCTAACTCTAGTAGTAATTTTGCAAAATCTTCGTCTTCTTCTCTAAAACTGTTAATTATTTTTAACTCAACTACTTTCAAACCCTTTCCTGGAGGTTTTAAAAGCTCTCCAATGATTTTATTCTTTTTCATAATTTTAATTTTTCGGATTGTCTTGTTTATATCATATTTCTTTGATTGTGCTCTTGTTGTAACACAATAATTTTGCAAGTCTTCTGAATTAATTTGTAAATCTAGAGCATCTGCATTACAGTTACTTTTTCCTGGTGAAAACTCTACATAAAAATTATATTTTTCTAATAATTTTAGAATATTTGGGCTTATCAGAAATTCTTTTAGTAGATTAAAAGATGTTTTGCAATCTTCAGAGAATTTAAATTCTATGTTCTTCATTAATAACCGATTTAAAGGTGTTGCAAGTGTAGTGGTATAAATTTTCGGTAATAATTAGCAAATTCTACGAACCTTCTTACTTCATCTGCGTTTTGAGGAATTGGATAATTTTTCATTATATTTGACTTAAATTGGTCCGCTATAATACCCTTATCGGATATTATGTGTCCAAAATATAGAACTTCTTTTCTAAGACCAACACATCTTTTAGGATGGATTTTGAGGTTCACTTCCCTAAATCTTTCAAAAAATTTCATTAAATTTTTATTATGGTGTTCTAATTTTTTACCGAAAACTATAAGATCGTCCAGATATACAAAACAACGTGAATAAGTAAGACCTGACAAAGCTACAGACATCATTCTTGAAAAAGTGCTGGGTGATATTTTTAACCCCATTGGAAGCCATTTCATTTTGTAATGTCCGTTTTCTGTTGAAAAAGCCATGCAAGGTCTGCAATTTTTCTCTAATTCCATTTGATAATAACCTTGGCTCTTATCTATGCATGAAAAATATGTTGCACCTCCAACCATATCAAATATGTCAGCTATATTCAGTTGTCGCTGCAGCCTGCAGGTTGAACAGAGGGTCACCTTCGCGTGTGCTGCGACTGTTTGTGCGTTTTTGTAATCCCTTCCCTCAACGTAGTGTCCCCTCCATAAAACAAAAATAAATATAAAAGAATAAAAATAATAATAATAAGTGCCGCAATCGAAGAAAAACTACAATATCCAACAAAAAAAAAATTACCCACAGAGCGCAGTGAGTATTCCTTCCTCCTTCCCTTTCCTCCCCAACCTGCAGTTGTTTGGCTTAGCAAACCATCAATTATATTGAACTTGTCTAAGCTCTCTCAATTGATGTACTTGCTGAGCGAATAACAACATATGCATAGGGAAATACTGTTTGACTGTTAGGGTTCGGATCGATTCACATCACTGCCAAGGCATAACACTAGTAGTGTTGTGTATTGTAAAGAACTTTATAATCAAATTCAGTTTTTCTCTGAATTTTTCGTCTGTTTTAGTCTTTTTTTTTTCTTTTTTATCACAATGATTGGAAACAGGCCCATCACAAACTATTTTTTCCTCTATAGAAGCCCTAATTTGGACAGAGTTTCAACTTCTCGCGAATTTGATGCATCCACAGAATTGTTTCCTTGCATTCTCACACTGAAATCGTTATTACGGGCGATTTCAATGTACACAGTTCTTCTCGGCTTCAAAATCCGGGCCAAACAACACCCGAAGGTATGTGTGCTGAGATATTTAATGAGTTTAATCACCTTTCTCAGCTTGTCAACGAGCCCGACGGACGTTAATGGCCGGGCCGAAAATACTCTTGACTTGTTCCTAACCTCCGATCCCGATAAATACACAGTCAGTGTATTAACGCCTCTAGGCACATCTGACCACAGTATCATTTCCGCAAATTTTTTGTGCCAAATAAATCCAGTTAGAGAAAGAGCTCCTGTGAGAGCCGTTTGGCAATTCGAGAAAGCCAACTGGAACGACCTCAATAATTTTTTCAGGATCTTTAACTGGTCACTATGCTTCCTCGGTGGTGACGTAGACTCCAGCGCGGATATGATTACTAATTTGATTCTTTTGGGAATGAGAACTTTTTGGTCAGCTGAATATTTGTGCCAGCTTCAACAGATGCCCAAATGGAAGGAAAGGCAAGAAAACCTTCAAGTTGGAGATATTATTCTTACAAAAGAAGATGGACTTTCGCCAACATCCTGGATGATGGTAAAAATGGATGAAGTTTATCCTGGGAGAGACAATGGTGTCCGAGCTGCCACGATTTTCAGCAACAACAAACTTTTAAACGACCAATTACTAAGCTACAAATAATACGTCTATATCTAAGAACGATTTTGTTAGAAAAAAAATACAAAATTATTTATAAATCAAAGCTATACAATTTACTAAACAATATAAACAATTTCACAAAGTTTATATGGTTTCAACACCTCTTCTCATTCTATATTGTCTAAAAGCCCAATACGCATTGGAAGTTTTAGATGATCCTGAAGATGAAGAACAGAGCGAAAGTTTAACGAATGAAGAGGAAATTTCTAATGAAACCGAAGAACAGATATCTGAACAAACTGATGTTAACATCTCTGAAAATTCTATTCCTTCAGAATCCGAAAACGAGATGTTCTTCACCGACGATGACGAAGATTACACGCCGCCCGCAGACCAAGTCACACCAACCAACAACAATGGCCAATTCCAAAGAAGAACCAACCGCCCACCGAAGCCCATAAGACGAGAGGATTTCATTTCCTATGCTGCAATTGCCGAGTGTTTAGGAGATCCACTAACCTATGAAAAAGCGATTTCAAGAGAAGATGCAGTACAATGGCAAGAGGCAATTAATGCTGAATACGAAGCGTTACTACAAAACCATACTTGGGAGGAGGCTGAGTTACCACCTGGAAAAAGAAAATTAAACTGTAAGTGGGTTTTTAAAACCAAATTGAATCCTAAAGGTGAGATTTATAAATACAAGGCACGGCTTGTAGCGAAAGGCTGCAGCCAGAGACAAGGTTTCGATTACACAGAGACTTTTTCACCAGTCGTCCGATACAACTCAATTCGCTTTCTTTTTGCCTTAGCTGCTCAGATGGATTTAGACGTTGACCAAATGGATGCTGTTTCCGCCTTTTTACAAGGTGACATTCAAGAGGAAATCTACATTGATCAGCCCGAAGGTTACAAGAATGGAAGTAAGGTACTGCGTCTTAAAAAGTCCATTTATGGACTTAAACAATCTTCTCGTGTATGGAACAAAAAACTCGATGATGAGCTGAAGAGTCTAAGTTTGCAACAGTCAAAAGTTGATCCTTGCATATACTTCATCATCGATGGTCAAAACGTACTGATTGTTGCTGTATATGTGGATGATTTTTTAATATTATCCAATAATCAAAATATGAAAAATAATTTGAAGAAAAACCTTATGAATATCTTTCAGATGAAAGATATTGGACCGGCTCATACTTTTTTGGGATTGCGGCTGCACAGAAATCGTCAACAACGTAAAATATGGCTGGACCAAGAGAACTACATATGTATATACAAAGCATTATAAACCGATTTGGCATGAGCGAATGCAAGCCGTCAACAACACCAATGGATATCAACCAAAAGCTGTCAAAGGGTATGTCACCAAAGTCTGAAGAAGAAAGGGAGCATATGCTTAAATGCCCCTATCAAGAACTGGTCGGGAGTGCTGTTTGTGGCTCAAGTTTCGAGGCCCGACATTTGTTATGCAGTCAACACTGTAAGCAGATTTAATAACAACCCAGGCAAGCTTCATTGGATAGCCGTGAAACGAATTGTAAGAAAATGCATCTTTAGCCTACGACTCTTTTATAATGCGCCTGCAAGGCCATATAGAATGTTGTCGTCGTGTAGTTATTCAAAGAAAATGGAATGTCAGACTTAAACCCTGGGTAAGCAATTACCTTTTGAAAAAAATAAAACTTAAAAATAAGCTGCGATCAAAATGTTTAAGGCATCCACTAAATTCTACATTAAAAAATCGATTTATAAAAATAAGTAGAGAAGTTAATAAGGAAATTAAAGTACGTCGTAATCGATATTATTTTAATAATGTTCAAGAATCCCTTGGCAAACCCAAAAAAAGAATGGAAGGTGATTAATAGCATCATTAACTCTTCAAACTCGACAGCTCCGGTCCCAATCGTTCTAAATGATGGGGGTATTGATTTGATAGATCCTACAATGATTGCAAACATATTTAACAATTACTTTTGTTCCATTGGAAGCATGTCTTCTCTTTCTACTAATAATACTCTGTGTGATCAATGTGATTACTTCGCTTTAAATGGAAACACCTCTTATTGTAGGAGCTTTGTTTTCGACCAAATAACTGGTCTAGAAATCTTAAAGATAATAAACAAGTTAGACAACTCTAATTCATGTGGTGAAGATGGCATATCTAATATAACTCTTAAAAAGATAGCTCTAAATGTTGTTGACGTTTTAACTTATGTTTTCAATTTAAGTGTAACCGCTGGTATCTTTCCAGACAAATTAAAGGTTGCCCATGTAATTCCTTTATATAAAAAAGGCAGTAGAAAGGAAAAAAATAATTATAGACCTATCTCTTTACTATCTTCAATCTCTAAGGTTTTCGAAAAAGCAATGAAGAGTCGTATGCTGCACTATTTTAAAACAATAAGTTTTTTCAGTCCTGATCAATTTGGGTTTAGGGATGGTCTGTCAACTGAAGATGCAGTCATAGCTTTTTGCTCATTAATCAACAAAGGTTTAGATGACAAAAAATCATGCGCCGGTCTCTTTGTAGACATAACGAAAGCATTCGACATGGTGGACCACAATGTTCTTTTGGACAAATTATTTAGTGCGGGATTTCGTGGCTTCATCTTAAGTTGGTTAACATCATATCTTAAGAATAGATTGCAAAAGGTAAAAATTGGTGAAAGTTTAAGTGCGAGTAACTTTCTTAACCTAGGTGTTCCCCAGGGATCTGTCCTTGGACCTATTTTATTTCTTGTTTACATAAACTCTCTTTTTTATCAAAGTTTTTCAGGTAAAGTGAAAGCTTTTGCTGATGATTTGGGTATTGCATATGTTTCAGATAACCCTTTGAATTTAATTGCAGATATTAACAATGATGTTAATACTTTACGCAAATGGTTTGCCTGTCATAAACTAACTGTCAGTAATAAAACCAAACTAATGTACTTTAGTTTGTGTACCCGTGAATGTCCTGATCTGGATGTAGTTTTTCATGTTCCTAATTGTGAACGACATTGTGACCTTACTTGTATATGCGATCCTGCTAGCTCAAAAATCTGGTTCAATTCTGAATATACTTGCAATGCGTCTTGCTTCAAAATTGATGTCGTTGATCAATTTAGATACCTCGGTATCCTTTTTGATCAAAACATGAGCTGGTCTTATCACATTTTGAAACTGAAACAGTATCTTCAGTCTTCTCTTCGTGCCATGTATCATCTAGAAAAATTCTTAGATAGTAAAACTTTGCGTATGGTTTATTTTGGAATTTTTCACTCTAAATTAGAGTATGGGTTAAGTTGTTGGGGTAGTGCGTACCATTCAAAAATTCAGCCTCTTTCAGTCTTGCAAAAGTACGTTATAAGAAAAATTTGTAGGTGCAACCGTTTTGTCCATACATTTGAACTCTTCAAAAAGTTACAAATTCTGCCAATAAAACACCTTTTCTATTTTAAAGTATTGAAACTTTTCTTTTTGAGAAGTGGCTATTTACAAAGCCCAATCTATGATTTTCAGAATCTACGTAGTGTCTCTAATTCTGTCGTTTGTATCCCTGCTTATCGAACTACTCGTTTCAGGAACTCTTTTTCTGTTGTCGCATTTAAGTTATACAATAAACTTCCTGCCGATATACGATCCATTAGATCATTGCCTATTTTCTTAAGAAAAGTAAAAATTTGGCTTTTTGAATTTAATCACGAGCAAATTAAAGTTATGCTGCCATTAATTATTTAATTGTTAATCTAGTTCACTTAATCGAGAATACAGCATCATCACTGATATTTTTCTTTTTATATAAATAGTTTTTGATTGGTTTATAGTTCACTACATCTTCTTGTCTTGAATTTTCAAATAAATGAAGTGATTTATGTACATAATTTCTTTAAAGTACAAAAAAAAAAAAAAAAAAAAAAATAAAAATGTAATTATATTAGAATATTAGAGTTTAAGTCATTAAAAAATGTAAAAGTTCGCCCACTTAATACTTAATTTTTGTTTTTCACTGAAGTTTTTAATTTTCATTGATGTGACATTTGATTCTGTTTTTTTTTTTCAAAACAAAAAATGTCACTAATTTATTTAATTTTGGTATCATAATTGCTAGCTATAAGTAATTACTGTAATTTTTTCTATATAATTAAATAAAGACTATACAAATACAATACAATACAATAAATACAATAAGGTATCTTAAGCAAACGTCTAAATATAAACTTTGTTTCCAACAGCCAGAAGACGGACCTCCACGCATTACTGGCTATTGTGACTCTGATTTCGCAAGCGATATAGATGAACGAAAATCAATATCAGGGTACATTTTTAAGATGCACGGTGGATCCATCTCTTGGTGCTCAAGAAAACAACCGACGGTAGCCCTCTCAACGACGGAAGCCGAATACATGTCATTAAGCCTTTCCATGCATGTAGGTGTAAAAGGCAATGAACACGCTGACCGAGAAGCAAAAATAATAGCTAAGAATAATAACCACGCTATCTCTTACCATCAGCCTACCAATAAAGATATCCTAAAATTGACAAGCTCCTACTTACACAATCGTAAACTTTTGGCTTGGTCACAGTACAACCATTTCTACTCTTCCATCAATCAAAATCTCAGCCCAGTTATCTATCCAACCTCTACCTCTGCAAACATGATTAAATGCTTCATAAGATTGAGAATTGGACATACCCAGCTTACCCACAGCCATCTACTTAACAAGGACCCCCCACCCACATGCCACCTTTGTCAACTCAACCTCCAGCTCTCCATCAACCATATAACTTCAGAATGCACGAAAATCAATGAAACTTGCAATAAACTTTTTAAAAACAACCTAAAAAAACTTCTTCTTGTTCCTTCTGAAGAAAACATACTAAATGTTTTCAAAATCTTAAAAA